>CM016617.1:50302290-50861422 GCA_005393395.2 Gossypium australe
CCTTCCTCTAGCAGCTGCATTACTCGATCTTGCATTCTAATATGTATTTTTCTCGGGTAACTCAAGACAATCAGGAATGAAGTGATCTTGCGAGCCACATTGAAACAAGCTTTATTATTCATCCAGCAATCTCCAAAATGTCGTCTTCCACACTGTTGACACTCAGGTTTGTTGTTTTTCACACTACCAATGCTTGATACTGAAGTGGCTTGAGCTTTAGGACTCGTGTATTACTTTCCACGATCTCTATTTGAATACCCCACTGAAGCTGTTGAACGATTATACGAATCCCATGATTTCTCTGACGAAGAGTGATATGGTTTACTCATCAATATCTTTCTTGAATCTCTAGCCTCGAAATCAGCTTTTCTCTTTTCTTTGCCTGGTTCCTCGGCTTTGCAAGCCCTATCAACTAACACAACAAATTCCTTCAATTCCAAAATTAATAGTCTGATGTCTTTTTTTAACCCGTCTTCAAATCGTTTACACATAATTGCCTCAGTGGAAACACATTCTCGAGCATGCTTACTGAGTCTCACAAACTCTCTCTCATACTTTGTCATAGACATACGACCCTGTTTCAGCTTTAAAAACTCTTTGCATTTTTGGTCAATAAATTGCTGACTCATGTATTTCTTTCTAAACTCAACTTGAAAGAATTCCCACATGACCCTTTCTCTTAGTACCTCAAAGTATTCCACCAATGATATGCAGTGTCTCTCAGAAGTGATACGTGTCACAGTCTGGTTTATACCCTAGTCGGAACAGTGGTTTCAAGACCACAAATCTGAGTCTGTAAAGCACCTATGTGTTGTGGCTCTATAAGTATGGAGGATTATTATGGCAAATTAGCCATTTTTATGGTAAGTGGATGGCATTATATAAACATTATGCTTGTATTTGTTACTTTATAAGTTAAAATTATATTATACTATTTTATAAGTTATATTATTATAATAAAAGAAACATGAGTTAGTGGCTTCATTATTTTTGTTATCTTCTTACCGAATATTACAAAGAAAAAAAGAAAGAACTTAAGCTTGTTAAGGGTCGACCATTTAAGGGTTTAAATTCAAGGTTAGTTTTTGATCCGTTTTCGATAATTTCTACGTTTTTGTAATCGTTGCTTTGAGAGCTATCAAACCCATGTCTCAATTTGATGAATTGATAATGTTTGTGTGAGATGCCATTGATGATATGTTAAGCTTTTTGATGATTTTTGGTGTTAAATGAAAGATATGAGTTAGATGAACATACTTTGTTCTTGAATTTTTGATGAATTTAGCTAAGTAGGGCTAAATTGAGAAAATGGTAAATTGAGGGACTAAATTGCAAATTTGATGAAAAATGTGGGCTTTATGTGATGTATATATATTCGACTAAGCATGTGTATGTGTGGATTTTATGAATTTGATGTTTTGAGAAAAATGGACTAAATTGATAAAATGTGAAAATGTGAGGGCTAAATTGCAAATTGCCCTAAATGTGTATATTTGGATTAAATTGATTGAATTAGTGAATACAAGGATTAATTCTGAATATGTTTAGATCAAGAACCGAGGAAAACGGATTTAGATCGTGGGAAAGCGAAGTAGTCGAGTAGCCTTTTTCATTTCGATATATCGAATCCGAGGTAAGTCACTATGCAAATAAATGTATTTGTTCATATGACTAATGTTGATAATGAATGCCTATGAGAGGTTGTGCATATGAATTATGAGATAAGGTCAATATAGTGACAATGTCCGAGAAGTCCCGTAGGAACCTAGGAATAGATAGGATTAACTATGTCATGACATAGGTATCTGTTCTGTTTTATCATGTAAGACCACATCTGGGACGTTGGCGTTGATTTAAGACTCGTGTAAGACCACGTCTGGGACGTTGGCATCGATATAAGTTTTACGAGTAAGACCACGTCTGGGACGTTGGCATCAATATAAGCATTACGTGTAAGACCATGTCTTGGACATCGACATCGTATTGATTCGTGTAAGACCCTATCTGGGACAGTGGCATCGATATCTGAGTGCATGTAAGACCTCGTCTGGGACGTTGGCATTGTACGACCATCCCGAGCATTCTGAATATCCTACTAAATTCCTCACGGTTCAATGGGCAATTCTGTAATCTGAATGGCTATGTAAATAGAGAATCCGTTTCAGGTACATTGATACATACACCATGTAACACCCCTTACCCGTATCCTATGCCGGAACCGAGTACGAGGCATTACCAGACTTAACAATACATTTGGTCAAATTAATTAACATATATACAAAATGACTTAGTCAAGCCCCTATACATGCCATAACTTAAATCATTTATAAATAAAGATACCCATAGATAGCTTGATAGTGTGAAGCGATCTTCGACGACCTCCAACCCGAGCTTGTTTAGTCGGACTCTGTAACATGGGAAAGAAAAGGGGGTAAGCTTATAAAGCTTAGTAAGTTCACATGTAAAAATAATAAGCATTAGCAATGAATTTAGCTTACTACTAAGCTGTCATAACTTGCATAAATAATGCTAAGTTCTTACTTTCCCAACTTACTCATTTGTATTCTTATCAAAGCCTCAACATGACAAATCCTCACAACAAGTTCTCAAATTGATAAAATCATTAAATCACATGCTTATACCTTATTACTCATGTTCACATTAATCTGTCTACTTGAATCTCTGTCACTAAATTATTTATTTCTTGAGCTACAGAGCTCCAAATTTCAAACCGCTAATTTTCCCTGAAACTAGACTGACATATCTTCATACCATAAAATTTCCAGAATTTTTGGCTTAGCCAATTAGTACAATTTCTTCATTAAATACTCCCCTGTTTTACTGTTTGACTATTCTGACCTCTTTTCACTACGAATCAATTTTCTCCTTGTACAGAGTTCATAAGACATTTTTATTTAGTTCATTTGAAAATAGAATCATTCAGGATATCAATCATATAAATTATATCCCACAATTATTTTTGTACAATATTTAATGATTTTTCCAAGACAGAACAGGGGATCACGTAATCATTCTGAACCAGTCTTACAAATATTCAAATATCTCAAAATATACCAATCATTTATTTACCATGTTTCTTTTATATTAAAATAGACTCAATAAGCTTTAAATCAATATCTCATCCAACTTATAATTCAATCTCTACTATTTTTAGCGATTTTTCAAACTCATGTCACTACTGCTGTCCAAACAGTTTTATTGTAAATTTTTGCTCTCTCTTTCACTTTAGTTGTGTTCATCACTTGCTTATACCAACCTTTCCAATTTCCGATTACATATCGAACATATTGTTCATACATACATTTGCCACATTTCTCAATTGGTCACATTCACACTTGCACTTATTCATAACATGATCGCACCAATCATCATTAGTAAACTATCTCGTTGAACCCCTTCGAAAAATGCCCGATACTCGGTGGTCTTAGCACATAGCTCCACCTACACATAATTCGGCTTTCTTGTACACATGGTGAAGGTCCCTTATCACCCATGTGACCTAGCCATTCCATCTCGTAGCTTTCTTGTCTACATGGTGTCCAACACTAGGAACCACTCATGTGACCTAGCTACTCATAACCCGTAACTTTCTTGTACAAATGGTATACACATAGTATTACACATGTGACCTAGTTACATATGAAATTATTATCCCGTAGCTTTCTTGCACACATGGTGAAAGTCCCTTATCATCCATGTGGCCTAGCGACATATCAAATTTTGCCATCTAGTAGCTTTCTTGTGCACATGGTGAAGGTCCCTTATCACTCGTGTGACCTAGCTACATATTGTCCGTATCTCTCCGTTTTCTGAAGGTTCAATCGAGAATTTCCCATTCCATTCATTTTCATATTTTAGTTATCACCCAATGATTTCCATAATATCTAGCAAAATAAATATTGTACAAGTAAAATAAATGCATTATTTACATATTAACTTTCTTGTCGAAATCTCGTCAGGTACAACTATGTAGCAACTCATACAACCCATGTAGTATTAATTTAACATTCAATTCTTGTAACATTAATTTACCATTCAATTTCACATGACACAACAAACATCACATTTTCCATACCATACATACCATCCATGAACTTCTCCTAAACATATTAAATCATACAATTTATGCCATATCAATAGAAAATTACAATTCAAGCATGTTATTGCATTATTATTAACACACGAACTTACCTCGAGTGCCGAAACGATCATTTTACCAACTTTCCTGATTTTTCGATTTTCCTCCGATTTTAGGTCCAAATCTCATTTTTCGGGGTCTAAAACATCACATTTCACTTATTTAATTAATGTACTACTCAAAACAGTCCCTAACTCAAACTTTGGCAAAATTACAATTTTGCCCCTAAACTTTTGCATAATTACAATTTTTCCCCTAGGCTCGAAAATTAAACTTCATCCCTTATTATTATGTTTTCTAACATGCTGAACATTTTTCCCTTCTATAGCAACAACAAATTCTCACTCTAACATGTACTTATGAACATTAGGTATTTTTACCGATTATGTCGTTTTAGTCGTTTTCACGTAAAATCGCTTAGCAAAAGTTGTTTAACATAATTTCAGCCTTCATATTCCATCATAAAACATCAAAATAAACACATTTCACCTATGGGTATTTTCCAAATATGAACCCTAGGTTAAATTATTGCTAGAATAAGTTAAACCAAGTTACCGGGATTCCAAAAACGTAAAGACCATTAAAAACGGGGCTTGAAATCACTTACTATGGAGCTTGGAAGCTTGAAACAAACCCTAGCTATGGAGAACCCTTGTAATTTCGTCCTAATGAAGAAGATGGACATATTTGGCATTTAAATTTTGTTTTTAATTCATTTAATTCACTAAATTACCAAAATACCCCTTTAAAAAAATCTTTTGAAACATACCCATCCATGTCCATTTTTGTCCACCAACTTAACCAATGGTCTAATTGTCATTTAAGGACCTCCAATTTAAAATTTCATAACAATTGGACATCTCTAACATGTAGAACTCAACTTTTGCACTTTTTAAAATTTAGTTCTTTTGACTAAATTGAGTGCCCAAACGTCAAAATTTTCGAACGAAATTTTCACGAAATCTTCCCGTGAAATCATAGACCATAAAAATATAATAAAAATAAAATTTTCCTCGTCGAATTTTTGATCTCGGAACCACTGTTCCGATTAGGCCTTAATTCAGGATGTTACATTTCTCCCCCTTTAAGGATTTTCGTCGTCGAAAATCTGACCAGAAGAGTGGTTTAGTTATTTCTCATAATATTTACTATCTCGTAATTAGTGCTAAAGAAATTTTATTTTAGCCTTGATTAAAATGCAGGGTCTTATTTAGCTTTCCCATATATGTATATTGAATAGAGCATCAATTAGGAGAAACATATTTATATCATCATGCATATTTTCATAAAGTCCCATTAGATGGAATGTAATGTAATGCCAAAGAGACATAGAGCAATACATATTATGTACCAGTCGGCTACCAATACTTTTATCTATACATCGTGATTAGAAAGCACTCCCATAAAATAAGGAATTTATCAGTGGGGCAGTAGCCAAAAAAATATTTCCAAGAACAGTTAAACATACAGAATACCTCGGAAAAGACTGCCATAATCTGGTATCTTACGTTTCAACATTATTCCTTCAATTATTTCTGCCATCGTAAATCTCACACTATGCTTTTCATTAAAGAAGTTTAGTTCTGAAGAAATTTCCAGTTAATACATTTCCTTTAAGTATCTCATCTGAATAAGTCGATTTATCAAAGTTAATTTTTTTCATTAATTATGATATTGTATAAATCAAATAATTCTTGAGTCAATCTGATATTTCTCTAACTCTGTCCTTCACTTGTCAACCATCCTCAGTCTCTGATTATATCTATAGTTATTCTATAACTGAACTCTTTGATTCCACACTTAGGAACTTAATCAACATGATTCTCATGAATTTCCGTTATAAACACCTCATCGGTAAGGGGGTGAGGTCGTACACCCTCTAACTCGATTCTCACACATATATATACATATGGCACATCTTTCCTTATCAACATATGTCATTATAACTATACTACCCACTTCGAACAATTATCATTCATATTTGCCTTACATAAAAATTTCCAATTATCTCATTCAAACAAGTGCACTCATTCATACATTCTACGAAATTTGAATAACTTACTTATCACATTCACTAATCAATTTTAGTCAAGCATGCTACAGTATTTGAAGGTCAGAAAAATATGAATAAGCAAATCACTGTATAAACTTTCATTTCACACATTATCACATATACACATTACGAATTCTTATTCATGCTTTTCCGGGTTTAACTCATAATCGCTACACTTTATTCAAATACTTCAGTATCACTATCAAATGGTCGAATATAGCTCGGTTGGAGAGTATTTCTCTTTTAATAAGATTGTCCTCAATCGCGTTGGTAGGCATCACACTATCACATATTGGTGGCATGTATAACTAGACTCTCACACTTGCTATGTTAGTCCGGGAACTGACTAAACCATAGCTCTGATACCACTAAATGTAACACCCCTTACTCGTATCCTATACCGGAACCGAGTACGAGGCATTACCAGACTTAACAATACATTTGGTCAAATTAATTAACACATATACAAAATGACTTAGTCAAGCCCCTATACATGCCATAACTTAAATCATTTATAAATAAAGATACCATAGATAGCTTGATAGTGTGAAGCGATCTTAGACGACATCCAACCCGAGCTTGTTTAGTAGGACTCTGTAACATGGGAAAGAAAAGGGGGTAATCTTATAAAGCTTAGTAAGTTCACATGTAAAAATAATAAGCATTAGCAATGAATTTAGCTTACTACTAAGCTGTCATAACTTGCATAAATAATGCTAAGTTCTTACTTTCCCAACTTACACATTTATAGTCTTATCAAAGCCTCAACATGACAAATCCTCACAACAAGTTCTCAAATTGATACAATCATTAAATCACATGCTTATACCTTATTACTCATGTTCACATTAATCTGTCTACTTGAATCTTTGTCACTAAATTATTTATTTCTTGAGCTACAGAGCTCCGAATTTCAAACCGCTAATTTTCCCTGAAACTAGACTCACATATCTTCATACCATAAAATTTCTAGAATTTTTGGCTTAGCCAATTAGTACAGTTTATTCATTAAAAATTCCCCTATTTTACTATTTGACTATTCTGACCTCTCTTCACTACGAATCAATTTTCTCCTCGTACAGATTTTTATTTAGTTCATTTGAAAATAGACTCATTCAGGATTTCAATAATATAAATTATATCCCACAATTATTTTTGTACAATTTTTAATGATTTTTCCAAGACAGAACATGGGATCTCATAATCATTCTGAACCAGTCTCACAGAAATTCAAATATCTCAAAATAACAAATCATTTGTTTGCTATGTTTCTTTTATATGAAAATAGACTCAATGAGATTTAAATCAATATCTTATCCAACTTATAATTCAATCTCTACTATTTTTAGCGATTTTTCAAACTCATGTCACTGCTGCTGTCCAAACAGTTTTATTGTAAATTTTTGCTCTCTCTTTCACTTTAGTTGTGTTCATCACTTGCTTATACCAACCTTTCCAATTTCCGATTACATATCGAATATATTGTTCATACGTACATTTGCCACATTTCTCAATTGGTCACATTCACACTTGCACTTATTCATAACATGATCGCACCAATCATCATTAGTAAATTATCTCGTTGAACCCCTTCGGAAAATGCCCGATACTCGATGGTCTTAGCACATAGCTCCACCTACACATAATTCGGCTTTCTTGTACACATGGTGAAGGTCCCTTATCACCTATGTGATCTAGCCATTCCATCTCGTAGCTTTCTTGTCTACATGGTGTCCAACACTAGGAACCACTCATGTGACCTAGCTACTCATAACCCGTAACGATCTTGTACACATGGTATACACAGAGTATTACACATGTGACCTAGTTACATATGAAATTATTCTCCCGTAGCTTTCTTGCACAGATGGTGAAAGTCCCTTATCATCCATGTGGCCTAGCTACATATCAAATTTTGCCATCTAGTAGCTTTCTTATGCACACGGTGAAGGTCCCTTATCACTCGTGTGACCTAGCTACATATTGTCCGTATCTCTCGGTTTTCTGAAGGTTCTATCGAGAATTTCCCATTCCATTCATTTTCATATTTTAGTTATCACCCAATGATTTCCATAATATCTAGCAAAATAAGAATTGTACAAGTAAAATAAATGCATTATTTACATATAAACTTTCTTGTCGAAATCTCGTCAGGTACAACCGTGTAGCAACTCATACAACCCATGTAATATTAATTTAACATTCAATTCTTGTAACATTAATTTTCCATTCAATTTCACATGACACAACAAACATCACATTTTCCATACCATACATACCATCCATCAACTTCTCCTAAACATATTAAATCATACAATTTATGCCATATCAATAGAAAATTACAAATCAAGCATGTTATTGCATTATTATTAACACACAAACTTACCTCGAATGTCGAAACGGTCATTTTACCAACTTTCCTGATTTTTCAATTTTCCTCCGATTCTAGGTCCAAATCTCATTTTTCGGGGTCTAAAATATCACGTTTCACTTATTTAATTAATGTACTACTCAAAACAGTCCCTAACTCAAACTTCGGCAAAATTACAATTTTGCCCCTAAACTTTTGCATAATTACAATTTTGCCCCTAGGCTCGAAAATTAAACTTCATCCCTTATTATTATGTTTTATATCATGCTGAACATTTTTCCCTTCTATAGCAACATCAAATTCTCACTCTAACATTTACTTATGAACATTAGGTATTTTTACCGATTATGTCGTTTTAGTCGTTTTCATGTAAAATCGCTTAGCAAAAGTTGTTTAAAATAATTTCAGCCGCCATTTTCCATCATAAAACATCAAAATAAACACATTTCACCTATGGGTATTTTCCAAATATGAACCCTAGGTTTAATTGTTGCTAGAATAAGTTAAACCAAGTTATCGGGATTCCAAAAAAGTAAAAACGATTAAAAACGGGGCTTGGAATCACTTACTATGGAGCTTGGAAGCTTGAAACAAACCCTAGCTATGGATAACCCTTGTAATTTCATTCTAATGAAGAAGATGGACATATTTGGCATTTAAATTTTGTTTTTAATTCATTTAATTCATTAAATTACCAAAATACCCCTTTAAAAAAATCTTTTGAAACATACCCATCCATGTCCATTTTTGTCCACCAACTTAACCAGTGGTCTAATTATCATTTAAGGACCTCCAATTTAAAATTTCATAACAATTGGACACCTCTAACATGTAGAACTCAACTTTTGCACTTTTTACAATTTAGTCCCTTTGACTAAATTGAGTGCCCAAACGTCGAAATTTTCGAACGAAATTTTCATGAAATCTTCCAGTGAAATCATAGACCATAAAAATATAATAAAAATAAAATTTTCCTTGTCGAATTTGTGATCTCGAAACCACTGTTCCGACTAGGCCCTAATTCGGGATGTTACACACGAAGTGTGTATATAAGGTAAGTATTTATATGATCTTTTCCTAATGAGCATATATGATGGAATAATGAAATGATATGTGGATATGGCAATGAAAGAGTCTATTATTGGTAAGATTTTTTAGTAATGAAAGTGGCAAGTATGGCCATGTACATGAAATCATGCATTATGTGATAGATGGTTATGATATTTGAATGAACCCAAGTACCTATGTGTTCATAAATGTCTTTTATGTATAGTTTATTTGTATATGACTTACTAAGCTTTTGGAAATCTTACTCTGTGTGCGTTTTCTCTGTTTTATAGGTCGTCCAAGCTACTGAGGGCTCGGGACCGTCACGGATCGTCATCACACTAATAAATTTATTTTGGTACACTTTGAATACGTATATGGATAGATATGGCATGTATAGGCTAGTCCTTGATATGAGATGTAAAGTGAACTTAGCCATGTGATTTGGCTAGTTATGTTTTGGTAATATGCTTAAAGGAATATGATATGTGAAGTTGTTTTGGCATGATTAGTTGATATATGAAATGGTTATGAGATGGTAAGTATATAGATGATTGGTGCTTGAGCATTATCGAGAATTGGTCATGCAAATTGGTATGTTTGGAATTGGTTTTGAGTGTTTACATTGAATGTATTGTTGTGATCACCTTAGCTGTCAAATGTGCATGATTTGGATGGCTATTTGGTATATTTTGGTGGTTATATGTGAATGAAATGAGATGATATATGTTGTTTGTAGGTTTGCCCCAAGTGGGTGACATTTTGGCCTTGTAAATGACCTATAATGTCACACGGCCATGGCACACGGGCGTGCCTAGAGACCGTGGGACCAAGTCAGTAGCTAACTTAAGAGCACACGGCCATGGCACACGGGCGTGCTCAATGGCCGTGGTGGTGAAGTCAGTATGTGGCCTAAGAGTGCACGACCTCAGTGCACGGCCGTGCTCAATGGCCGTGGAGTGTAAGTTAGTATATGAACACGGGGAAGACACATGGGGGTGTTTGTCATCCGTGAAGGGCACACGATCTCCTCCCATGGGCGTGTATCCCCTGTATATTAGAAAAGTTTTTAATTTTCATGAAATTTTGTATATGTTTCGATTTAGTCTCGACCCGATTTAAGCATGCTATTGGTCTCAAGGACTCATTTAAGGGACATTATGTTTGAGAATGATGATTGAATGTATGAATTTTCTGTGAATGTTTCTGATCTATCTGGTAACTCTCCTAAGCCTAATCCAGCGACGGACACGGGATAGGGGTGTTACATTTGGTTGGTATCAGAGCTACGGTTTAGCCGATTCTCAGACTAACGTAGCGTGTTAGAGTCTAGCTATACATTCCATATATCTAAATGGATATAGTGTGATGAATCCTGACGTATAAAATGCGATTTTCGTATAGTAATGGATCTCGAAAGAGCCGTAGCTGACGACGTAGAAAGTAATACGCCTGCTCCCACGTAAGGGACAATGCCCTCTGATTTGAGACCAGCTATGAGCGGTCAAGAGGGAGAAGCTAAACAAGCTTTCTTCTAGATGATGAGTGAGTGGTTCACTCAGTTTGTAAAGAATAACCCGCCTATTTCGCAACCCCTGCCCCCGATTAATCCCCCTCAGACATCTGATATACCTCTGACTACAAATCTGAACCCGTGGAATAAGCCTCCGGTTGACAAGATCTGTAAGTATGGGGCTGAAGAGTTCCGAGCTACCAATGATGATGATGCTGAAAAGGCTGAGTTTTGGTTAGAAAACACGATCCGAGTATTCGATGAAATGTCTCTGACTCCAAAAGAATGCATAAAGTGTGTTGTATCATTGCTTCGAGATGCAGCTTATCAATGGTGGAAAACTCTAATTTCTGTTGTTCCGAGAGAACGAGTCATATGGGATTTCTTTCAGAGTGAATTCTGGAAGAAATATATCAGTGAGAGATTCGTAGATTAGAAACGGAAGGAATTTTTGGAACTCAAACAGGGCTGAATGACTGTTTCAGAATATGAACGAGAATTCGTGATACTGAGTCAGTATGCCCAGGAATGTGTATCTTCTGAAGCTATAATGTGCAAAAGATTCGAAGATGGTCTTAATGAGAACATTTGTTTATTAGTCGGAATTTTAGAAATAAAAGAGTTCATTGTACTCGTTGATCGAGCATGCAAAGCTGAGGCACTCAGGAAGGATAAATGAAAAGCTGAGTCTGAAGCTCGAGATGCGAGAAAGGGATTTCAGAGTAATTCATTTCAGTCTACTCTGAAAAGATTCAGAGATGATCAGAGTGGTCCCAGAGATAATGTGGGACATTTGAATAAAAATCGAGCTAGATCGCAATTCAGTTCCAATACTCCAGCAACTTCAGTGGCCAGCATTGGTAACGTTCGATCCGAGAGACCTGAATGTAAACATTATGGAAAAAGGCATCTGGAAAGCTGTAGATTAAATGACAGAGCTTACTTCAGATGTGTGTCACTTGATCATTTTATTCGTGATTGCCCTGAGACTGTCGAGCCAGAAGCTGTTCAGAATTTGAGATCTGATAATGTACCTTTGAGAGGTAGACCATCAAAGAATGTAAGAAATGTTAGTCGTAGTCAAAGAACTACAAGAGATAATGTTGTCAGATCTGAAGCTAGAGCACCAGCCAGAGCGTATGCTATCCGAGCTCGGGAGGAAGTTTCGTCACCAGATGTTATAACGGGTACTTTTACTCTTTATGATACTTCTGTGATTGCTTTGCTAGACCCTGGTTCTACGCATTCATATATGTGCATGAATTTAGTATTAAGCAAGACTTTGCCTGTGGAGTCTACTGAGTTTTCTATAAAAGTATCGAACCCCTTAGGTAAAAGTGTCCTGGTTGACAAAGTGTGCAAGAACTGTCCGTTAATGTATCGAGATATCTGTTTCCCTGCTGATCTAATGCTTTTGTCATTTGATGAATTTGATATTATTCTGGGTATGGATTGGTTGTTTATGCATGATGCTATTGTGAACTGCAAAAGGAAGACTATAGATTTGAGATGTCCGAATGATGAGATTGTATGGATTGAGTCTGATGATTTGAATGGATTGCCTGATGTAATATCGGTATTGAAAGCTCAGAGTTATATGAAAAAAGGTTACGAGGCATATTTTGCTTATGTGATTGATTCAAAAGTATCCGAGAAGAAAGTTAAATCAGTGCCTATTGTTTGTGAATTTACTGATGTATTTTCTGAAGAGTTATCGGGTTTGCCTCCGATTCGTGAAGTTGAATTTGGTATTGATTTGTTGCCTGGTACTACACCTATTTCGATAGCTCCGTATAGAATGGCACCAACTGAGTTGAAAGAGTTAAAGTCACAGTTGCAAGAATTGATTGAGAGAGGGTTTGCTAGACCGAGTTTCTCGCCTTGGGGTGCTCCTGTTCTATTCGTGAAAAAGAAAGATGGCACGATGAGGATGTGTATCGATTATCGTCAGTTGAATAAAGTGATAATAAAGAATAAATATCTGTTGCCTCGAATAGACGATTTATTTGATCAGTTAAAATGAGCTACTGTGTTTTCCAAGATTGATCTGAGATCGGGATACTATCAGTTGAGAGTTAAAGATTCAGACATTCTGAAAACTGCTTTTAGAATGAGGTACGGGTATTATGAGTTTCTAGTTATGCCATTTGGACTAACCAATGGTCCTGCTATTTTTATGGATTTAATGAACAGAATTTTCAGGCCGTACCTAGATCGATTTGTTGTGGTATTCATAGACGACATTCTAATTTATTCACGTGATGAAAATGAGCATGCTGAACACCTGAGAATTGTGTTGCAAACTTTGAGAGAAAAGCAATTGTATGCGAAATTCAACAAAGGTGAATTCTGGTTGCACGAGGTTAGTTTTTTGGGGCATATTGTATCAGCCTCTGGAATCCGAGTGGATCCGAGTAAGATTTCTGCTATTCTGAGTTGGAAACCTCCGAAGAATGTGTCTGAAGTCTGTAGTTTTCTGGGTTTGGCTGGTTATTACCGTCGATTTGTAAAAGGATTTTCAGCAATAGCTACTCCGTTGACTAGATTACTTCAGAAAGATGCTAGATTTGAATGGTTGGATAAATGTCAGAAAAGTTTTGATCAGTTGAAAACTCTGTTAACAGAAGCTCCTGTGTTAGTACAGCCAGAATCAGGTAAAGAATTTGTTGTATACAGTGATGCTTCGCTAAATGGTTTGGGATGTGTTTTGATGCAAGAAGGCAAAGTTGTAACTTATGTCTCAAGACAGTTGAAGCCTCATGAAAGGAATTATCTGTCACACGACCTTGAATTAGCTGTAATTGTGTTTGCACTTAAGATTTAGCGTCATTATCTGTACGGTAAGAAATGTCACGTATTTTCAGATCATAAAATTTTGAAATATTTGATGACTCAAAAAGATTTGAACTTGCGTCAGAGAATTTGTTGTATACAGTGATGCTTCGCTAAATGGTTTGGGATGTGTTTTGATGCAAGAAGGCAAAGTTGTAGCTTATGCCTCAAGACAGTTGAAGCCTCATGAAAGGAATTATTCATCACACGACCTTGAATTAGCTGTAATTGTGTTTGCACTTAAGATTTAGCGTCATTATCTGTACGGTGAGAAATGTCACGTATTTTCAGATCATAAAAGTTTGAAATATTTGATGACTCAAAAAGATTTGAACTTGCGTCAGAGAAGATGGCTTGAGTTGTTGAAAGATTATGAACTTGTGATAGATTATCATCCGGGTAAAGCAAATGTTGTTGCAGATGCTCTGAGTAGAAAATCATTGTTTGCACTAAGTGCTTTGAATACTTAACTGGATTTGTCTGATGATTGTTCTGTGTTAGTAGAATTAAAAGCAAAACCGTTGTTTTTACAACAGATATGTGATGCTCAGAAGTTTGGTAAAGAATTGTTAGCGAAACGAGCTCAGTGTGAAATGAATTCTGAATCTGAATTTCAAATTGTGGATGGTTGTTTGAGATTCCGGGATCGTATCTGTGTTCCGAGAACCCCAGAGTTGATTCAGTTGATATTGAATGAAGCACATAATAGTCGTTTATCTATTCATTCGGGAAGTACTAAAATGTATCATGATTTGAAACGACAGTACTGGTGGTCTGGTATGAAACGGGACATTTCTGACTTTGTTTTGAAATGTTTAGTTTCTCAGCAAGTAAAAGCTGACCATCAAGTTCCGTCTGGTTTGCTACAACCAATTCTGATTCCTGAATGGAAACGGGATATTGTAACAATAGATTTTGTTTCTGGATTGCCTCTCACTTCGAGAAAGAAAGATGCGACTTGGGTCGTAGTTGATCGATTGACGAAAACTGCCCGTTTTATTTCGGTAAGATCTAACTAGTCACTTGAGAGATTAGCCGAGCTTTATATTGCTGAGATTGTGAGATTGCACGGGGTGCCATTATCTATTGTGTCAAATAGAGATCCGAGATTCACATCATGATTTTGGAAGAAATTGCAAGAAGCTATGAGCACGAAATTACACTTCAGTACAGCTTTTCATCTGCAAATAGATGGCCAGTCTGAACGAATTATTCAGATTCTTGAAGACATGTTAAGACGTTGTATACTTGAGTTTGATGGTTCGTGGGAACAGTATCTATTGTTGATCGAATTTGTGTATAATAATAGCTTTCAGACGAGCATCAAAATGGCTCTATATGAAGCTTTATACGGACGTAAATGCCGTACACCTCTGTATTGGACTGAACTCAGTGAGAATAAGTTACACGGAGTGGATTTGATAAAAGATTCAGAACAAAAAGTGAAACTGATCCGAGATTGTTTGAAAGCAGCATCTGATCGTCAGAAGTCTTACGCGGATTTGAAACGAAAAGATATAGAATTTGAAATCGGCGACAAAGTATTTCTGAAAGTGTCTCCGTGGAAGAAAGTGCTTCGATTTGGACGTAAAAGCAAATTAAGTCCGAGGTTTATCGGGCCGTATGAGATCAATAAACGTGTCGGGCCTGTTGTGTATAGATTAAAATTGCCGTTTGAGTTAGAAAAGATACACAATGTATTCCATGTTTCGATGCTCCATAGATATCGATTCGATCCGTCACATGTGATTGCTCCATCTGAAATTGAAATCCGATCTGATATGATATATGAAGAGGAACCGATCCGTATCTTAGCTCGTGAAGTGAAGGAGTTGAAAAACAAGAAAATTTCGTTAGTAAAAGTACTGTGGAATCGACATGTAATAGGATAGGCTACTTGGGAGCCTGAAGATTCAGTGAGACAATAATATTCGACTCTGTTTAACGGTAAGATTTTCGGGGACGAAAATCCCTAAGGGGGGAAAATTATCAAGTCCGGTTTATACCCTAGTCGGAACAGTGGTTTCTGGACCACAAATTCGAGTCTGTTTAAATTATTTTCTCTGCTGTTGATATGTGAATAAGCATGTGCTAAATTTCTGTAATCTAATTTGACTGTCTGTGTGTTTAATTTGATTAAAGGATGAAATTGCATTAAATGTGAAAGTTGCTTGCTATTTGCTAAAGCACCTATGTGTTGTGGCTTTATAAGTATGAAGGATTATTATGGCAAATTAGCCATTTCTATGGTAAGTGGACGGCATTATATAAACATTATGCTTTTATTTGTTACTTTATAAGTTAAAATTATATTATACTATTTTATAAGTTATATTATTATAATAAAAGAAATTAGTGGCTTCATTATTTTTGTTATCTTCTTGCTGAATATTACAAAGAAAAAAAAAGAACTTAAGCTTGTTAAGGGTCGGCCATTTGAGGGTTTAAATTCAAGGTTAGTTTTTGATCTGTTTTCGATAATTTTTACGTTTTTGTAATCGTTGCTTTGAGAGCTATCAAACCCATGTCTCAATTTGATGAATTGATAATGTTTGTGTGAGATGCCATTGATGATATGTTAAGCTTTTTGATGATTTTTGGTGTTAAATGAAAGATATGAGTTAGATGAACATGCTTTGTTCTTGAATTTTTGATGAATTTAGCTAAATAGGGCTAAATTGAGAAAATGGTAAATTGAGGGACTAAATTACAAATTTGATGAAAAATGTGGGCTTGTATGTGATGTATATATATTCGGCTAAGCATGTGTATGTGTGGATTTTATGAATTTGATGTTTTGAGAAAAATGGACTAAATTGATAAAATGTGAAAATGTGAGGGCTAAATTACAAATTGCCCTAAATGTGTATATTTGGATTAAATTGATTGAATTAGTGAATAAAAGGATTAATTCTGAATATGTTTAGATCAAGAACCGAGGAAAATGGATTTAGATCGAGGGAAAACGAAAGTAATCGAGTAGCCGTTTTCATTCCGATACACCGAATCCGAGGTAAGTCACTATGCAAATAAACGTATATGTATGCAAATGTATTTGTTCATATGACTAATGTTGATAATGAATGCCTATGAGAGGTTGTGCATATGAATTATGAGATAAGGTCGATATAGTGACAATGTCCAAGAAGTCCCGTAGGAACCTAGGAATAGATAGGATTAACTATGTCATGACATAGGTATCTGCTCTATTTTATCATGTAAGACCACGCCTGGGACGTTGGCATCGATATAAGCTTTACGTGTAAAACCATGTCTGGGACATCAACATCGTATTGATTCATTAAGACCCTGTCTGGGACAATGGCATCGATATCTGAGTGCATGTAAGACCTCGTCTGGGACGTTGGCATTGTACGACCATTCCGAGCTTTCTGAGTATCCTACTAAATTCCTTACGGTTCAACGGGCAATTCTATAATCCGAATGGCTATGTAAATAGAGAATCCATTTCAGGTACATTGATACATACACCAAGTGTGTATATGAGGTAAGTATTTATATGATCTTTTCCTGATGAGTATATATGATGGAATAATGAAATGATATGTGGATATAGGCATGAAAGAGTCTATTATTGGTAAGATTTTTGAGTAATGAAAGTGGCAAGTATGGACATGTACATGAAATCATGCATTATGTGATAGATGGTTATGATATTTGAATGAACCCAAGTACCTATGTGCTCATAAATGTCTTTTATGTATAGTTATTTTGTATATGACTTACTAAGATTTTGGGAAGCTTACTCTGTGTACGTTTTCTCTGTTTTATAGGTCGTCAAAGCTACTGAGGGCTAAATTCATTTTGGTACACTTTGAATACGTATATGGCTAGATATGGCATGTATAGGCTAGTCCTTGATATGAGATGTAAAGTGAACTTAGCCATGTGATTTGGCTAGTTATGTTTTGGTAATATGCTTAAAGGAATATGATATGTGAAGTTGTTTTGGCATGATTAGTTGATATATGAAATGGTTATGAGATGGTAAGTATATAGATGATTGGTGCTTGAGCATTATCGAGAATTGGTCATGCAAATTGGTATGTTTGGAATTGGTTTTGAATGTTTACATTGAATGTATTGTTGTGATTACCTTAGCTGTCAAATGTGCATGATTTGGATGGCTATGTGGTATATTTTGGTGGTTATAAGTGAATGAAATGAGATGATATATGTTGTTTGTAGGTTTTCCCCAAGTGGGTGACATTTTGGCCTTGTAAATGGCCTATAATGTCACACGGCCATGGCACATGGGCGTGCCTAGAGACCGTGGGACCAAGTCAGTAACTAACTTAAGAGCACAAGGCCATGGCACACGGGCGTGCTCAATGGCCATGGTGGTGAAGCCAGTATGTGGCCTAAGAGTGCACGACCTCAGTGCATGGCTGTGCTCAGTGGTCGTGGAGGGTAAGTCAGTATATGAACATGGGGAAGAAACATGGGGGTGTCTATCATCCGTGGAGGGCACATGGTCTCCTCCCACGAGCGTGTATCCCCTGCATATTAGAAAAGTTTTTAATTTTCATGAAATTTTGTATATGTTTCAGTTTAGTCCCGACCCGATTTATAAGCATGCTATTGGTCTCAAGGACTCATTTAAGGGACATTATGTTTGAGAATGATGATTGAATATATGAATTTTCTGTGAATGTTTTCGATCTGTCTGGTAACGCTCCTAACCCTAATCCGGTGACGGACACGGGATAGGGGTGTTACAATACGATGCATTTTACACATTCAGCTGGCGTGCACGATAATTCATCAAATACTCTGATAGTATTTTCAAGCCAAAATTCAGCTCTCTCAAGATCATCGTCAACTGTAGCTCTAAACTCTTCAGCCCCATACTTTCAGATTTTATCAACTGGCGACTTACTCAATCGTAAAGGTTTTGAACCTTGAGGAGCTATGGGGACCGGTTGGGGAATAGGTGGGGATGGAGGTTGTTGAGCAGCTGGATTTGTTCGAACAAACATTATGAACCACTCATTCATCATTTGGAAGAAGGCTTCCTTGGCCTCACCTCACTAACTACCCGATACGGGTCTCGACTCAGATTACGCTTCTTCGTGAACAGAGGCTAGAGCATTACTTTCAACATCGTCAACTACAGCTCGATTAGGATCCATTTACTATATGAAAACACAATTTAAACTTTCAGAAGATATCACACTATCACAGGTTATATATGGCATGTATAGCTAGACTCTCACATAAGCTACGTTGGTATGAGAATCGACTAAATTGTAGCTCTGATACCAATAAATGTAACACCCTCACCAGTATTCAACGCCGAAATAGGGTTACGGAGTACTACTGAACTTAGAACGTAATTAAACATACATTTAACATACATTTTTCCATTTAAAAGATAAAACATTCTCATCCATTCATAACGTCCCTAATACGAGCCTACGATACCCAAAACATACATTCGGGTGGTTCAAGAGTAAACCGATAACTCAGGAAGCTTTTAGAAAACATAGAAAAATTTTCAAACTACAGGGGACACACGCTCATATGGCCCAGCCATGTGTCTCACATGGCCAAAGACACGCCCATGCCATAGGCCCTGTGGACATTCGAAATGAGATCACATGGCTATGTCCCAGCCCGTGTCCTACCCCGTGTAACTCCCTAACTTGGGTCATACGGCCAACCACATGCCTGTGTGACCAGCCCGTGTGCCCTTTCGAAATGGCTTCACACGTCGGTGTGCCAGGCCATGTGCTAGGCCGTGCCAAACCTAAAGGGTATACTAACTTATGCCACACTGCAAAGTCACACGCCTGTGTGCTAAGCCGTGTGGAGTATACTGACTTGATTTTTAATTACACACCAGGGGACACACGGCCGTGTAACCTGACCATGTGTCACACACGGCTGAGACACACGCCCGTGTCTCTGCCCGTGTGGACAAAAATATGCTATTTACCAAGCTATTTCACCACCCAATTTGCACACACCAACCCCAAACCAAATAGCACATAATATGGCATAAATAGTCATCCAACCAACCTCAACCAAGCATAAATCATACCATTTCAATACCAACTAACGCAAAACACACCAACTGTAACATCCCGGTTTAGACCCTAGTCGAAACAGTGGTTCGAGACCACAAATTTGAGGTCGTAAAAATATTTTAATGATATTTTTTGTGTGAATAGTATGTGACATAGCCTGTGTGGAAATTCTGTGTGATAATTTAATCGTTTATATGTTGAATTAAGAGAAAGGACTTAATCGCATAAGTGAAAAATGTTGTGTGCTGATTTATGAGTATTTCTATGTTGTGGCTATGAAAAGATTGAGGTTTTATATGGAAAATTAGCCATTACTTTAGATAGTGGACGGCATTAGTCCATATTAACCTTTGAAAATGTGTTTAATAACCTTATATTATAAGGTCAAAATGGGAAATTGTTTATTAAAGAATTATAATATGATAATAATATGAAAATGGACATTATTTCATGCATTCTTCCATCGAATTTCAAAAGAAAAAAAAAAGAAAGGTTAAAAGCTCTCATACATTCGGCTATTATCAAGCCAAAATTAAGGTATGTTTTGAGTCAGTTTTCGATAATTTCTACGTTTTTGTAATTGTTGTTCCGTGCTCTAACTAACCCATGTTGTAATTTCATAAATTGATGATGTTTTTGTGATGTGCCATTGATGAGTATGTGAGCTTGGTGATGAGTGTTGGTGTTAAATGAAAGATATGTGTTTAATGAACATGTGTTGTTCTTGAATTTTTGATGAATTTAGTTAATTAGGGCTAAATCGTGAAAATAACATTTTGAAGGACTAGAATGTGAAATAAATGAAATGTGTGGGCTTGTATTAGCATGGGAAGAATTCGGCTAAGCACATGTGTATTGAAATTTTGTGTATTTGATGATTTTGTGAAATAGGGACTAAAGTGTCAAAATGTGAAAATGTGAGGGCTATTGTGTAAAATGCCCTAAATATCTGTGTTTGGACTAAAATGAATGATTTGATGATTGAATGGATTAAATTTGAATGTATATAGACCAAGAGAGGAGAAGTTCGGATCGAGATCGAGGCAAAGATAAAGTACTCGATTAATCGACCGTATCGATAGTTCGACGTCCGAGGTAAGTTCGGATATAATACATGTTATTAAGATATGTTTTAGTATTATGCATTGAATATGTATATATGTATGAAATTGAGATGCTATGTGCAAGATTTAGTTGATGGCACTAAGTATGCGAAAATGTAAATCGAAACAGAAATGAATGGCACTGTGTGTGCGATGATATGAAAGCTACGGCTTATTGATTTGGTACTGTGTGTGCGACACCGAGATAGATCGGTTAAAAGAATAGGCACTAAGTGTGCGATGGCAAATATGCTACGATTATGTATATAGCACTGAGTGTGCGATCATATCAAATGAAAATTAAGGATGATCGACAAGTATTATCGAGCATTGAGTAGCTTGGAGGTTTAATAACTATGTGTAGCTATGGTACGTATTAAACCTTTGTGGTTGATCAGTATAAACGAACTTTGATTGAGGGAATGAGTATTTTAGCTATGGATGAAAGGGCATGAATACGAGAAAATAGATTTATGTGATTGTTTATTATATAAATTGGTTGAATTGATATGATAATTGTATTGTATGTCGGACTTACTAAGCTTTGGAAAGCTTGCTGTGTGATTTGTTTCTTTGCTTTGCAGTGTCAGTAAGGCTAGCTCGGATCAGGGGATCATCAACATCCCAGTCACACTCTCGGAAATCTATTTTGGGGTATTTAGAAAGAAGTCCATAGTTAAGATATGGCATGTATAGGTTGGTCTTTTGAATCATGTTTGAGATTTGTAGTAGCCATGAGATATGGCTAGATATGTGCTAGTTTTAGCATGAATGACTTTGGTATATATATATGATGCATCTTTTGGTATGGATTGTGAGTTGAGAAATTGACTTATGATTGGTAACTTTGTGTTGGTAAAATGCTAGAATGAATTAGTGAAATTGAAACGAATGATATTTGGTAATGAATGAATTGTGCTTGTGATGATATGAGTTTTAATCTATGAAATTGTCATGGTTGGAATTGGTATTGAATGCATGGGTTGAATGATTATTTTGGTATGTTTTTAATGGTAACATGTGCGTGAGATGTCTTGGTTAATATGGCTTGTAGGTTTGACCCTTGTGGGTGGCATTTTGGCCTTGTAAATGGCCTATAATGTCACATGGTTGTGGCACGCGGGTGTGCCTAAAGACCGTGGGTGAATTGGCAGAATGTAGCTTAGTAGCACACGGCCTCGACATGGGGGTGTCAGCTAGCCATGGTGTACAAGTCAGTAGCTAGTTAAGAGTACACGGCCATGGCACACGGGCTTGCTTGGTGGCCGTGGTGGGGAAGTCAGTATATGGCCTAGTAGCACACGGCCATGGCACATGGGCGTGCCTAGTGACCGTGTTGGTATAGTCAGTATATGGACACGAGAGGACACACGGGGGTGTATAGAAGCCGTGGAGGGCACACGGTCTCCTCCCATGGGCGTGTATCCCCTAAATCTTTGAAGAAAATTTTAAATGTTCAAAAATTTTTGTGTGTGTTCGGTTTAGTCCCGGCCTCTCCCTAGCATGTGTTTAAGGTCTTATACGCCTTAAAAAGGGACTATTTGTTTATGTTTGATGTATTATGATGATGATTCACTTTGTGTCGTAATTGGGCTGTAAATAACCCTGTTGTCCAGTAATGCCTCTTAACCCTATTTCAGCGATGGTTATGGGTTAGGGGTGTTACAATTTTATTGGTATCAGAGCTACAGTTTAGTCGATTCTCGGACTAACGTAGCGCGTGTGAGTCTAGCTATACATGCCATATATGAAATTACGATAGTGTGATGAAATCTGACATTTGAAAATGTGTTTACATATAGTAATAGATCCTGATCGAACAGTTGCTGATGATGTAGAAAGCAATGCGCCTGCTCCCGCTCAAGGGACAGCGCCGGCCACATCAAGGCCAAATGATAGTGGTGAGGGAGGAGAGGCTAAGCAAGCCTTCTTTCGAATGATGAGCGAGTGGTTTACGGAGTTCGTTCGAACGAATTTGACTGTTCCACAGCCTCCACCCCCACAAGTACCTGTTGTGCCACAAGTTGTAGATTCGATCAGATTGAATAAACCTCCTGTGGATAAGATTCGCAAGTATGGGGCTGAAGAGTTTAGGGCCACATCTGATGATGATGCTAGTGAGCCGAGTTTTGGCTTGAGAATACAATCAGATTATTTGATGAGATGTCGTTGAACCCTGATGAGTGCATTAAGTGTGCAGTTTCCTTGTTGAGAGACACGACTTACAACTGGTGAAAAACGTTGATATCTGTGGTTCCGAGTGAGAGAATCACCTGGGATTTCTTTCAAGCTGAGTTCAGAAAGAAGTATATCAGTCAACGCTTCATTGATCAGAAACGTAAAGAGTTTCTAGAATTGAAATAGGGCCAATTGTCTGTTACTGAGTATGAGCGAGAATTCGTAAGATTGAGTCAATACGCGAGAGAATGTGTTTCGACTGAAGCTACTATGTACAAACGTTTCATATAGGGATTGAATGAAGACATCAAGTTATTGGTTGGGATACTCGATATAAATGAATTTGTTGTGTTAGTTGAAAGAGCGTGCAAAGCTGAAGAGCTCAGTAAAGAAAAGATGAAAGCTGATTCAGAAGCTCATGATGAAAGAAAGAGATCGATGAATAAATTTTCTCAACCTTCTACTAAGTGATATAGAGATGCAAGCAATCGTTCAAATGCTTCGTTTGGACATCCGAGTAAAGATCGTTCGAGACAAAGTACTTGTTTACGGATTCAAGCTCCGAATGAATCAAGTGTTGGCAGTGTTAAGAATAACAAGCTTGAGAACAAACAGTGTGGAAGATGACATGTAGGAGAGTGCTGGGGTAAGTACAGCAATAGAGTTTGCTATAAATGTGGATCCCGAGATCATTTTATTCGAGATTGCCCAAAAATGGTTGAAGAAGAAAATGTTCAGAATAAAAGACAGAGTAATGTGACGGCTAGAGGTAGACCATCCAGAAACATCAGAAATGTGAATGATAGCCAGAGAGGGACAACTGATACAGCTGTGAGATCAGAGGCGAGAGCTCCTGCCCCAGCCTATGCTATACGTGCACGAGAGGAAGCATCATGTCCAGACGTCATCACCGGTACTTTCACTTTATTTGATATTGCTGTTATTGCATTGATAGATCCGGGGTCAACTCATTCTTATGTGTTTGTGAATCTAGTATCGAGTAAAACTCTACCTGTTGAGTCTAATGAATTCGTGATTAGAGTATCGAACCCCTTAGGCAAGTGCATTTTGGTGGATAAGGTGTGCAAGAATTGCCCATTGATGTTTCATGATATATGTTTTTCGGTCAACTTGATGTTGCTTCCCTTTGATGAATTTGACATAATTCTAGGTATGGATTGGCTTACTTTGCATAATGCCATCGTGAATTGTAAGAGAAAGAGTATTGAGTTGAAGAGTCAGAATGGTGAGTTAGTTTGAATTGAGTCCAATGATATGAAAGGATTACCAGCCGTTGTATCTGCGATGAAAGCTATGAATTTTGTGAGAAAAGGGTGTGAAGCTTATTTGGCATACGTGATTGATACAAAAGTGTCGAAAAAGAAAGTTGAATCAATGCCTGTGGTATGCGAGTTTCCAGATGTGTTTCTTGAAGAGCTGCCGGGATTACCTCCAATTCGAGAAGTGGAATTTGGTATTGAATTAGCGCCGGGGACCACTCCCATTTCTATAGCTCCGTATAGAATGGCACCAACAGAATTGAAAGAGCTAAAGTTGTAGTTGCAAGAGTTGACTGACAGAGGATTTGTACGACCGAGTTTCTCACCCTGGGGAGCTCCTGTGTTATTTGTGAAAAAGAAAGAAGAAACTATGAGAATGTGTATTGATTATCGACAGCTGAACAAAGTGACAATAAACAAAAAATATCTGTTGCCTCGTATCGATGATTTGTTTGATCAGGTGAAGGGAGCTACAGTGTTTTCTAAGATAGATTTGAGATCAGGCTACTATCAGTTAAGAGTTAAAGAATCCGATGTATCGAAGACCGCTTTCAGAACAACGTATGGACATTACGAATTCTTAGTGATGCCTTTCGGACTAACAAATGCACCTGCAGTGTTTATGGATTTGATGAATCGAATATTCAGACCGTATTTGGATCGCTTTGTGGTGGTATTCATTGATGATATTTTGATTTATTCGTGTGATGAGACACAGCATGCTGAGCATTTGAGAATTGTGCTACAAACTTTGCGTGAGAAACAGTTGTATGCAAAGTTTAGCAAATGTGAATTTTGGTTGCATGAGGTCAGTTTTCTGGGACATATTGTATCAGATGCTGGGATACGAGTAGATCCGAGTAAAATCTCTGCTATTTTGGAATGGAAGCCTCCAAGAAATGTGTCTGAAGTCCGTAGTTTTTGGGATTAGTGGGATATTATAGGCTGTTTGTGAAAGGTTTCTCTATGATTGCAACTCCGTTGACGAAGTTGTTATAGAAAGATATTAGATTTGAGTGGTCAGAAAAGTGCCAGCAGAGTTTTGAGCAGTTGAAAGTGTTGTTAACAGAAGCACCAGTTTTGATTCAACCCGAATCGGGTAAAGAGTTCATAGTTTACAGTGATGCCTCATTGAATGGTTTGGGCTGTGTGCTGATGCAAGAAGGGAAAGTCATTGCGTACGCTTCGAGACAGTTAAAACCGCATGAAAAAATTATCCGACGCACGACCTTGAATTAGCTGCAATTGTGTTTGCGTTAAAGATTTGGCGTCACTACTTATTTGGTGAGAAATGTCATATTTTTACAGATCATAAGAGTTTGAAGTATTTGATGACTCAGAAAGATTTGAACTTGCGACAGAGAAGATGGTTAGAATTGTTGAAAGACTACGAACTTGTGATAGATTACCACCCGGGTAAAGCTAACGTTGTAGCTGATGCTTTGAGTCGTAAATCATTATACGCTTTGAGAGCTATGAGTAATCAGATAGATCTATGTGATGATAGTACGGTTGTAGCTGAATTGAAAGTAAAGCCAATGTTAGTACAACAAATTTGTGATGCTCAGAAAAATGATGTTGAAATGAGGGCTAAACGAATTCAATGTGAATTGAATGTTGAATCAGAATTTCAAGTGGGTAGTGATGATTGTTTGAGATTTAGAAATCGGATTTGTGTTTCGAGAAATTTAGAGTTGATTCAAACGATTTTGAATGAATCTCACAATAGTCATTTAACTGTGCATCCGGGGAATAAAAAGATGTATAATGATTTGAAACAGTTCTATTGGTGGCATGGCATGAAAAGAGATATTTTTGTCTTTGTGTCGAAATGTTTAGTTTGTCAGCAAGTCAAAGCTGAACATCAAGTTCCATCTGATTTGTTACAACCGATTATGATTCCTGAGTGGAAATGGGAGAAAATTACGATGGACTTTGTGTCGAGTTTGCCCTTATCTCCGAATAAGAAAGATGCAATATGGGTGATAGTGGGTAGATTGACAAAATCAACTCATTTTGTTCCGGTGAGAACCGATTATTCTTTAGATAAGTTAGCTGAATTGTATATTGATGAGATTGTGAGATTGCACGGAGTACTGATATCTATAGTGTCTGACAGATATCTGAGATTTACCTCACGATTTTGAAAGAAATTGCAAGATACTTTAGGCACGAAATTGCATTTTAGTACTACTTTTCATCCGCAAACGGATGGTCAATCCTAACGAATCATTCAGATTCTCGAAGACATGTTGAGATGTTGCAACTTGAATTTGAAAGTACATGGGAAAAGCATTATCATTGATTGAGTTTGCTTATAACAACAGTTTTTAATCCAGTATCAAAATGGCACCATATGAGGCTCTTTACAGTCGAAAGTGTCGAACTCCATTGTATTGGACTGAGCTAAGTGAGAATAAGATTCACGGGGTTGATTTGGTAAAAGAGACTGAACAGAAAGTGAAGGTAATTCGTGACAGTTTGAAAGCCGCTTCAGATCGTCAAAGATCTTATGCAGACTTGAAACGAAAAGATATCGAGTTTGAGGTTGGTGATAAAGTGTTTTTGAAAGTGTCTCTGTGGAAGAAAATACTTTGATTTGGTCGAAAGGGCAAGCTAAGTCTGAGATTCATCGGGCTGTATGAGATTATTGAACGAATTGGGTCGGTTGCTTATAGATTGAAATTGCCATCTGAGTTAGAAAAGATTCACAATGTGTTTCATGTGTCAATGCTTCGACGGTACAGATCAGACCTGTCTCATGTGATTGCTCCTACTGAAGTTGAGATTCAATCAGACTTGTCGTGTAGTGAAGAATCGATCCGAATCTTGGCATGAGAGACCAAAGAGTTGAGAAATAAGAAAATCTCTTTAGTGAAAGTATTATGGCACAAACACGGGGTTGAAGCGGCTACGTGGGAGTCTGAGAACGTTATGAGAGAGCAATATCCACACCTATTCATCAGTAAGATTTTCGGGGACGAAAACCCCTAAGGGGAGGAGAGTTGTAACATCCCGGTTTAGACCCTAGTCGGAACAGTGGTTCGAGACCACAAATTCGAGGTCGTAAAAATATTTTAATGATATTTTCTGTGTGAATAGTATGTGACATAGCCTGTGTGAAAATTCTGTGTGATAATTTAATCGATTATATGTTGAATTAAGAGAAAGGACTTAATCGCATAAGTGAAAAATGCTGTGTTCTAATTTATAAGTATTTATATGTTGTGGCTTTGAAAAGATGGAGGTTTTATATGGCAAATTAGCCATTACTTTAGATAGTGGACGGCATTAGTCCATATTAACCTTTGAAAATGTGTTTCAAAAGCTTATATTATAAGGTCAAAATGGGAAATTGTTTATTAAAGAATTATAATATGATACTAATATGAAAATGGACATTATTTCATGCATTCTTCCACCGAATTTCAAAAGAACAAAAAAAGAATGGTTAAAAGCTCTCATACATTCGGCTACTATCAAGCCAAAATTAAGGTATGTTTTGAGTCAGTTTTTGATAATTTCTACATTTTTGTAATCGTTGCTCCGTGCTCTAACTAACCCATGTTGTAATTTCATGAATTGATGATGTTTTTGTGATGTGCCATTGATGAGTATGTGAGCTTGGTGATGAGTGTTGGTGTTAAATGAAAGATATGTGTTTAATGAACATGTGTTGTTCTTGAATTTTTGATGAATTTAGTTAATTAGGGCTAAATTGTGAAAATAGCATTTTGAAGGACTAGAATGTGAAATAAATGAAATGTGTGGGCTTGTATTAGCATGGGAAGAATTCGGCTAAGCACATGTGTATTGAAATTTTGTGTATTTGATGATTTTGTGAAATAGGGACTAAAGTGTCAAAATGTGAAAATGTGAGGGCTATTGTGTAAAATGCCCTAAATATGTGTATTTGGACCAAAATGAATGATTTGATGATTGAATGGATTAAATTTGAATGTATATAGAACAAGAGAGGAGAAGTTCGGATCGAGATCGAGGCAAAGATAAAGTGCTCGATTAATCGACTGTATCGATAGTTCGACGTCCGAGGTAAGCTCGGATATAATACATGTTATTAAGATACGTTTTAGTATTATGCATTGAATATGTATATATGTATGAAATTGAGATGCTATGTGCAAGATTTAGTTGATGGCACTAAGTGTACGAAAATGTAAATCGAAACAGAAATGAATGGCACTGGGTGTGCGATGATATGAAAGCTATGGCTTATTGATTTGGTACTGTGTGTGCGACACCGAGACAGGTCGGTTAAAAGAATTGGCACTAAGTGTGCGATGGCAAATATGCTACGATTATGTATATAGCACTGAGTGTGCGATCAAATCGAATGGAAATTAAGGATGACCGACAAGTATTATCGAGCATTGAGTAGCTTGGAGGTTTAATAACTATGTGTAGCTAAGGTACGTATTAAACCTTTGTGGTTGATCAGTATAAACGAACTTTGATTGAGGGAATGAGTATTTTAGCTATGGATGAAAGGGCATGAATACGAGATAATAGATTTATGTGATTGTTTATTATCTACATTGGTTGAATTGATATGATAATTGTATTGTATGTCGGACTTACTAAGCTTTGGAAAGCTTACTATGTGATTTGTTTCTTTGCTTTGCAGTGTCAGTAAAGCTAGCTCGGATCAGGGGATCGTCAGTATCTCAGTCACACTATCGGCAATCAATTTTGGGGTATTTGGAAAGATGTACATAGTTAAGATATGGCATGTATAGGTTGGCCTTTTGAATCATGTTTGAGATTTGTAGTAGCCATGAGATATGGCTAGATATGTGCTAGTTTTAGTATGAATGACTTTGGTATATATATATATATGATGCATCTTTTGGTATGGATTGTGAGTTGAGAAATTGACTTATGAATGGTAACTTTGTGTTGGTAAAATGCTAGAATGAATTAGTGAAATTGGAACGAATGATATTTGGTAATGAATGAATTGTGCTTGTGATGATATGAGTTTTAATCTATGAAATTGTCATGGTTGGAATTGGTATTGAATGCATGGGTTGAATGATTATTTTGGTATGTTTTTAATGGTAACATGTGCATGAGATGTCTTGGTTAATATGGCTTGTAGGTTTGACCCTTATGGGTGGCATTTTGGCCTTGTAAATTGCCTATAATGTCACACGGTTGTGGCACACGGGCGTGCCTAAAGACCGTGGGTGAATTGGCAGAATGTAGCTTAGTAGCACACGGCCTCAACACGAGGGTGTCAGCTAGCCGTGATGTACAAGTCAGTAACTAGTTAAGAGTACACGGCCATGGCACACGGGTGTGCTTGGTGGCCTTGGTGGGGAAGTCAGTATATGGCCTAGTAGCACACGGCCATGGCACACGGGCATGCCTAGTGACCGTGTTGGTATAGTCAGTATATGGACACGAGAGGACACACGGGGGTGTATAGAAGCTGTGGAGGGCACACGGTCTCCTTCCACGGGCGTGTATCCCCTGAATCTTAGAAGAAAATTTTAAATGTTCAAAAATTTTTGTGTGTATATGGTTTAGTCCCGACCTCTCCCTAGCATGTGTTTAAGGTCTTATACGCCTTAAAAAGGGACTATTTGTTTATGTTTGATGTATTATGATGATGATTGACTTTGTGTCATAATTGGGCTGTAACTAACCCTGTTGTCCTGTAATGCCTCTTATCCCTATTCCAGCGATGGTTTTGGGTTAGGGTGTTACACCAACTGTAACATCCGGGATTTAGGGGTTATGCATTTTAATTCATAATTCATGTGATAGTGTGCTTTGTGTGTTGTTGGATGTGTTTAGGGGCTTTGGGAACTTTGGGGAGTTGGTAGGAGCCTTAGTATAATATTTGGGTTGAACCTATTTGGGGGAGAGCTAAGGAAGCTAGGCCTTAAGGGAATTAATGTGGAGGTTAAGACACAAGTACTAAGCTAGTAAAGTGGCAAGGGAGGCGCCACTTAGAGCTTAGGGGAGTGACGCCTCAAGAGGTAGGAGGGGCCAAGGTTCGAGCTGCAGAGGCAGCATTTTGGCATTTGTTTTTGCATCAGGAGGAGGGGAGTGTTGGATTCAGCTGTGGCACTAAAAAGGGGGATTTGACTGAGTCAAATTATTTTAAATGAGTGGCAAGGAGAAGGGATGAGATTGGACTTAATTTGAACTCATTTGAAAGGGTGGTGTTGAGAGAAAATAGGAGAAAAACAAGGGATAGGGAGTGAGGTTGAAGAGTTGGCCGAATGTGGGGCATTGAGGGTGGCATTTTCGGTTTTGGTTGAAGTGGGGTATGTGTGTGCCGAAATTGTGTAGTGTAAAGGGGTAGTGATCATCTTTTTGGCATTTCTTTTTCTTCCTTAGTTCCTCTTTGCTGAAACTGATTCTTTCATCTCATTCTCTCTTTTGTGCCTAATACCCCTAGGTGTTCAACTTGTTTTCTTTCTTTTTGTCAACTAGCCGAATATAGGGAGACTATCAAGGTTGTTTCTCTCATCTTTTCTTCACTATTTTCCATTGCCGAAACGTCTTCAACCCCAACTCTTCTTTTCTTTTCTCTCCATATTTCTCAATAGCCGAACCTCTTTTGAACCTCCCCGAATTTCTTTTCTTCTCTTGTTTTTTTCAAAGCCGAAAGTATCATTGACTGAAATCTGCTCCAATCGATTCTCAATAGTGGGTGATATCGGGATTTTTGTGGACTAACGTTAAAGGAGTAGAGATCCTTCGGGATTTAAGTAAGCAAGGGGCAAATCGACAGTGGTATTAAAGGAGTCTCGGGATTTTGATCCATTTCGTCAAGGAGAGAAAGGGGTAGTCCTTACCCCTAAGTTTAAGAAGCGATCAGTCTCTGCGGTACGGGATTGGCCACCGGGGTGTGGGCCGGCGTCAGAACAGGAGCATAGGCAGATAGCTGTAGTTTCGGTTAGAGATAGCATCGATTTTGAGTGTGTGATTCTTCGAGTTATCAGGTGTGTAATTACCGCACTGATCCCCTGTAATTGTATGTGTGGTTATATATATGCGTATATGATGTGATAGCCGGAAATAATGACTAAGATGGTGGCTACCCATGGTGGGTAATCAGTTAACCAGGTCAGTGTTTCATAATATTAATTTACCTATGGTGTATGTGTGAAATGGTGGTAAGCCTGTGATCTATGCTCATTAAAATGATACTTCTATTTGTTATGATACATATATAAACATGGGGCTTGGGATATGATTACTGAAGGACAGGGTGTACATTTATGTACGTGGATGATGTTAGCCTTGAGCTACATCGTCGCTTGATGTTGGCTATGTGCTTCATCAAGGTGGGGTGTTGGCTATGTGCCACATCGTGGACGGATGATAGCTGTGTGCATCACCGTGGATTGAGGATGACCTTGAGTCACATTGTGGATACAGATATGTGGGGTCACTTAGGTGATCGGTGGCTATGCCACGACCTTGGGCAGCAGGTCTGCCAAGGAGGTGTGTAGCGGTTAGAGGGTGATTTAGCAATCCCCTGGTGCGTGCGGCAGGTACGGGGGTGTGTAGCGGATGGACACTAGGTTGGGTTGGGATTCATTTTGCATGATTATGTTTGTGGACTATGTGGATGCGGGCAAAGCCCATTTGTGGAGACATGTGAATAATTATACACTGAGTCGGTTTGACTCACCCTATCTTTTCAAAAACAATGCAGGTGATACATGAATCTTGGACCGGGCTGGAGCGGATACGAGGTGGCCATGCAGAAGATGTTTTATTTGTTTTATGCACTTTATATTTCCAGTACTTTTGGACACATCATTATTGTAATAAGGTCACTTAAGTATTTTGGGGATTTTATTATGTTTACGTTGGATTGATTATCGAGCTAATAACTGGGAATGTTTTCTTTCAAACTAATTATATCTTAAAAACCTATATTAAGGTTTTAAATCCAGGAATTTGTAACAACATTATTTTACTTAGAATTTCAAATATACAATGTTTTATAAATGACGGAAAATTTTTGTGTTTTCACCTTTATGTCGAAGTCTTCTCAAACTTTCTCCTAAGCAGCATTCTGAATTCGGCCGTGGTGTTTTGGGCCGGGTTTGGGGTGTTACAATTTGGTATCAGAGCCAAGTTCAAAACTCAGCTTTGAGGGGTTTGGGCCCAAAAACATTTTTCAAAGAAGGGCTTTTCAAAAACATAGACTTTCATGAATTATTTCAGGTTTATTCTGGCATGGCACCTATGTCTCCGGCCCAAAGTCCACCAGGTAAGTACCCCTAACTATTGAAGTAATTGGTATGTGAAACTTTATGGGCATTATGGGATCGTAGATTAGTAGATTATGAGCTATTTAACTCTAGGACTAGCTTACTCCAACACAAGATACATAAGACTTAAGTGCAACCAAACAAACCTGTGAGTAAGTCGCTGAGTTAGGGTGTGGCAACAGTTGTGCGCATGTCTAAGATTGGATTCGGTGGGAGCTTGGTATTTAAGCAGTCCTAATGACTCACCTCCTCTTCACTCGAATCCTACCTGGTGCGTAGTGATGGCTCACCCTAACCAAGAGGACTTATTCATCGGCTAAACCGATAATTAAAACCCGAAAGGGACCAGCTACACAGTTTTGTAAAAACTATCTTAAGATTTGAAAATGACCAAAATATCCCGGTTTGGAAAAAAATTTACTAAATTACCCCTGATTTACAAAATTACCAAAATAACCCCGATTTCTGAAATTTCCGCAATACCTTTGATTTGGAATTTTTTTTTAAAAAATAACCTCGAGTTTTGAAAATTCTGGAATGCCTTTGATTTGTAAAGATTTTTGAATTAACCCTGATTTATTACTAAAATACCCCTATAGGATGAATTACGAAAACACCCCTGGGTTGGGAACGGACAAAATGCCCAAAGTAGTGTAGTGGATGTTGTTGATGAACGAATGTGACTCTCTGAATTAGAGTAGTAAACTTGAGATGAAAACTTTGGAATGATTGAAAGAACTACTACTAATCTTCTTTACATAAAATTGTTCGCGGGTAATCAGTGGAACACAAGACTAATGCATAAAATTTCTTAAATCAAATTAAATCGCGATAGTAGACATGAGTTCTAGGGGACGTGGTCGTAACGCGCGTGGACGTGGTAGGGGCAGAATGGCAGTATCGGAACCAGTGGGGTCTGGCCATGGGTCAATAATGTACCACCGCCGCCAACTGTAGGCGCGGAGGATCAAGATCAGACGGGTGGAGACGACGCAGTTTCTCAGGCTATGCTGTGAGTTTTGGAAAGAGTTGTGGGAGCGAATATGGGTGCTGGGGCTCAGAAGTCAGTGCCAGAGCGGCTCGGGGCGAATGGAGCCGAGATATTTAGGGGAGTTTCAGGGGTATCTCCAAATGTGGCAGAATACTGGCTAGAGGCGGTCGAAAGGATCATGGACGATTTGGACTGCACTGCTGAGGAAAAGCTGAAAGGTGCTGTTTCTTTACTTCGGGATGAGGCCTACCAGTGGTGGCTCACTGTTAGAGAGGGTACTCCAGCAGACCGGGTAGACTGTGGTTACTTTAAGGTAAAGTTTGAAGGGAAGTATGTCGGAGCTAGTTACGTGGATGCGCAGAGGAAAGCGTTTCTAAACCTAGTACAAGGGGGTAAGTCAGTAGCGGAATATGAGGCAGAATTCTTAAGGCTAAGTCGGTATGCCAGAGGGATAGTTGCTACTGATTACAAGCGCTGTGTGAGGTTCGAGGATGGGCTGCGGATGAGCTGCGGGTACTGATAGCTCCTCATCAGGAGAGAGACTTTGCTACTTTGGTAGAGAAAGCTCGAATAGCCGAGGAAGTCAAGCGGACTGAGAGGCAGAACAGAGATAAGGACAGAGGTCGGAACAAGAGAGGTTTTGGGCGATCAGGGTCTTCTGGAGGTTTTCAGAAAAGACCGAGGGTTGAAAATTCTGCTCGTGTTTCTATGCCAGCTGTTGGAAATCAGAACCGTCCGTGTGCTCGGTGTGGAAGGTTTCATGTTGACGAGTGCTGGGGACGGAATCGGGAGTGCTTTAGGTGTGGGTCTAAGTCTCATTTGATTAAAGATTGTCCTCAGGATCCGAATAGGGCTCGGACAGTAGGTCTGGGGTATGTGTAGCCAAGAAGGGGTGGTCAATAGGTGTCAAGAGGTCGTGGTCCGAACCGTGGAGGAAATGGCGTTGGTCGAGGTCGTGGAGCACTAGGCAGAGGTGCTGGGAGTTCAGATGCAAGGTAGCCAGGGCTGGTGTATGCAGCTAGGCATCGGGAAGAGGGAGATGCACCAGATGTTATCACGGGTACGTTCCTTATTTACGGGTTACCCTTTATGGCTTTAATTGATGTTGGGTCAACTCATTCGTACATTGCTAGTGTGGTGTCTAGAATTTTGGGTGTGAACTCTGAAATTGTCTCTAGGAAGATGACTGTACTTAGTCCTTTAGGGCAATCTGTAGTGGTAGATAAACTCTTTAGAGACGTGCCTTTAGAAGTTCAGGGGGTAGTGTTCCTAGCTGACTTAATGGAGCTACCGTTCGGGGAATTTGACCTGATCCTATGGATGGATTGGTTAGTAAGATATCGTGCGAATCTCGACTGTGCTGCTAAGCGCATGTCGTTAAGGACTCTCGAGGACAAGGAGGTTACGGTGATAGGTGATAGGAGAGACTACCTGTCTAACGTAGTGTCTGCTCTTAAGGCAGAAAAGATGGTGAAGAAGGGATGCTTAGCTTTACTGATGTTCGTTAGTGCCTTGGATGCCAAGGAAGCAGCTGTGGGGGAGGTCAAGACAGTGAAGGAGTTTGAGGATGTTTTTCCGGAAGAACTTCCAGGATTGCCTCCAGATCGTGAGGTGGAATTTGGAATCGACCTGTTGCCAGGTACAGCGCCAGTGTCTATCGCTCTGTACAGGATGGCACCAAAGGAGTTGGTTGAGCTTAAAGCCTAGATCCAAGAGTTGCTAGATCGCGGGTTTATTCGACCCAGTGTGTCTCCATAGGGAGCACCGGTCTTATTTGTGAAGAAGAAGGATGGATCTATGCGGATGTGCATAGATTATCGCCAGTTGAATAAGCTGACGATCAAGAACAAGTATCCATTGCCGAGGATAGATAACTTGTTTGATCAGCTTAAAGGAGCTGCGGTGTTTTCAAAGATTGATCTAAGGTCTGGATATCACCAGCTAAAGGTGAAGGAAGCAGATATCCATAAGACAACTTTTCGGACTCGATACGGACACTATGAGTTCCTTGTAATGCCGTTCGGGTTGACGAACGCCCCAGCTGCGTTCATGGATATGATGAACCGGGTTTTCCAACCCTACTTGGATTAATTCGTCGTGGTGTTCATAGACGACATCCTGGTGTATTCCAAGTCGGAGGAGGAGCATGATGCACATCTTCGGGTGGTGTTGCAAGTCTTAAGGGAGAAGAAGTTGTACGCCAAATTTAGCAAGTGTGAATTTTGGCTAGGGGAGGTTGCTTTTCTAGGTCATGTAGTATCGGCGGAAGGAATAAGGGTGGATCCCCGGAAAATTGAGGAAGTGTTAAATTGGAAACCACCTAAGTCGGTGGCAGAGATCCGCAGTTTCTTGGGGTTAGCAGGCTATTATAGAAGATTTGTTGAGGGTTTCTCTTTAATAGCGGCACTGTAACACCCCAAACCCGGTCAATACGCCACGACCGAATCTGGTATGTCACTGAGGAAAAAGTTTTGAAAAGAATCGAATTAAAAATTAAATTTTAGTGAAAATCTCTTTTAAAATTCTATATTTGTAGAAAACAGATGTATAATAAGTTTAAACTTATAATTTACTTTGAAATTTCATAAATAAAACTTTAAAGCTTAGTTGATAAATCATAGGTTAGAAAACATTTGTATCATTTAAGAAAACTTGAATTATTAATTTGAGAACATTGGCATTTGAATGTGGAAACTTGATATTTGGAAATCATTAAAAATTTTAGAAAACATTTGATTTATATTTTACTATCAAACGATTTATATTACCCGATGGTAAGATTTTAAAACCATTGCGTTTTTATTATTTTAGAAAACTTTGGGCTCAATTATTAAATTAATCAAATAATTTATAAGCCATATTTAACATATCCAAAGCATATGAATAATCCAAAACATAATTAAAGAGGCCTTATTACAAACCCAAAATAAAACAAAAACCAAATTAAAAAAAAATAAATTAAAGTACCCTAATTCGAAGTTCATGTAAAATCAAATTTTATTGCATGGCCTCCTCGAGTCCATCCGGCTCCTCAATCCGCGATCTCACGAATCACCTGAAATGATAAGGGAGAAGGTGAGTCACCAAGACTTAGTGCATAATCCCTCTCCCGGTTAATGCAACATTCTTACACAATTTATAATCAAGCAACATACATATAATGCACCCAACCTAGCCATCCATAACTCCTTTCCTACCCCGTGTGGTACCAAACCACTGGTGGTGCCAAACCACTGGTGACCCAAAGTCACGATATCCAAAATGTGATACCAAATCACTGGTGACCAAAGTCACGAATAATCAAGTTGTGGGGCCAACCCACGTGTGATACCAAATCACTGGCGACGATCCTATATCTCAAAAGTGGGGCCAACCCACGGTGGTGCTAGACCACAGGGACGAGTCGCTATGAGGTGCCAAACCTCTGGTGTCCCAAAGACACAAATGTGACACCAAATCACTGGAGGTGCCAAACCTCTGGTGTCCCAAGGACACAATATCAATCTTCCCCCTCCTCTCATATTGCCCATACCAATGCAATAGATAGACAAATCATGTCAACATACTTTATTATGAATCACATAACAAAAATATCATAAATCGTAGATCATGATTTCAATCCACATGTATTAACAACATATAGAAACGGACTTACCCGAATCCTCATTCATACCATCATGGTATCATATCAAGATCTCATCGTTTCCCCACTTTGATAATATGATTAGTAAATTAATATTATAAATACATATACATAATTGAGTTATAAAGTGTGTAAGGTACACACCTTTCACCAATGCAAATACTAACTTCCGAAGATCCGATCTACTGCACTAGATCACCTTGTCCTAAAATCGGCCAATACACAAAACTTTAAGCAACACTAATCGGCTAATAACACCTTAATCCCAATAGCTTTAGTCTTTTCAAAAGAATGATGAATCGACAAGAATCCTTACCCCTTGACTTACCAACCTTTGATCGCTAGAGAAGTAAGGCTTAGATCGATTGCTTCCAAAGTCCCGAGGAGCCTAAAAGAAATCAGTTTCTAAGAATGATTAGAACCTTGCAACAAGTGTCCAAAATTCGACCTTTACCCTCAAGAGAAACAACATAGAAACAAGAAAAAGAATAAGGAAAGACGGCCATAACACATACCTATCTTCCAAAATCGATTGAAGAAAACCAAAAGAATTCCTACCCTTGATGATATTCGGCCAAGGCAACCCAAATAGGATATGAGAAGTTTCAGCTATATGGTTATGAAAGAAGAAAGATATGTGAGTAGAAAAGAGAATAAAAATGAGAGAGAGAGAATTCAGTTTTAGCAACAATGGAAGAAAAGAAAAGTGAGTTTGGGGAAGAAAGAGGTTCGGCCAAATGAAAGAAAAAAGGAAATGTGGTTGAGCAATTATCAAAAGAAGAAAAGAGAGAAATGGGAGAAAAAGGTTCGGCCAAGCACCTAGTTTGCCGAAAAGAAAAGTGCACAAAATGTAAAAAATAAGTTTTCGGTTTCAAAAGGAAAAATGAGAGAAAGAAAATAGTATTTGGTTCAAACAAAATGAGAGCTAAAACCAAAAGTAAAATTGCACAAAATGCTTATGGTGCATTCGGCCAAAGAGAGATTTGTTTGGAGAGGAAGAGAAAAAAATATGCCAAAAGGTGCACAAATGCTAAAGTTGGCCAAATATCCCCCCCCAAACCTCCTATCAACATTCAGCCACCCCTAGCCACACATGCCATCCACATACATGCACTAAAGGCCTTGGAATAGTTTCCAAAACATCTTCCTTAAGCCAAGCCTTATGTCCCCCCATCCTTCCATAACCTTAAGATTCCTTTCCCAAAGTACAAACTTTCCTAAACCAATATTCAACTTACCAAAAATTGAAAGTCCAACCTATCATAATTAGAATTTGACCGTCCATTAATACTAGGAAGCATAAAAACAAAGTCTTCAAAATGTTAAACATGCTACTCGAACCTCTAACCTCAAGCTACTCTTCATGCATCCTAACCACCTTGCCACTAACTCCATATGTGTTTAATCTAACACTTAAATTAACTTAAGTGTCAAGCTCACTTAATCCACTTCACTAAATTTTCCATACAAAAAATTATTCTAGCTTAGCTAATATTTCCAAGCCTTCACACAAATATACTAAGCACACAATAACAATCATATCCAAGCTAACACAAGTAACAACATGATGCTCTAATATTTTCCTAAAACCCAATTAAACCCGAGAATTCATAAAAACCTCGTAACCTTCCAAATCCACTTAACTAATAAATCCAATTTGCAAAAACACCATTCTCTTATTCTTGAAGATTTTAAATGCTCCTAAACCCAAAGCCCAATCGGCCCAATCCTACTAAGCCCAATTTCGGGATGTTACAGGCACCATTGACAAAGTTGTTGAGGAAGGAGGTACCATTCATACGAACAGATAAGCAGCAGGAGAGTTTCAAGAAGTTGAAAAAGGTTTTAACAGAGGCCTCGGTCTTAATTTAGCCTGTGGCAGGGAAAGATTTTATGGTATATTGTGATGCTTCTCACACAGGGTTGGGATGCGTACTAATGCAGGAAGGAAAAGTTGTCGCTTATGTGTCTCAACAGTTAAGGCCGCATGAAGTTAACTATCCGACGCATGATCTGGAGTTAGCCGCAGTGGTCTTTGCTTTGAAGGTGTGGAGGCATTATTTATATGGGGAGAAGTCAGTGATCTACACGGACCATAAGAGTTTGAAGTATCTGTTGACACAGAAGGAGTTGAACTTGAGACAGCGAAGGTGGGTGGAACTACTGAAGGATTACGACTGTTCGATCGAATACCACCCGGGTAAAGCGAATGTGGTGGCGGATGCACTAAGTCAGAAAGTGGTATCGGATCTAAGGGCGATGTTTGCGCATCTTAGTCTCTATGACGACGGGAGTCTGTTGGTGGAGTTGCAGGTAAAACCGACATGGTTAAGTCAGGTTAAAGAGAAACAGTTGGTGGACGATGTTCTGAGTGCTAAGCTTGCACAGGTTCAGAGTGGAGGAGTGGAGGACTACAGTGTGAATGACGACGGGGTTTTGTGCTTCTGTGGTAGGGTCTGTATGTCGAAAGATGAGGAGTTAAGGCAGAGAATTCTTCGGGAATCGCATAGTAGCCCTTACCTATGCATCCTGGGGGAAGTAAGTTGTATAGGGATCTAAGGGATCAGTTTTGGTGGCCTGGATTGAAGCGAGAGGTTACGGAATTTGTAGGAAAGTGCTTGACGTGTCAGCAGGTCAAAGTTGAACACCAAGTGCCATCGGGATTGCTGCAACCAGTGAAGATTCCGCAGTGGAAGTGGGAGAGAATCACCATGGATTTCGTTAGTGGGCTTCCTCTTACGCCGAGTAAGAAGGACTCGGTTTGGGTGATTGTGGATCGATTGACAAAGTCCGCTCACTTCATACCTGTTCGGGTTGATTACTCTTTGCAGAAGGTGGCAAAGTTGTATGTAGTAGAGATTGTGAGACTGCATAGAGTGCCAGTGTCGATTATATCGGATAGGGATCCTAGGTTTACGTCGAGGTTCTGGAGGGCGCTGCATCAGGCATTGGGCACCAGATTGGATTTTAGTACGGCCTTTCATCCGCAGACGGATGGCCAGTCTGAAAGGGTGATTCATGTGTTGGAGAATATGCTAAGGGGATGTGTTATCGACTTCAGGGGCAGTTGGGAGGAATTCTTGCCTTTGGAAGAATTCGCTTATAACAACAGTTACCAAGCAAGTATTCGAATGGCGCCGTATGAAGCATTGTATGGGTGGAGGTGTCGGACACCTACTTGTTGGACAGAACTAGGTGAACGTCATGCTTTGGGGCCTGAGATTGTGGCAGAGTCGGAAGAGAAGGTTAAGATAATTCGAGCACGATTGAAGGAGGCATTTGATAGACAGAAGTCATATGCGGATCTTAAGCATCTGATAGACAGGAGCATAGGCAGATAGCTGTAGTTTCAGTTAGAGATAGCATCAATTTTGAGAGTGTGATTCTTCGAGTTATCGTGTGTGTAATTATCGCACTGATCCCCTGTAATTGTATGTGTGGTTATATATATGCGTATATGATGTGATAGCCGGAAATAATGACTAAGATGGTGGCTACCCATGGTGGGTAATCAGTTAACCAGGTAGTGTTTCATGATATTAATTTACCTATGGTGTATGTGTGAAATGGTGGTAAGCCTGTGATGTATGCTCATTAAAATGATACTTCTATTTGTCATGATACATATATAAACATGGGGCTTGGGATATGATTACTGAAGGACAAGGTGTACATTTATGTACGTGGATGATGTTAGCCTTGAGTTACATCGTCGCTTGATGTTGGCTATGTGCTTCATCATGGTGGGGTGTTGGCTATGTGCCACATCGTGGACAGATGATAGCTGTGTGCATCACCGTGGATTGAGGATGACCTTGAGTCACCTTGTGGATACAGATATGTGGGGTCACTTAGGTGATCGGTGGCTATGCCACGACCTTGGGCAGCAGGTCTGCCAAGGAGGTGTGTAGCGGTTGGAGGGTGATTTAGTAATCCCCTGTTGCGTGCGGCAGGTACGGGGGTGTGTAGCGGATGGACACTAGGTTGGGTTGGGATTCATTTTGTATGATTATGTTTGTGGACTATGTGGATGCGGGCAAAGCCCATTTGTGGAGACATGTGAATAATTATACACTGAGTCGGTTTGACTCACCCTATCTTTCCAAAAACAATGCAGGTGATACATGAATCTTGGACCGGGCTGGAGCGGATACGAGGTGGCCATGCAGAAGATGTTTTATTTGTTTTATGCACTTTATATTTCCAGTACTTTTGGACACATCATTATTGTAATAAGGTCACTTAAGTATTTTGGGGATTTTATTATGTTTACGTTGGATTGATTATCGAGCTAATAACTGGGAATGTTTTCTTTCAAACAAATTATATCTTAAAAACTTATATTAAGGTTTTAAATCCGGGAATTTGTAACAACATTATTTTACTTAGAATTTCAAATATACAATGTTTTATAAATGACGGAAAATTTATGTGTTTTCACCTTTATGTCGAAGTCTTCTCAAACTTTCTCCTAAGTAGCATTCTGAATTCGGCCATGGTGTTTTGGGCCGGGTTTGGGGTGTTACACCAACACCACAATGTACTATTCAAATTCTTACCAAACCTCACCTTCACAAATCATCAATATAACCACTTTCAAATATGCATTATTTGCCTAGATTCACTAGCATACCAATATTCAAAACTCAACCATTTGATATCTATAACACCTATTATCAACAAGCATCACATATCCACCATCAAACACATAACACATGCCATATGCACATATATATACATCACCAAAAATATACGAAAATAAGCCGAGTCATATGGCTATACACATATCATACACTTAACATTTACAAGCCAACTCAAATGATTAAAATCATTTCCAAACCATAACAAAAATGACCATACTTCCTATACATGCCATATACCAAATACATAGATTCAAAAGTACCAAAGTGATAGCTTGATAGTGTGATGCGATCTCCGACGAGTCCCAAATCTGAGCTAGCTTTGATTTCACTATAAAACACGGAAAAATAAAAATGTAAGCTATAAAGCTTAGTAAGTTCGTATAGCAATAAACTCAACCTACCATATATGTACAATCTAAGCAAATAAACCAAAACATAACTTGTCTCATATTGATTAACCAACCTACCATGTTTTCATTTACAAAGTTAGATATAGATTTCATAAATTTTCTCATTTCAATTCTTGTATTGTTCACATACATACTTGTTTCATCTTGTATCAAACTTATACTCAATTACATCTCTGATATACCCATTGAACCATTCGGAATACTATCGAATACTCGGGAATCTCGCACCCTAAGTGCCACATACATAGTCGAAGTTATCTCAATCCCGTATCACATATAATACTCACCCTCGAGCTATCAATAGGTCTACTTAACAAGCTGACAGTCATGACAAAGCTACACAATGCTACTCATACAAGCTGAAGAGAATCCGCAACACATGGCATATGTCGAAACCATTTTTTTATCGGGTTTGAAAAATGAGAATCGACTTTTAAAAATATGGAGTCGCCACCAATCTTTCTTGTTTAGGTGTGATCGGGTCACTTAAAAATAAATTTTGGTCTACGAATTTTAAGAAGAAAATGGGTTCGGGAATTGGTTACGTGCAAGGAAGGATTAGCACCCTCGCAACGCCCAAGATTGGTACCAAATTGATTAATTGATGTCCTAATGTTGAAAAGTTTGAAATGATTTTGAATTTTTTTTTATAATTTCAAATAACTTGATTGAATATTGAGATTCCCTTATTTCAAAAGAATAGAGTATCACATCCAGCACGATTGGACACGACAATCTGAGTCCTCAAATTCAAGATCATCCCTAAAATTCTTCTAACACATGTATTGAAATTTTGAAAGGGTATTTGGTTATTTGGACAAACAAAAAATCACATCCAGCACGATTGCGCACGATTTCTTCGAATTTCCAAACGCACAAATACTACCTTATTTTGAAAATATGGACGAAATTTGAAAGGATATTCGTTTATTTGGTCAAACAAAAAACCACACCCAGCACGATTGGGCATGATTTCTTCAGATTTCCAAAAGCACAAATATTACCTTATTTTGAAAATATGGATGAAATCTGAAAGGATATTCGTTTATTTGGTCAAACAAAAAACCACACCCAGCACGATTAGGCACGATTTCTTCGGATTTCCAAATGCACAAATATTACCTTATTTTGAAACTTTTAAATAAGTGATTTTAAAAACGACTTAAAAATGCTTTTATTGAGTCATGAGAAACAAAAATATAATATCGAACATGAAGGAATGATATACGAACACAACACTTATACAGATGGATGACAAAAGTAATAATATGAATATACAATTCAGCATACGCAAAGTTAGTGCAACTTGTATTTTGGAAATATTAGCATTATTAATCAAGAAATAATCAAAAGTTAAAAATATAACTAATTGAAAACAAATTAAAATAATAGACGTATATAAATAAAAATTTTTATTATAAAGTGATGTACATATAATGATAATAATAATATACAAACATATATAGAATAAGTACATAATATTTAGAAGAGATAAATTATACACATAATAATATATGTATATATATATAATATAAAATCAATAATATATAAAACAATTTAATATAAATTATATGTATATGTAAAAAAAAATATGTATATAGAATCAATGAAAATATCATATAAAAATAAATAATAGTTAAAACAATTTAAAATATTTAATATTAAACATTAATTAAAAGAATAGTTAAAGAGATCAATAAACATACAATTAACAAAATAATTCAAAGATTATATTGAAAAAATTAAAAGGTTAAAAGGCAATAAACTAGAATGAAATCTAAAAGGATTAGAATACAATGCGCATAAATTAATAAGGGTCAAATCAGTAAATAAATAAAATATTAAGGCTGAATTAGGGACTAAGATGAGGCGCACATAAACTAGCGAGGACTCACTGGGAAATTATCCAAGACATTCAAAACGGCGCCGTTTAACGCGGGGTTAAAGTGGAACTGAGGTGAAATCAAATGGGCGAATTTGAAAATAAAAAAAACTAAATTTAAAAAGTAAAAATTGCGGAAGGGCCAAAAGGGAAATTAATCGAATCGATGAAAACGCGCGGATCCTCTATTCGGGTTGGGTCGTGCGCGAGTATCCTAGGCCAAACGACGTCGTTTTTGGGGCTTTTTAACGCCGGCCAAAACGACGTTGTTTCATCTTGCTATATAAGGCACAAATTTTTGTTAAAAATTAATTTCTCCTTAGTTTCTTAAAAAAACTAACTCATTCTCTTTCTCTCACTCTCTGCAGGTCTGAAAAGCGACAGTTAAGAATAAAAAAATCACCCTTTATTAATACCAAGGTCACTTTTTTTTATATGTTTTTTTATATATCTATATGTATATTTGTGAATAAAGGGATGAAGATTCGAAATAGAAAGGAAATATAAATAAACAAAATCACCTTCGAATCACTGATCTGATTTTTATCCATTTTAGATTCTTCTTTGTTTGCTTTCTACTGATATTTTTGTGCTTTTGAAACTATTCCCCCTTGTATTCATCAAAAAAATCCTCTATTACATTCTTTTCCTTCGGTTTTTATAACCGAATTTGAAGAAAAAAGAAGCAGAAATAAAAATACAATAGATTTCTCCTTTTTTGCTGCCATTGTTGTCTGTTACGTGTTAATGGAGGCAGAGGCAAGTGGGGAGAGCGGCGGTGGCAGACAAAGGCAAGTGGGGCGGCGCCTAGGGTTCCTGGAACCCTAGGTTTCTTCTGAAAATTTTCAATTTGTGGGTTTATTGGGCCGTTTGGAATTGGGCTTGATTTTGGGCTGGAATTTTGTAATTGGGCCGGGCAAATTTGGGCTTGTACAGCATATAACTCAGCCACCGGTAGGACGTACGGACTAGCACCCAAATCGCATGTAACACCCCAAACCCGGCCTAGAAGTTAGGCCCGAATCTGGCGTGTCACAAAAAAACTCGTTTGAAAATTACAGCCTCTTTGTTAAAGCCATAACACTTAAACAATTGTGTCTACGTGAAAACATAATTATCTTTAATAAACCTTTTCGGTTGCAAAAGCATATTTGAAATAAACGATTTACGAAAATGTGATGTTTGAAATAGAGTTGCAAAAGCATTTTGAAACATTGCGGAAACGTAGATAAAATACAAGTATTTTTGAGAGATTGATTGATGAATCACAATCAAGGAATTGAACTTTAAATCCGTGACTTTTGAAAATGTCGTTAATAATTTGAAAGAAAGTTCGAGTTAAATCATATTTGTAAAAGTTTATTTTGAAATCGATTTGTTAATCAATTTCGGAAAACCTTTATTTACGTTTTTAGAAAAATTCTCATTTTAAACAATTTAAGAAAAATAATAAAAACATCCCAACCATAAAGCAAAAATAAAAATAGTTCAGAGGCCTTATTACAACTTAAACCAAAATAGCAAAATAATAAAATAAACAGAAATAGAAATTAAAAATTCAATAACACCATTTCTGAAATATGGCCTCCACCAAGTCATCCATGGCCCAAGTCCACCTCACGGAGCATTACCTACAGGGATTAAGAAAAGAAGGGGGTGAGTTACAAGAACTCAATGTATAATCCCCTTACCATCATCCACTGGGTCGGAAAACACATAGCAATATTTTGGGCCTAAGCCCATTACAATCATAGCATAATATCATATATATAACATGCATGTGTTATGCAATTTCCCAACCAAACCTAGTTTTCCATCCGCTACACACCACTCGTACCAACCAACACACCTGTGGGGAGCTTTAGTCACCCACCCCGCCAACACACCAAACTAGGCATTAAGCCATATATTAACTGGGCATGAAGCCATATATCAAACTGGGCACGAAGCCATCAGAATTTTGTAGCAAAGCTACCAGAACTTCTCTTCGTCAAATAGCCCAACCCATGCAAATCATGTATATAATATGCACATTCAATTATTCATATCAAATAACATACGACCCATTATAAAAATTTACACAATCTGGCCCATATCACATTTTGGCCCATATAGCTCATATTACACTTGGCCCATATATCAAATATCACATTTGGCCCATATAGCTCATATTACACTTGGCCCATATATCAAATATCACATTTGGCCCATATATCAAATATCACATTTGGCCCATATATCAAATATCAAACGGCCCATATATCCAATATCAAACGGTCCATATAGCAACATCTTACATTTCGCCCATAAAGGGTATTTTCGTAATTTGATCCATAGGGACATTTCGTAATTTGGCCCATTAGGGGCATTTTCGTAACTCGGCCCGTAAGGGCATTTTTATAATTCGGTAATCATACCCACTAAGGGTAATTCGGTAGTTAACCCTCTAAGGGTATGATGGTAATTTTCGCAACCTAGGCTTAATTACTAATTTGGGGCATAAAAATTGAAACTATCCATCTGCGTCGTACTGACTAAACTGACTATAACTCGAGTTAGGAAACTCGAAATCTAAATCCGTAAATTTTCCTTGAAACTAGACTCGTATATCTTTCTACTATAAGTTTTCCAGAATTTTTAGCTTAACCATTTAATACAGTTTATTCCTTAAAGTTTCCCTTGTTTCACTGTCCAATGATTCTGACCTCTCTTAACTTAATCACAAATATCTTATTGTACGCTTTTCATATACTGCTCCCACTTGTTTCTATTGAATAAAATGTAACACTTCAAACCCGGCCCATACGTTACGAGCAGATTTGGTATGTCACACGAGCAAAACATGTTAAACCCTTTTTATTCGTACTAAAATATTGCTTTGTTAAAATCAAGAAAACAAGTTTGATTTGATAAAATACTACTAACCTCAAAGATTTGATTGATAAACCGATAAATTTGAACTAATGATCTTAAAAAATCGTGACTTTTGAAAACAACTTTGAAAATTCGAAAGTAAATCTGAGTCTTTTGAAAATATCGTCAATAGTTAGAGAGAAAATATCCGTGTTAAAAATATTTGTAAAAGTTTATTTTGAAATCCATTTTATATATTCATTTTTTTTTGAATAAAACGTTTATTTAAAAATAGGTTCACTAAGGAATCCATACATATAAATTATGACCCATAATTCACTTTATACAATTTTATACGATTTTTCCAAGACAGATCAGGGAACCACGAAGTCAATCAGAACCAGTCTTACTAAAATTGACATATCTCAGAATATAATATTCCTTTTCCTTCTCTATTTCTTCCATATCAGAATAGACACAGTAAGCTTTAATCTGATAACTTATTCACTTTATATTTCCTTTTATCCTATTTTTCAGGATTTTTCAAATACACGTCACTGTTTCTGACCGAAACTGTTTTATTACAAAATACGTTTACCACTACGAGCATACGAACGTCCGAGTGATCACGGATGCCAGTTATTAGTTTTCTTCGGTATTTCTACCGAATCACAGAATATTTCGTGTAAACTTTCAGAGAGATGTGAGATTTACTCACCATTTCAAACATATATTCGGAAGGGTACGGGATTACACACCTTGATTACGAGTTGTGCTTTCTACCGATTCCAACACCTATAATGATAGTTGATAGAAGGTTAGTCTCAACTTCGATAATCATAACTAGAAACACTTTATTAGCTAACTCCACTTACCACGACTGTGATCTCCCTCGATGCACCAAGAATCGATTCTACCAACAGTATCAATTAGCCAACCTTCAATCCGATTAACTTAATAACCAAATGGAGATATCGAATGGACTATGAAAGATCTTCCTTACCTTAATCGATTATAATCTCGTTTCTCACGATCGTCCTATGACTAGAGATGATTAGGCGATGTTGTGGTATTTGGCCTCCCTCTATATCACTACGAAGAAGAAAACGATCTCGTATGAGAGAAAGTAAGGTGATGGTCTCGATCAATATGGCCATCCCACACCAAGGTATGAATTCGGCACTAAGAGGAGGAAGATAAAATGTTGAAATGAATCAATTATCGATTGATCGAAGTATGAGTAGTAATACGGTTGAGAAGAAAATATGGATGAGATAGAAGATTCGGCTATGGGGTGAAACAAACAATAATATTCAGTTATGAAAAATATTGATTTGAGAGGAAGAAGAAAGGTATTTGGAAAATCTTGTAAAAAGAGAAGAGAGATGGAAAGAAGGGTTTGTGAGGTTTCGGTTTTTCAAAGGAGAAAGGGTGCATAATAAGGTCTCAATGGCTTAAGTCCATACAGCAAGAAGAAAGAAAAGAAGGAGAAAATATGCACACTCAAAGTTCTAAAATTCGACAAAGAAGAAAAGAAAGTTTGGAGAGAAAAGAAAAAAATGTCACAAAGGTGGTATGAGGAAGTTTTGACCAAAACCATACCAAAAACTCTTACCATGACACTAACAAGATTCAGCCAACACCCCTTTAGACCCAAAAACTGTCCACATTCATGGCCATGAGAGTCAACATTATGCCAACCATTCTTTCCATAGCATTCTCCATGAAATAGGCCACTTGCTCTCCTTACTTGCCTTTTCCTTTTGATTCCTTTCCCCAACCTCAACCTTTCCTTAATTCTCTAGCCACCTTACCAAAAATAAAGAGGTCAAACTTGCCATCAATACCTCATGGCCGACACTTAAGGAAAGAGTGCAAAAATGCTAGTCAAAATTTGCACACAAGGTGATTCGAACCTCTCCCCTCAAGGTACTATAAGTGGTGCCTTAACCTCTTTACTATAGCTCATTTATGCAAGCACTTTACTCATTTATTTCTATAAGTCTTGAAGCTACTTACCATCTCTCCTTAAAGTGCTAAAATACCAAATTTTTCCTAAGGCCCAATTAAACGCGAGACTTCATAGAAACCTCGTAACCTTCCAAATTCACTTAACTAATAAGTCCAATTTGCAATAATGCCATTCTCTTGTTCTCAAAATTTTAAACACTCCTACGCTCAAGGCCCATTGGGCCCAATCCTACTAGGCCCAATTTTGGGATGTTACATCGCATAACCCTTAATGACATGTCATTTGTACCCTAATATATTCCTAAGGTTCAACCGGGATTTTCTAATTTTTTGAGTCGTTGTCGAATATGTAACAGTCTGGTTTAGACCCTAGTCAGAATAGTGGTTTCGAGACCACAAATTTGAGCCAGAAAAATATTTTAATATTATTTTTTGTGTCTGCAGTATATGATTAAGCATGTGTGAAATTTCTGTGAATTAATTTTGTTGTTTGTGTGTTTAATTTTGAGAAAAGGGCCTAATTGTGAAAGATGTTAAATTAGCATGCTATATGTTAAAAGCACCTATGTGTCATGTCTTTATAAATGTGAGGTCCTTATAATGCAATTGGACCATTTGAATTATAGATGGATTGCAATTGGACCATTTGAATTATGGATGGACATTAATGCCATATGTTAGTGGAAATTTAAGGTGATTAATAGTGGTTAAAATTGTTAATTGATTATTAAGTTATATTAAATAAAAAAAATTAAATGATGGCCATTATCATCTTGTTAGCCGAAATTGAAGGAGGAAAAAGCTAGGTTTTTACAACTTTGATATTCGGCCAATATCTAGCTTGATTCAAGATTAAGAACTGAAGAAAATGAATTTAGATCGCAAAAAGTCAAAAGTGATTCAATAGTCGAGTCCGTACGTTAACTGAATCCGAGGTATGTCTATATACAAATAAATGTATTTACATTGATATATGTATGTTCATATGAAAATTTATTATGATGAATGTATATAAGATGATGAGTACATGAAATCCAAGGAAGAATCGATAGTATAACAAAGTCCGAGAAGCCCCATACGAACCTAGGAATAGATAGGATTACATATTTCATGACATAGGTTTTCGATATATGAGATCATGTAACACCATGCCTGGGACGTTGGTGTTGATTCAAGATTTCATGTAATACCACGTCTGGGATGTTGGCATCGATATGATATTTACGTGTAAGACCATGTCTGGGACATTGGCATTGTATTTGATTCTGTAAGACCCTGTCTGGGACAGTGGGATTGATATCTGAGTACATGTAAGACCACGTCTGAGACATTGGCATTGTACGATTATTCCGAGTACTTTGAGTATCCTATTTAATTCCAAACGGTTCAACGGACAAGTCCGAGGAATGAATGTCTATGAGAAATGTATAAACGATTCAGGTACGTTTGAAAGGCACTCTATAAATGTGTATGAAAGGTAAGTGTATATATGAGCTTATTAAAGTGAATATGTGTATATATTTGATGAGATAATATGTGATACATGCTTGAATGAGCTATGAGTAAAGTGATACTTTGAGCTATGAAATGTGGGTAAGTAATGGCTAAACAAATGAGCCAAAGAATAAGTGATGAATTTGCAAATGAGAAACATTAATGTCATTGTATCAATGTGGCTATGTGCATTTTATGCTAAGTTTATTTGTATATGGCTTACTAAGCTTTTGAAAGCTTACTTTGTGTGTGTTTGCTCTATTTTATATATCGTCAAAGTTACTGAAGGCTCGGGGAATCGTTGAGGATCATCATCACACTACTCAATCTTATTTTGGTACCCTTTTGAAAATGTATATACTAAAGTATGGCATGTATAGGCTAGTTGTTTTGGAGTATGTTTGAGATAAGTACATAGCCATGTGATACGGCTAGATATATGATTGTGTTATGATTGAGTAATCTTGTTATATGATGTCTTGTTTGGTGAAGTTTGATGGCTATTAAAATGGTCATGTTAATGGTAAGTTATTTGATGCCAAGTTAGCATATTATTAATGGTAAATTTGTAAATGGATCATGTTTGGAAATGCTTGTGAATAAGTTGAGCTAAATGTTGCTTAAAATGGTATGCTTGAAAGGCCTTTGATTTGCTTGGAAAAATTGGTTATTTTGGCATGAATTGAATTGGTATGTTGCTTGTAGGGATAACGCAATGTGTGGGTGGCATTTTGGCCTTGAAAATGGCCTATAATTGCCCACACTGTTGAGCACATGGGCGTGTGGCTTTACCGTGTCCTTCGTGGTTGCATTTCAAAACAAGTCAGACTCGACCATGAGCAAGACACACAGGCATGTGACTGGCCGTCTGGTGCAAGTCAGTAGTGACCACGGGTGAGGCACACGGGCTTGTCCATGGTCGTGTGGACAAGTCAGTATGTATGCCCTGTTTTGACAGGGCTTAACACACGGGCGTGTCCAAGGCCGTGTGAGGCACACGGCCTACCCACACGGGCGTGTGACCTCTGTAACTTTGAAAAGTTTTTAAATTTCTGAGATTTTTCGTATGTGTTCGGTTTAGTCCTGGCCCTATTCTAAAGCAAGTTTAAGGTCTCGAAGACCTATTTAAGGGACTCTTAGATGTGATTTGTTGAATTATGTTTTGAAATGTCCGTAAAAGTTTTCGATTGTCCGGTAATGCCTCTTAACCCTAGACCGGCGATGGTTACGGGTTAGGGGTGTTACAGAATATGCACGCAAGGTCGTATTAACAATTTATGCAATATTAAAGCATTTTAAACATAATTATAACAATGGTTATTACATACGAACTTACCTCGATTGCAAGAACAGCGAAATAAGTCGATTAGTCCAATACTTTATTTTTCCTCTGATCTAAATCCGAATTTCACTTTTCTTGATCTATTTGTAATCAAAATTAACTAATTTAATTATCACTCTATTCAATTTAGTCCAAAATGCACATTAAGGCAACTTTACATTTTTGCCCCTAATACTTCAACATTTTTACAATTTAGTCCTTATCTCATAAAAACACAAATTCATGCAATTCAACTTATACCCATGGTAGCCGAATTTCAATTAAGTCCCTAGCATCCCATATTTTTCATTTATTCCACAACTTAACCATAAAAATTACACATTTCACAATTGAATCCCTAATTGACAATTTTGTCAAAAATCACTTTACAAATGTTGTTTATCTAACAACAAGCATGCATTTTCTATCATCAAACATCAAAATACACCAACATTCATCAATGGAAAAACCTCAAACCTTTAACAGTTTTGTAAATTAGTCCATGGGCTAGCTAGATTAAGCTGAAACGATCTTAAAAATATAGAAATCATTAAAAACAGGACAAAAATCGTACCTTAATGAGCTATATAAGCTTGGCCGAATGAAAACCTAGCTATGAATTTTTCTCCTTTCAATTTTCGGTTGAAGAACAACTAAAAGATGATAACTTCTAATTTGGTTTTATGTATTTTATGATTATTAACATATTTACTTAATTAACCTTGGTTATAAAACATTAAAATCAATTAATGCATGTCCATAATTGTCCACTCATATTAGCTATGGTATATTTACTACATAAGGACCTCCACCATTTAATTTCATAGCCAATTAATACCTTTAGCTATTAGAACATCACTTTTGCACTTTACACGATTTAGTCTTTTTTATCAAATTAAGCATTCAAACGATAAAATTTCCTAACAAAAATTTAAGAAAATCATACTATCATGCTGTAGACACTAAAATAATAATAAAATAATTATTTCAACCTCAGATTTGTGGTCCCAAAACCACTGTTCTGATTTGACTAAAAATGGGTTGTTACAGCCATTCTGTAAGGTGCTACCGATATCAGTGATGTTCCTAATACTAATTCAATAGAAAGTTCAACCTCTCTGATCGGCAGTAATCCAGGTAACTCCTCTAGAAACACATCATGATACTCGCAAACCACAGGCACTGACTCAAGCTTCAATTCAGACACTTTAGTATCCAACACATAAGCAAGGTAAGCATTGCAACATTTTCTCACATATTTCTGCTTTAACGTAGCTGATATAACAATAGGTAACCCACTTGGGCTATCTGATTCAATACGAAGTGTCTCACCATTCTGACATTTTAGTAAAATAAACTTTCGTATACAATTTATAACCGCATCATGTAAAGTTAGCTAATCCATGCCCAAAATCACATCAAATTCATCAAACGGTAATAGCATCAAATCAGCTGAAAAACTGTAACCTTGAGTCATCAAAGGATAATTCTTGCAAACTTTATCAACTAGCACATACTGACCTAGGGGGTTCAATACTTTAACCATGAATTTAGTGGAATCAACAGGTAAATTCTTACTAGATACTAAATTCGTGCAAACATACGGATGGGTTGATCCCGGATCAATCAAAGTAGTAACATCAGTATCAAAAATAGAGAAAGTATTGGTAATAACATCTGGTGCTAACATCTGGTGCAGAAGCATCCTTTTGTACGCGTATAGTATCAAAAATAAGGTGAAAATATGAATTAGATGAAATGAACTAAAATACTAAATCATGAGCTGAAACTTATTAAATTAAATTAAGTAAAAACTTAGTTTATTTTAATGATAAAAGTAACGAGCTGTAAAGTAGCTTAAATGAGCTCAAACGAGCTGAAATGTAACACCCCAAACCCGGCCCAAACACTACGACCGAATCTGGCATGTCACTAGGAAGAAGTTTGGGAAGTTTGACTGGTTTCGGAAAATTCCAAGACATTTTAAAATCTCGAATTTCGTGACTCAATTGAAAACCCATTGTTTAGTTAACTTTGAAATTTAATTAGATGAGCCTTACGATTAGGTGACGTTTGAAAACACTTACCTATTATGCGATCTTCAGGTTATTAATGAAAATGCTCCCTTTTTATTTTATTTATGAAAACGTTGTTTGGCAGGTTTATAAGAAAACTTTAGTTTGTAATTCAATTTTTAAAGCGTCCCATTGAGCAGTCTGTAATTAATATGTCCAAAAATTTAAAACCCGAAAGAAAATTCCAAATTTCGTAGTGGCCTTATTACAAATCAAAGAAAAATCCCCAAAAGTTATAAACGATAAATAAAATAAAGTTTACTAGTAAACCCATGCGTGGTCACCTCGAGCTCCCTCCAACCCAGTCCATAAAGCTAAGAATCACCTGCAATTGTTTAAACAAATGTGTGAGTCACGAGACTCAGTGTGCAATTAATTCACATTATCCATAGGTGGGCCTGAGCCCCAAAACACCATCGGCCGAAGCCCCATCATACATTATAGCAAACAATCAACATGATAGCCCAACCCGGCCTAGTTTTTCCATCCTCTACACTCCACTCCATATGTCCATCCTCAACACACCTGGGGATTTCTACAATCGACCCTCCATCCTCTACACTCCTCTTTGGCAGTCATGCTGACAGACACACTGCTCAAAGTCAAAATAACGTGGCCTAGCCACCGATCACCATGTGACCAAATCACCGATACGATAATGTGGCACCAAGCCATCATTTGGTGTGACATTGTCACCCATAAGCACTTCCCCTTCATATCATAACATCCCAATATCCCATGCATATACAACATAGTGTAATAAACAGGTTATATATGATGTCACACAATCATGCTATCAAAATCTTAAGGTTTAACCAAGATACACTAACCTGATTTTTCGGTTTTACCCAACAGGGGTAACTCAATCACTATTACCGGGATTTCTGGCTTTCATAACACATACACGATTATTACAACAAAAAGGAGTAGTGTGATAATTACACACCTGTAATCGCACAAGACTACACTATCAATTTCGCTAACGTCCTCACTCGCTGGGATCACAGGGATCTGCTTATCCCTTTCAGAAGCCGGCCCACAACCCGGTGGCCAATCTCAAACTACCGATACTGCTCGCTTCTTAAACTTTGGAGTCAAAACCAAAGGTTTGTTTCCTTCCCCAACTTGAACGTTTCTTGCATCCATTAAAAGTCTTGGTCAATAAATCGTTACGAAAGAGATGATGGTATAACCACTCAACTGGGTTAAGGCGATGAACAACAGATTAATAGACTAATAGAATACTAGAGAGAATTCCATTACCTTACAACCCCGAAAAGAGAGATGGGGGTTCAGAGATCAGTCGCTCTACAGGCTTAGAACCCAAATGGTTCGGCTAACGATATTTCCCTGATAAAACACCCTTCTCTACCAAACCGAAGAATGATCCGAAGTAGATGCCTAACACTTAGCCCCTTATTCGTCGAAACACAGAGAGAAAGAAACAGGTTTAAGTATTAGTCAAGGCAGGTTCGGCCTTACCAAAAAAAAAAAGAAGGAATACGGGTTTAATCAAGGGGAAAACGAAAGGGAATGATCTTACCTTAACACAGAAGATTTGAACAACACCTAAGAGAATTTGGCACAATAGCAGAGAAGATTCGGCAATGAACAGGAGTGGAAGAGAATAGGATGAAAGAACTGAAAATGAAAACAAGAGAACCTCAATGAAGGCTTAAGAGTTTCGGCAACACCAAAGAAACCAAAAAGAGAAGAAAGGTTGGGAGAAAAGAATGATAAGGGGAAAATAGGGAAAGAAGAACAAAGGTTCCGGTTTAAGAGAGTAGGTAGAGAAAAAGAAGAAAACAAAAGATTGCAAGGGACAAGTGTGTCACTTTCGGTTGTGGAGTTTTGAAAATGAGTACAGAAAAGAAGATGAGAAGAAATATGCACAAAAGGTCTCCCTATTTTCGGCTACAAGTCATAGTAAATGAAAATAATGGGAACTGACTAGGCACTTTCGGCAAATGAGAGCACACCCAAAATGCCGAAAAAAGAAGAAACCCTTAACACACAAAAGCTAATAAAACCTATAAAAATTTTGGCACCAACTCCCCTTACCAAAACTGAAAGCCTCACCCCCTACACTACTCAAAAATTCGGCTAACAACCCCTTCTCACCTCAATCCCCATGCCGTCCATTGAAACACTCCTTAATTCCCTCTCCTCCACTTATTCAAACTAGTTTGAATAATCAAAACTCCCTTAATCACTCTCCACCATCCATTTGAGATATTTGACCAAGTCTTGTCTCTCTCTCCTCCAGAGTTTGATTACCATCCACCTGCCGCCCTTGCCTGAACCAAAAATAATGCTCCCTTGTGCTGCTTGAGAGTTTCGAACCCTCCCCCTCTCAGCTTCTCCTTGTGATGCCATCTCCCTACATGTTAGGTGGCGTCTCCTTGCCACTCTTCCACTGCACCTCTTGTGTCACCAAATGCAAACAATAACCCTTAAGTCCTGCTCCCAATTAACTTCCATCCTAAAATGTCCAAAACTAAAATTTTGGCCAAGGTTCCAACTTAACCCCGGGCCTTCCCGGAGACCCCAAACACACACAAACAACATACAGAGTATACCAAACACACAGAAACAAGAGAAATGCAAAGCCCCTAAATCCCGGATGTTACATGAAACAAGCTTAAGTGAGCTAATTTGAGCTGATTGAAGCTCGGGGAGCTTAAGATGAGCTAAATTTAGCTTGCGTTAAGATGCGAAGAATCCTTGAATTGCTAGCCCAAACTCGATTCGCAGACTTAGTGAGCAGCCTCGCGTAGTCCTCGCTCGTTTTGGAAAAGATCCCGGCCGTGCTCACATCATTCCCCCCTTCTTCAAAATGACTTGTCCTCAAATTGAGCCATTGGTTCACTCGATCATAGCTCCTCTTACATGGCTTCCTTTGGTTGTATGGGGCGAATGGAAAATGAGTCAATTGAAATTTATAGCAATGAGTTAGCAAAAAGCGATCTAAACAAACTTGTAATCCAAGCATAAGCATAACAAGGCAAGTATAATTCATGTGAATGGACAGATTCAAAACACCATGTCTACAACCATGCAAACAAACGAATTTACTCGCCAATGCCTCATCAATTATTCGAAACAAAATTGAATAGGTCTCAAGGCATTCAAACATCTCAAATGGTTCCCACAAGTCATGGTTTAAATAAATCATATACGAGCAATAAGTCAGCAAGTGTAAATCGTCACCACCAATGGGTAAATGAGAAAATCCACATGTTTCATAGTTTTGCACATTCGAACCTTGCAATTATCGTTTAGTCATATGCTCGCCAAAAAATTCTTTAACATCACAATTATCAAAAACAAGAATCTTTTTATCAACAACCAAAACAGATAGATCATCATCAAGCAAAATAGAATAGTTAACCATAGCATGATTCAAGTAATTTCCAAAAGCCAGATAGAACAAAGATGTTTTAAAAATTTCAGGATTCATACCTGGTTTGACCTTAGGAGCGGGAAAACAAAGATTGGTTTTACCTTTTTCGATCAACACAAACCCTCTCTCCTCGGAATTGTAGTGTAATCGAAGCTCCTTACCCAGATTAACCTAAAATGATGGGAAAACGCAAAGACAATTCGCGCGTTTCAAAATGTCACCTTCACAAAGTCGAAAGAGGTTAGTATCACCATGGACGATGGACTCAAAAGGACATGCTGAAACGTGATTTACAGATTGAACATATGTATCGATGCCAGGTTTAAAAACATGAGTCGATCTTACCTTTTTGGGATGAAATATAAATTTCATGTACAACAACATAAAATGATCAAGGAACGATTTTAAATTGAAATCAAAATTTTCAAATCTCGTTCCCTTAGTCAAAGACCAAGCATCAATCAAATATAAATTATTTGCCCAAAATGTAAGATGTGTGTTTTTCCCACAAAACGAACCAAAATAAATTCCAGGTGTAAACACACGAGTGTGATGACTTGTTCCAAAGTGTAGTAGACATTTTATTTTTGTCTTTAAATCAAACATGCTGAACCAAAAGGATTTTTGCATACACAGAAACAAACAATCAACCCTCTTTTCATTCATCAAAACAGATTTGCAAAAACTCAAAGATTTCACATAAGGTAATAAATGAGTCACACAATCACCACAATCAAATAAATTAAGATGTTTATATGAAAATTTATTGTCACGCATAATCGAGTTTTTCAGCGGCCAATCGAATGTTACTTCACCAACATGGTCGTCAACCCCATAATTTTCATTAGTGATGCTCTCCTTGCCATCATTTAAAACAAACACTTCATCATTAATCAAAGAATGGCAATTGACCATATCATCAATATAATCGCAAACATTCAAATAGGTTGGTGAAGACTGAAACGCTTTGTAACACTTACCTTCCTTACCTTGTGGCACGGGTGGACTAGGATTACCTTTGCCACCCAACATGAACCGTCTCTCCTTTGGAAGGCAATGAAGATGGAACTTACTAATCGAATTTTCAGGAACCTGAAAAGAAATAACATGAGAAAAATTCATATCTTGGTTAGTGGAAATATTCCTCACTAGTTCTCGCTCGTCTTTTTTTTTTCGTTTCTTTTTCAATCTCAGGTCCAAACTCTCTCTCTTTTTCAATTTTTTTTTTGTTCTCACATTTTTTATCAATTTCAATTTCTTTTTTCTTTTTCTCACTCTCATTTTCCTTTTCCTTTTTAATTTCTTTTTTGATTTCTTTTTCTTTCACTTCTCGTTTTCTTTTCTCGATTTAATTCAAGATCCGCTCATTTTCTCTCATGATCTTCTCTTGTCTCTCTTTTCTTTTTATTTCTTTTTCTCTCGTTTTTTCTTTACAACATGAAGATAAAACAAAAGAATCAGAATGATAAGTTTTTTGACAAAAAGAAAGGGAAGATTCTACATATGTATCAAGTTTAAATCTTCGGGGATGATCATCTGGGAGTGACTTCTTTGAGGCATACGAAGAAGAACTTGTACTTTCTCGTTCATCATCGTGATAGATCTCAGACTCGAAGTTTGCTTCTCTTTTTCTCGAATAGTCATCGGATATGTGTCACCGTGATGGTCTTGACTCCATTTTCTAACTTGATGAAATTTGCTTCCGTCGGGCTATTGCTTGATGTTCTAGCTTGTCTTGGATTGGCTTTGTAATATCCCGAAATAGGGGTTGCGAGTTTGAAGAATAACTCAAGTGTTAGTGGGCCTCAAGAGTGGTTTGGATGTGTTTTTGGAGTTCCTAAAACTCTCGGATTGAAATGGGACACTTTGGAAAATTTTGGAAATTTTGGGTTAAAAGTGGAAATTGGGTGAAGGAGCCCTTAAGTAAAATTTTAGGGAGTTTTGGTCATGAATTTGGGCTTAGTAAAGTGGCTGGGACGCTGCTCTAGGGGGGCCTTGGAGGCCTGCGCAGGAAGGGAGAAGGTTCGAGCAACGCTGGGCGCATGAGTTTTATTTTTGGGTTGTAAGGAGTGATGGGCTGAGGAGGCTTTAAAAGAATTTATGCGAGGTTTAAGACGCATGAAATCACTTGGCAAGGTGGCTAGGAGCGCTAAGGAGCAAGGAGGAGACTTTAAGAGGGCCTGGGTTCGAGGGGCGGCGGCAACAAGCGTGTTTTTATTTTTGGTTTTTAGCGCTAAAGCGAAGGGAGCCAAGGAAAGAAAGGCTTAAAAGGAAATGTGACGCGATATTGGCATGAAAGACGCATTGGTAGTGTGGCTGGAGACTTGGGAATGTTGCTTCAGGTCTCGGGTTCGAGACTTTGGGGGCGCACCTGGTTTTCTTTTTTATGTCGGCGTCGGAAGGGCCTGCATGGCCCATGCACGCATGCAGCTTTAGGAGGGGGTTGCTTCTTTTTATTATCATTTTATCTTATTTGTTACGGGCGTAATTGTTATATTGCTATTATTATTTTTATTTTATTTGGTTGTTCTCAAAAGCTGCATAAGGTATGGCATAGTTTAGTTATTATTTTATTATTATTATTTTATATGAGAATATGGGTTAGTGATGGGGGTTTAATAAACAATGTTTAACTTTCAAATGGATGGTCTTGGCGTGGGGAGAGGAGCATGGGCAGCCTTGGGGTTGCAAAAGCATGGCCAAAAGGCATGATTTTGTCTTGTTTCCCCTCTCACTTGAGCATGGCCGGCCTTGTGAATGCAAAAGCATGGCCGAATGACCTTGTTCCATTTTTGGGGTGCATGGCCGATTTTGAATAGAGCATGAGGGTGCCGAAATTTCATTGTTTGATTTTTCTCTTCTTACAATTTGATTCTTGGCCGAAAAAGAGAGAGGGCAATGCTTGAGCTTCGGGTTTGGAAGGAGCTAGGGAGTTTTCGGCTAGCTAATGTTGCTTGCATGGCTTCCTTACATTGTTGTTAGCCGAATCCTTTAGTCACTACACCGTGTCAAATTTTCCCTTCTCTTCCTTTTGTGGTGCTTTAGCCGAATATAGGACTTCCTAGGGTGGTATATTTTCGGCTTTGGAGCCAAAAGTTGGCGATAGCACTTTATTTCTTGGTTATGGCCAAACCTAGAAGGGTGATTTGGGAAGTGTCCATACGAGCTAAGCAACATGGGCAGTGGTAAGTGTATTCACCCTTTTAGTAATCGAATTGGTTCATATTCTTTTAGTAGCCGAAATCAATGATTGTGATTTGGTCTAAGGTCGGCCAAACATGGGTGAATGCCATAATCTCGTGTTCTTTGGTGTGTAGCCAGTGTTAAGGGACCTTGAAGGGAGCTCTCGGGATTATGAACATCAAGGTAAGCAAGAATGTAGTTTCGGCCAAGGGCCATTTTATTTAGATTATTGTTTGAGCCATTTCTAACAAAGTTGTTAGTAGGGTTTTCGTCAACACGAAAAGCCAGTGTTAGTTTCGGATCTTTTAGCAAGGTAATTGGTTGTTGACATTCGGCCTTAGGCCACACTTTGGTATTAAATGGTTGACCGATTTTGTCTATGGTGATTTAGGAAAAATTGGCAGAGGTTTATAGCAAGCAAATCTTTTGGGACTTAGAAAAACTAGGTAAGCATTATGTATATTTAGGCCAAGGGCCTTTGTTCATGTATTAGCCGATTCTGACAATATTTTACTAGGACTTTCGATACCATTGGGAGCTAATCAACAAGAAAACTGGTGTTCCGGGATCGAATTAAGCTAGGTAAAAGATTCATAGCATTCGGCCTTAGGCCATTTTTGGTGATTAAATGGCTAACCGTTTCTGTTCATGATGGATTAGAGGCTAATCGACAGCAGTAGGACAAGTTCGGGATTTTAGTTGATATTAGATTCAATAGATCAGAATCTCGCTATAATCAGGTGCGTAGTTATCGCACTGTACTCTTGTTTGTTATTTGTTATATGTGTTGTATGTGCGTTATTTTATGTAAACGTATATGTTATGCATGTTAGCCGAAATAAAGGCTAAGAGTGTGGATACCCAAGGTGGGTGATTGAATAATCAGGTTAGTGGTTATGGTATTAACCTTTCAGTGATTTGCGGTAACAAATGATTATTGATGAATGTACAAAAATGTGATGGCATGTGATGTATGTTGTTTCGAGTAATATGTTGCCATGGTATAATATATATATACAAGCATGGGTTGAGTTTCATAATTTCATATTCATGTGTATGGATTGTGTGGATATGGGTCAAGCCCATATGTGAGGACATGTGTATTAACTATGCACTGAGTCTTGGTGACTCACCCAATTTTTCTAAACCTTTCAGGTGATCGTGATTTTAAAGCGGGTCGGAGTGGATACAAAGGTGGCCATGCGAAAGCGGATTTTCATGCAAAAAGGATATTTTGATTAATTGAGTATCTACATTTTCATTATTCCGATTAAGTGTTTAATGTAAAAAGGCCCACTAAAGTATTTCAGTTCTTTTATTAAGTATCTTTATTATTATGCCCTATTATGGATGGATGATTTAAAGGTTGATTGCAAATGGTTTTATTTCCTCAAGTAAAGCTTGAATCCGATATTTTTATAATAAACTTCAATTTTTACTTAGAATATTACAAGTCACGAAAATGTTTTACTAAAGGAAACAAATCTTTATCGGTTATTACTCTTAAGTAAAGATATTTTTCGAACGTGTTCCGCAGTGGCATTCCAAATTCGGTCGGAGTGAATGGGCCGGGTTTGGGGTGTTACAGGCTTAATTTTTCGATCGAGCATATTCTCCATTTCTTTCAACAAATATTGAAATTCAAATGCTGGATTTTCTTCTCGAGACATGATGAATTAATGAAAAGAAAAAAAAAGAAATGTTAAAAACAAAAACAGAAAATAAATACCTCACCACAAAATCCCACGAGTCACTCGGAAAGAAAAGAAATAATTTCACTCACTCTCGTGTTTTTCACTCATTTTTAGGCTTTTTCAAACACTTTAAGGCGTCACACACTTTTTGCCTTTTACCACTCGACCTCACTCTCACAATTTCGTAGTTCGTCTCAAATAGACCTATTTGCTACTTTGGGGTCGGCTTCAAAGTGGTTACAAAGGATATATAGGCTGAACAAAAAGAAATTTTGAGGTTTAAGTGTGGCGTTGGGGAAGGGAAACTGATGGTACAACAAACGGTTTGATGTTCGGGAGTAGAACAAATGAAAACGAAACAAGAACTTTCAAAACTTCACTTTTTTTTAATTTCGTATATTTTTCTTTTTTTTTATAATTTCATATATATTTTTTTGCTTCAAATACAATATGCTGAATACAAATTGAATACAATTTTGAAATTTTTTTAATTTAATTTTTTTCTACTTTATGAACCTACTCCGGGATTGTTACGTATGTCGGTGCTCCTCATTTTACAAGCTCTGATACCAAATGATGTTACCCGGCTCGATGTTGTTGAGTCGATTCACTTGATTGCCCGATCGTCGAAGAGGAGATTGTTCATTATGTCGAAAAGGGAGAATTTGATTAAGGTAAGCGGAAGTTAACAAAGGTGGTCTTGAAATGAATGGTAGGTTTATAAGAATGTAGTAGGCTCGGTTTTAACAAAGAAAATAAAGATGGACAATTTGGATAAATGTGATGGACGAAAATAAGAGATGGGGTGGAGATACGAACTTAACACTATAAACAGTGTCACCCCAATTCTTATATGGTTAAGGTGGAAAGATGGTTTATTGAAAGGTAGGTGAACGCCACACCGGTTAAGTGATAAGTTCAAAACAAGTCATAGACGCCACTACCAAAGCCAGATAAGTCAGACGAGACTTGTAAGAAATAGGAGATGAGGAAACCTCACAAAGAACAAAGTTCATATAAAGTTTGTCAAAAAGTCTAAAAGTCCCTTTCAACATGAAATCAGCTAAATTTATAGCCAATACATGGGGTTAGCCGAATTGGCATTTTTGAAAAGCTAAATGGACAGCAAATTAAAGCTAAACGGAGCTGGAAATTTCCTTGAAGTTTCTTGAACGTCCTTGCAATCTTCCTTAAAGTTTCCTAGCATTGGAAACATCATTGGACAGCATCTAGAAGGTGACCATTCAGCATGACATTAATTGAAGTGTTTGGGGCTTAAATGACTTGTCCATGTTTGGCCAAAAGGTTTAATGGGCTGAAATTAAGTTGCCTTGTTTAGCTAAACATTTATGGACGTTTTAATGATCAGCTGGAGTATTGTGAAGGTCACCAAGGTGTGAAACCAAATGCAAACAATCCCCCAAGTATGAACACACAAAATCGAAAGGGCAAGCAATGTGAAAGGAATGTGCAACATCTGTGAAAGCTTTAAAGTTTGCTTTGGCAAGCTAAGGGATGCAAAATCAGCAGCCTTGCTATGTCCATTGAGGTCCATGAAATAATTATTTGAAAAGTTGAACCATCAGCTCACTTATTATGCCGTCCATGCCATGTATCTGCACCAAATAGATTCAGCAATTAAATTCATTTTAGGACACATTAATTTCGAAGCTTGTGACACTTTTAAACAAACACATTAATTTAATCGACAAATTAAAACCTTGTAATATTACGACACATTAACATCATGTACTAACTATGACATATTTAAAACATGTATTAAAATTACACTAATTAAAATTCAGCTGGAAATATTAATTTCGGCAAGCTCAAAAATAAGGTAAAAATATGAATTAGTTGAAATGAACTAAAATATTAAATCATGAGGTGAAACTTATTAAATTAAATGAAGTAAAAACTTAGTTTATTTTAATGATAAAAGTAACAAGCTGTAAAGTAGCTTAAATGAGCTCAAACGAGCTGAAACAAGCTCAAGTGAGCTGATTCGAGCTGATTGAAGATCGGGAAGTTGAAGGTGAGCTAAATTTAGCTTGCTTTAAGATGCGAAGAATCCTTGAATTGCTAGCCCGAGCTCGATTCATAGACTTAGTGAGTAGCCTCACTAGTCCTCGCTCATTTTGGAAAAGATCCTGGTCGTGCTCACATCATTATACTTCACTAATAATTCGAGTGTTTGAAGACTGTTACTTAACTATTGGTCATTTGACCTCATTTCCAAAAGTTTCCAATCCTTTAAAATGATTATAATTTGGTCCTAGATCAACTCAAGAATAAAATTGAATGTTTTAAAAATAAAATATGCTTTTCAAAATGTTTATTAGATCGGTGAAAATAGAGTGAACAAATATTATTGAAATTGAACGTTTTACTAGGCCATTTTGGTGGCTAGGGTAATGTCCCGATTCCAGCCATAACGTTTGGGTCGGGTTGGGGTAGTTGCATTTAGTTGTATTAGATTCAAGTTTTTAAAACTCGGACTATGGGATTAGTGAGGTCTACATGCATGTTTTTTTTTTAAAAAAAAAAAGGTTTTGTTAGGTTGATCAGTTGTAAACGTCACAACAAAAATGTGCAAGCGTACACTGTCGATGTAAGTATAATAGATAGATGTGAGTCTGTCGGATATCGATCCCACAAGTGTAACACACCTAACCCGTATCCGTCGCTGAAATAGGGTTAAGAGGCATTACCGAACAATCGAAAAACTTTTACGGGCATTTCATAATACAATTCATCAAATGCAATCAAAGTGCCCCTTTAATAGATCAACGAGACCTTAATCGTGCTTTAGAATAGGGTCGGGACTAAACCAAACACATATGGAATTTCTCAGAAATTTAAAAAATTTTCAAGGTTACAGAGGTCACACGCCCGTGTGGGTAGGTTGTGTGCCTCCCACGGCCTCAACACGCCCGTGTGTCTAAGCCGTGTCAAAACAGGGCATGCATACTGACTTGTCCACACGGTCGTGGAAACGCCTGTGTGCCTCACCCGTGGTCAATCCTGACTTGCATCACACGGCCAGTCACACGCCCGTGTGTCTAGCCCGTGGTCAATCCTGACTTGATTTTAATTTCAACCACGAGGGACACGGTCGAGCCACACGCTCGTGTGCTCAACCGTGTGGGAAAATATAGGCCATTTTCAAGGCCAAATTGCCACCCACACTTGGGTCATCCCTATAAGCATAAACAAGCATATTTCTCAATACAATTGGCAACCAAAAACACACCAAATGATCATCATATTATCCCATTCAATCTCATTTCTAAACATGCCAATTTGCACAATCAATTCACATGTAAATCCAAGCATAATTCATCCACAACTTCACTAAATCACTTTGGCATCAATACTTCAATAAGCTTACCACTCATAAGGCCATTTCATTGCCATCAAGCCATACCAAAACATGCATCATATACCATATTCACTCATGCGTTTACGAACATTTACCTAGCCAAATCACATGGCTATTTACATCTCAAACATATACGAAATGACTAGCCTATACATGCCATATTTAGTTATATACACATTCAAAAGTGCCAAAGTTGAGTTTGATAGTGTGGTGATGATCCTTGACAATTCCCGAGCATTTCGTAGCTTTGACGACCTATAAAATAGAGTAAACACACACACAGAGTAAGCTTTCAAAAACGTAGTAAGCCATATACAAATAAATTTAACATAAAATGCACATAACCATATTGATACAATGATATTAATGTTTCTCATTGCAAATTCATCACATATTCTTTGGCTCATTTACTTAGCCATAACTTACCACATTCTTCAACTCAAATATCACATATACACATAGCTCATTCAAGCATATATTCACATATTATCTCATCATTTCAATACACATATTCACCTTAGTAAGTTCATATAGACACTCACCTTTCATACACAAATAGTGTACTTTTCAAACGTACATGAAACGGATATACAACTCACATAGTCATTCATTTCTTGAACTTGCCCGTTGAATCGTTTGGAATCTACTAGGATACTCAAAGTGCTCGGAATAGTCGTACAATGCCAACATCCCAGATGTGGTCTTACATGTAATCAAATATCGATACCACTGTCCCAGACAGGGTCTTACACGAATCAAATACAATGCCAATGTCCCAGACATGGTTTTACACGTAAATCTCATATCGATGCCAACGTCCCAGACGGGGTCTTACACGAAATCTCAAATCAATTCCAACGTCCCAGACGTGCTCTTAAATGATATCAGATATCGGTCTCCTATGTCATGACACATGCAATCCTATCTATTCCTAGTCTCAAACGGGACTTCCCGGACTTAGACAACTTGTCGACTTATTCGCAAACTCGGATTTCACATACATTCCATCTCAATGGATATTCATAGAAATTCAAATTTCATATATGCACAAATAGTTCAATTCAAATACTTTTATTTGTATATCGACTTACCTCAGATTTGGATATTCGATCGGATTTGGTTATTCGACTACTTTCGCTTTCTCGCGATCTAAGTCTGTTTTCTTGGGTTCTTGATCTATACATATTCAAATTTAACCCTTTTATTTACCAACGCATTCAATTCAATCCAAAAACACACATTTAGGGTAATTTACAAATTAGCCCTCACATTTTCATATTTTGACATTTTAGTCCCTATTTCACAAAATCACAAAATACACCAAAATTTGCTTATACCCTTGTTTGGCCGAATATAAACTATGATCATATCAATCCATATATTTCATTTATTTCACAATTTAGTCCCTCAAATAATCATTTTCTCAATTGAGTCCAAAATACTCAAATTCAACAAAACTCCAAAGACAAACTATGTTAATCAAACACATATATTTCATAATTCATCATCAAACTTCATAAAACACATGAGTACATCAAAAGCTCATCTCAAAAACATCATCAATTCTCAAAATTAAAACATGGGTTTTATAGGATACGAAGCAACGATTGCAAAAACGTAGAAATTATTAAAAACCGATCAAAAACACATACCCGATTACGCTTAGACCATGGCCGAATGCTTAAAGGTTTTATCCCTATTCTTTCTTTCTAATTTCATTGAAACAAAAAAGAAGATGATGGCCATTCATGCTTTTAGTTTTATTAATTAAACATAATTATCAATGTACAAAATTAACCTTATAATTAAATATATAAAACACATAATTACAAGGTCATTTATGAACTTTGCCGTCCACTTACTAAAATAGTGGCTAAATTGCCACATAAACCCTCCACATTTAAAAGCCATATTGATTTAATCATTAATCAAATAGAAAGCCACTTTCACCTTTTATGCAATTTAATCTTTTTCTAAAATTAAGCACACAGACGGACAAATTAACTTATGAAACTTTAACACATGCTTAATCACATATCAAAAGCATAGAAAATAATATTAAAATATTTTACTGACTCAGATTTATGGTCCCGAAACCACTGTTCTGACTAGGGTCTAAACCGGACTGTTACAACAAGGATGGTTGTCTTTTGTCCATTAATGTTGGTGCATTAACTAGATAGAAACGAGATCAATTGTGAGTATACTTATCGAAGCAATAACTTGAAAATAATAAGATAAAGTATGTATGGATAAACTGGGATCCCCAACATGAATCTTTAGTAGTTTACTAAGTACTCACAAGGTATAAAAGATAGGTGATTGTCGACGCAATAAAATTTAATGTATATCTTACCAAATGTCACTCTTTTATTTAATTCGGGACTTAACCATGCACATTAACCTCACCTTTCGATGATGGCAATATGGCACTATTAAGAACAAGTGGACTAAATTCCTTTAGTCCTTACCCAACTTCTGCTGAACTACACCTTCCAGTGTTAGTGACTGTAATAACACTTCTGTGTTTAGAACATTCAAACCCCCATGATTAAATAATAAAAATAAGGTTTAATAAGATAACATTTAACAAAACATTCATTGTACTTCCATATAGTAGAAAACATAGAGTAATCCCCAGCGTTTTCAAAGAAATAAGAAAGAATCGAATGGAGAATACTATTTCTAGGCTACTCGATTGAATCTCTCCATCTCCCCTTGTTCTGCACTTAGATCTCCTCGTCAGGAGTGGATCTGCATCAGTCTTCACGTTGGCTCACCCAAATGAGGCTCAAGTGCCATGGCTGCAAGCTTCAAACTAGGGTAAGAGAATGGTGGTCCAGCAAAAAATCCTCCCTTCATTTTTCTCATGTTATCCTTTTATGTTTTCATCAATAGTACAGGTGTCCTTCCCTCAGGATTCTTCTTTCCTTGTTCGTACAGAGTAGTTACACCAGACTGGACAGCTCACGCATGGTTGGCTCTTATCAGATAGCTGTCAACTAAAGCAACAATTCTGGATGCACTTTGGAATTAACTCATGCAGTGACATTGCGGACATCTGTCGACTGCGGCAACAATTTTGGACACAATCTAAAATTAACTCATGCAACGATATTAATGCAATAAGATAGAAAAATTAAGGATAAAATAGGCTAGGATTCACTGAGTTATAAAATGTAATTTACCAAAATGAACATGCTAAAATGTATTCTAAGGGTAACTAAATGGGAACAATTTAACTAATAAATAGGGGGAAAACTTATGTTCTTTTTAGTGATGTCGCAAGTACCATGTCACATATATTTTTATAATGTTTTCAAAATAATTTCAAGACTCCAATGTCGTCCTTAACTAACTATTATTTTTTTTTCAAAATGTAGATATATGTTAGACTATAGATTTTAGTAGGTGAAACCGAGATAAGTCATGTCAAGCTGAGCCGTTTGTGCCTCAGGGCGATACTCTGATTCTTGAGGCTACACATAGAGAAGATTCACTTGCCTTTGGTGGTAGGGATCAGGAAAGGGGTGATATGCATTATCTTATGCCATGTTAAGGGTATTTTAAAGGGTTGTTGGAACTGTCATGCCCCGAAATGTGGGTTGAATCTATAATTATTGAATTTATTTTATCTTTTGCTTAGGTTTAATACTGGACCTCTATTTAGGACTGGTCTGTTAAGAGCTTATGAAAAACCCTAATTCCCTCATTATTTATTCCCTCTGTGCCGCATTTTCTAGTGCAGTAAACCCTAGTGCCGCATTTTCTAGTGCAGAAAACCCTAGTGCCGCAAAAACCTATGTACTTAAGCATAGTTTTCTTTGGTCACCCCCCTTTTCTCTCTTTTTTTGTTTCTATTACCGCCCCTGACCCTAGTTTTTGGTTTTCTCTCTTCTTTCTCCCTTGCGCCGTTTATTCTCCCTTCTATCCTCTTCTCTTTTTACTTTCCTTTTTCAGGAACTGTATCTACAATATTCAAATTTCTCCTTTGTCATCAATACTCAACTATGTGTTGTAAGTATGGTTATACTATGCTTCCATTTTTATGAAATGATGTTGTTGAGTATGTATGATTATATTTTAGTGATATTTTTTCTCATGCCATAAATGCATGCCTACTACTGTTATTACTTAGATAAATAATTGTTATTGTTCGCATGATACTCACATGATTAACACTGCTACTATTAATGTTTTCTGTAACACCCCAAACCCGGTCTAGACGTTAAGACCGGATCTGGCATGTCACATGAAATAAATGTCTAAAAAACTATGCGTTCGTTAAAAAGTTCGTATTCTTTTTGAAACTCTGCGTTTTGTGGTTTGTTTATAAAAGTCGATTCATTCAATGCCCACTTTACAAAGTTGTTATTAATTTGAATAAAATTGTATTTGTTGTGAAAATCGAGTTTAAGTAATTTTTGAATAAAAACGGTTTATTATCATTTCAGGAAAATCCCTTATTGAACATTAAATAATAAACAGTAACCAAATTGAAAGCTAAAACCAAATAAAATACCAAAGGCCTTATTACATATCAAAATTCCAAAAGAAAAAGTAAGTTTAAATATAAAAAACGAGTTTACGAGAAACATTGCAGGGCCACCACAAGTCTGCCTCGGCTCCCCAAATCCGCGGTCTAATGATTACCTGAAACATTTAAAAAGAGGGGGTGAGTTTACAAAAACTCAGTGTGTATTTCCCCTTACGAGTGATACTGGGCCTAAGCCCACAGAAGCAGATTGGGCCTTAGCCCTCACAATAACATACTTGGCCGAAGCACACATAAATCGAATCAGGCCGTAGCCCTAACATCACAGTATAGCAGATAACACATGCCAAATGATGCAAAACCCAATCCAGCCTAAATTTCCATCCGCTACACACCACCCGTACCTGCCAATCACACCAGTGGGGATTACTAAATCGACCCTCCATCCGCTACACACCCTCGAAGGCAGTCACTGCAGTCAACTGCACATCGCCCTTAATACGTGGCATAGCCACCGGATAATGTGACAACGTCACCGGAAACATAATATTGTGACATGAGTCACCAGATAATGCGGTAAAACCACCGGAACACTTCCCCTTTCATATCATATCCCCAAGCCCATGCAAACATAATAATTCGTGTATGCAGTATGTCATGTATGCAAAACATATATCAAATATAAGAATAACATGAATTACCATCATAATCAGATAGACATAAAATAACAAAATCAAGCTAATCAACCTCTAAGGGTATAATCGTAATTTTATCTACCAATGGTATTTTCGTAATTTACCCACCAAGGGTGTTTTTGTAAATTCGCACCTGCAATGGCCTTTCCGAAGGCCTAATGTCGCCACTAGCGACTCAGCTACCATTTCCAGTCGTACCGGACAATTGGGCCTAAAACCCAATTTCAGCCCATCCGGGCCCACACGCTCGTGTGGCCCACCTAGCACAAATCTAGCCACGTATATAAGTTCCACCTAGTCTAGTTCACTATATACTATATCATCATACAATTTATTCAATTGGGCCTATGGGCCCATTGGGCCCACTTCGGCCCATCGCAGCCCTAAGTAGCCCCAACCCATAAGAATACTACTGATGGCCTCAACTATCGAGTCGAAGCCCCACACGTGCGCTCGCACGCTCGTGTGGCTACTGTTGCCGTGACCGGCACTTCGGCATTTGCCGCTCTACAACTAGAGTAGAGAAGTACACACACCTGATTGGACTCTGGTGTTAATCCGCGCTCCGACCACTCTTATGCCTAAACGCCCTCCAAGGTGTGTTAACCCTCCTCCTGAAATGCTCCTTATATAGCTAGCTCTTCACCTTCATTCTTTGTGTCTTTCCGATGTGGGATCCCTTCGTCAGTAGAGTTTAAATTCAACTGAAACTCTTGCCGTCCAATCCGCAAAATAAATACTCCTTTACTTCTCATGAGATTCGAACCCAGGCTCCCTTGCAACATAATCCACGCTGCTAACCACTTGGCCACAAGCTCCTCTTGTGTCTTAAACCATGCGCAACTAAATATAAACTATGGCCCAAATTCTAAGATCCAAGTAAAAAGAAACCAAAATGCAAAAGCCAAGACTTGAACCTTGGACCTCATTCCTTCCTTGTGGCGTCACCCCCTTGTCTCTTATATGGCGTCACTTTGCCACTACACCACACACTCCACTTGTGTCATTTTCCTCCACTTTTTATTCTTAAGGCCTACCTGCCAACTTCCAGGGTTTTTTCCACCTAAAACCAAAATTTCCCTAAATTCAAAGTTTGATCCCAGGACTCCATAGAAGCCCTCTAACGTTCCAAAATCACTTATCTAAAAGGTCCAACTTGCATTTAAGCCAATCTCTTGTTCTCCGAAAATTTAAACGCTACTACGCTCAAGGCCCATTGGGCCCAATCCTACTAGGCCCAATTTTAGGATGTTACAAATCTACCTTGTAACACCCTGGTTTAGGGGCTATGCATGTTGGGTATAATTCATGTTCTAGTAGGTTTTGGGTATGCTTGGATGTGTGTGGGAGGTGCTGAGAATGCTCGGATTAAAGGGGAAGACTTGGGGAAATTTTGGACTTTTTTTTAAGTGCTAAAAGGGGAGCTTGGCGGTAGGTGTCTTAAGAGAAATTTTGGGAGAATTTGACACAAAGATTGGGCTGGTTGAGTGGCAAGGGAGGCGCCACTATGAGCTTGGAAAAGTGACGCCTCAGGTTCAAGGGAAAGGGGGGCCAGTGTTAAATTCACAAGGGCAGCAGGAGGCCTTGTTTTTGCGTCATCTAGGTAGGGTGCTGGACGGTTTTGGAAGGCTTAAAAGTTGGACAAAGACTTGGTCTTTGTTTTTAAATTCGGCTAGGTAGAAGTTTGACTCATTCAAACTTTTTGAATGGATGTTAGTGAGGAAATGTAGGAGCAAATAATGGGTTTTGGAAGGGAGTTAAGTAGTGGCCGGTTTTGGGAGTTTATGGAGGGCATTTTTGGCTTTGTGGGGTGAGCTTAGGGGTGGCCGAATTCTATAAATAGGGGGACACCCTTTTGAAATTTTTTTTTCTCCTTTTGTTGCTTTTGCCGAAAGTTCATTCTCTCATCTCCCCTTCTTGTGCCGAATTTTTATTTGTTCTTCTTTGAATTGTTGTTGCCGAATTTGTAAGCAAGAGAGAACCTCTTTTTTTTTCCATTTGTTTTGCTTAGGCGAAACTTCTGTTGAGCACCATTGCTGAAACCTCTTAACCCCTTTTTCATTTAGCCTAAGCCGAATACTCATAGCCTCTCCTCCTTTTCTCTTCTTTATGTTTTAGCCGAATCTCTCCTCAACCATTACCGAACCTTACTTCCTTGGTGGTGGCCGATTCTTGTTAGAGCAAAGGGTAGTGGTTAGCAAGGTAAGGGTATGTTAGTTTTCCTTGTGCTATAGTTTCTTGTCTTGGCCGAATGGCCCTAAGTGTTCATTGTTTTATGCCAAGGCCGATTGTAGGGGAGAAGAACCTAGTGTAGGAGACCTTTCGAGAGGCGATTAGTCAACGGTTACAGAAGCAAAAGTAGCGTTTCGGTTTTGGTATCATTTAGGTGCGTAATCATCGCACTATTTCTGTGGTGTGGATTGCTAACGTGTTTACATGTGTATTATGTGTGATAGCCGTTTATAATGGCATAAGTGATGAGTAACTGGTGATGGTAAGTTAATCTTGATATACATTTATATATGTACAATGTGGTAGTGATAAGTGATAAATACTCACTCTATATGATATTCTTGCATGATTTATTGCCACATGGGCATGGGATTGGGTTGAAGAAGGAAGGAGGTACACATGATGTACGTGGTCTAATGTCAGCTCAGGCTACATTAGCGCTTGATGGTTAGCTTTGTGCTACCTCAAGGGAGGTGTGGCTCGGTGCCCATCTCGGCGGTTGATGGCTACCTGCTTCACCGTAAACGAAGTATGTTGTTGGATCACTTGGGTTGATCGGTGGCTCAGCCACGGCCTTGAGCAGCGAATTAGCCAAGGTGAGACTTTGTGGATCACGATGTGATCAGTGGTGGGTTAGCCACGGCCTTAGGCAGGGAGTCTGCTAAGGTTGGCGTACGGTTGGATAGTAGGTTGGGCTGAAATGCATTCTTGCATGATTTGTTTCGATAGCTGTGTGGGTATGGGCCAAGCCCATACGTGGGGAAATACGTGTTATGATTATGCACTGAGTCAGTGGACTCACTCTATTTTTCTAACCATTTCAGGTGATGCGTAGAATTGGACCGGGATTGGAGAGGACACATGGTGGCCCATGCAGAAAGAGGAATTTAAATGTTTTAAGTTTATTTATATTGAGTACTTGATCTTTTAAATATGGATGTAATAAGGGCCTTTTTACTTTTATTTATTTTTGGGAACTATTTCATTATTATTTTAAATTATGGTTGGTTTATATTAAAGACAAATTTATTCCAACAACTTAATTTCCAAATGGGCTTTATATATTCACTAAGGTTGACTTAGACAATTTATCACCTTTAAGTTTTGGTTATGTTTTCAAAAGAACCTGGTTGCAAAAGATAGTAAATTTTCATGTTTTAAATTCTAAGTAAAGAAAAATATTTTCACTAACATAACCAAATTCGGTCGTAGTGAATGGGCCGGGTTTGGGGATGTTACAGTTTGGTATCAGAGCCCGGTTCAAAACTCGGCTTTGAGGGTTTTGGGCCCAAAAACATTTTCAAAAATATGGGCTTCTAAGAAATTTTTCAGGTTATTCTGGCATGGCACCTGTACCTCCGACCCGAAGTCCACCAGGTAAGTACTTCGGACTTTTGAAGTGTTTTTGTTTGTGTGATTTATTATGGGCTTAGATTGGGCTCGTAGATTAGAATACTAGGACTATTGGACCCTAGGATTAGTTTACTCAAACATATGCATAAAACTTAAAGCTCTTAAACAAACCTATGAAGTAAGTCGCCGAGTTAAGGTGTGGCAACCCTGGTACGCATGTCTAGGAATGGTATTCAGTAAGAGCTTGGTATTTAAGCAGTCCTAGCGACTCACCTCCTCTTTACTTGAATCCTACCTGGTGCGTAGCTACGGTTCACCTTAACCAAGAGGACTTGTTCATAGGCTAAACCGGTTATTAAAACCCGAAAGGGAAGTAGCCTTGCTGTTTTTAAAACCTTCTGTTCTAAAATTTTTCAAACTTACCCCTTTGGTTTGTGAAACCCTAAATCAGATTTGGAAAGATGTTTTTCGATTTACAAAATTACCAAAATGCCCCTGTATTGTAAAATTACCGCACTACCCTCAACTTTTGATAAAATGATTTTTACTTTACAAAATACCAAAATTTTGAGGTTTCAAAATATTAAGGTACTCTGGTTTGTGGAAATTTACGAAAATACCCCTGGTTGATAAAATTACCAAAATACCCTTGATTTCTAAATTTTCAGATTTCTCTCGACTTTTACTAAAATATTCCTATTTTACTAAATATCAGAAAATTATATTTTGAGAAATGTTGTGATATTCTGATTTGGAGAATTTACGGAAATGTCCATGATTTCCAAAATTACTAAAATAACCCTGATTTCTGAAATTTTTGCGATACCTCTGGTTTGAAAAACAAAATTTTCAAGATGACCCCTGAGATTTTGTAAATTTTGAAGTTGGAAAAAACTATTTTCAAAATTTGACTCTGAGTTATTACCGATATACCCCTATATGAAAATGACGGAATTACCCCTGGGTAGGGAATGAAACTTGATTGCTCGAAAGAACTACTCTCGAAAACCTCTTTTCATAAAATTGCTCGTGGATAAAACAGTGAAACAAGAATTTCTAATGCATAAAACTTCTTAAACAGACTAAATCGAGGCGCTAGATATGAGTTCTAGGAGGCGTGGTCGCAATACTCGTGGACGTGGTAGAGGCAGGATGTTAGTATCGGAACCAGTTGGGTCACGCCATGGGTCAAAGAGCGATGCACCGCCACCAGCTGTTGAGGTTGAATAGCAGGATCAGACTGGAGGAGACAACGCAGTATCGCAGGCTATGCTACGGGTGCTTGAGCGAGTGGCAGGAGCCAGTGGGGGCAGTGGGACCCGAAAGTCAGTACCCGAAAGGCTTAGGGCGAACAGAGCCGAGGTTTTCAGAGGAGTGTCTGGGGTAGCTCCGAACGTGGCAGAGTACTGGCTTGAGGCTGTTGAAAGGATTATGGACGACTTAGACTTAACTGCTGAGGAGAAGCTTAAGGGTGTTGTTTCGTTGCTGCGAGATGAGGCCTACCAGTGGTGGCTCACTGTTAAGGAAAGTACCCCTGCAGATCGAGTGGATTGGGGTTACTTTAAGATCAAGTTCGAAGGGAAGTATGTCGGAGCGAGCTATGTGGATGCTCAGAGGAAGGCGTTCCTCAATCTGGTACAAGGTAGCAAGTCAATAGCGGAGTACGAAGCTGAGTTTTTACGTTTGAGCCGGTATGCTCGGGGCATCGTGGCAACATATTATGAGAGATGCGTCAGATTTGAAGATGGGCTACGGGATAGCTGCGGGTTCTGATTGCTCCGCAACGGGAAAGAGACTTCACCGTTTTAGTGGAAAAAGCTCGGATAGCCGAGGAGGTCAAGAAGGCTGAGAGGCAGAACAGGGAAAGTAATCGGGATAAGAGGAGCTTGGGATCTTCAGAATCGTTTGAGAGGTTTCAGAAAAGACCGAGAGTTGAGACTCCTATTCGTATTGCTAAGCCAGCCGCCGGAAATTCAGATCGTCCGTGTGCGCAGTGTGGAAGGTATCATGTTGGCGAGTGCTGGAATCGGGTTCGAGAATGCTTTAGATGCAAGTCCAAGTCTCATCTGATTAAGGATTGTCCCCAAAATCTGAATAGGACTCAGACAGTGGGTCAAGGTTATGTGCAACCAGGCAGAGGTGGTCAGCAGGCGACAAGAGGTCGTGGTCCGAACCATGGAGGGAATGGTTCCGACCGAGGTCGTAGAGCGGTAAACCGCGATGATGGTGGTATTGAGGCAAGACAGCCAGGTCTGGTTTATGCAGTCCGTCGGAGGGAGGAAAATGATGTGCCTGATGTGTCAGCGGGTAAGTATCTTATGTTTGGAACATTTTTTGTTGCTTTGATCGTTTTGGTGGCTGTTGCTTTGTGGCTCGTAAAGTAGTTGGAACCTTGAGTATGATAGATATTGTGCCTAGAGGGTATGTTAGCTCTTTCAGGTCAGAGTGCGCAGCCATAGCGTAGTGGAAGGAATTGAGCTATTAGTTTAGACAAGTAATTTCGAGGACGAAATTATTTTAAGGAGGGTAGAATTGTAACACCCTCGTTTAGGGGCTATGCATGTTGGGTATAATTCATGTTCTAGTAGGTTTTGGGTATGCTTGGATGTGTGTGGGAGGTGCTGAGAATGCTCGGATTAAAGGGGAAGACTTGGGGAAATTTTGGACTTTTTTTTAAGTGCTAAAAGGGGAGCTTGGCGGTAGGTGTCTTAAGAGAAATTTTGGGAGAATTTGACACAAAGATTGGGCTGGTTGAGTGGCAAGGGAGGCGCCACTATGAGCTTGGAAAAGTGACGCCTCAGGTTCAAGGGAAAGGGGGGGCCAGTGTTCGATTCACAAGGGCAGCAGGAGGCCTTGTTTTTGCGTCATCTAGGTAGGGTCCTGGACGATTTTGGAAGGCTTAAAAGTTGGACAAAGACTTGGTCTTTGTTTTTAAATTCGGCTAGGTAGAAGTTTGACTCATTCAAACTTTTTGAATGGATGTTAGGGAGGAAATGTAGGAGCAAATAATGGGTTTTGGAAGGGAGTTAAGTAGTGGCCGGTTTTGGGAGTTTATGGAGGGCATTTTCGGCTTTGTGGGGTGAGCTTAGGGGTGGCCAAATTCTATAAATAGGGGGACACCCTTTTGAAATGTTTTTTTTTCTCCTTTTGTTGCTTTTGCCGAAAGTTCATTCTCTCATCTCCCCTTCTTGTGCCGAATTTTTATTTGTTCTTCTTTGAATTATTGTTGCCGAATTTGTAAGCAAGAGAGAACCTCTTTTTTTTTTTCATTTGTTTTGCTTAGGCGAAACTTCTGTTGAGCACCATTGCTGAAACCTCTTAACCCCTTTTTCATTTAGCCTAAGCCGAATACTCATAGCCTCTCCTCCTTTTCTCTTCTTTATGTTTTAGCCGAATCTCTCCTCAACCATTGCCGAACCTTACTTCCTTGGTGGTGGCCGATTCTTGTTAGAGCAAAGGGTAGTGGTTAGCAAGGTAAGGGTGTGTTAGTTTTCCTTGTGCTATAGTTTCTTGTCTTGGCCGAATGGCCCTAAGTGTTCATTGTTTTATGCCAAGGCCGATTGTAGGGGAGAAGAGCCTAGCGTAGGAGACCTTTCGAGAGGCGATTAGTCAACGGTTACAGAAGCAGAAGTAGCGTTTCGGTTTTGGTATCATTTAGGTGCGTAATCATCGCACTATTTCTGTGGTGTGGATTGCTAACGTGTTTACATGTGTATTATGTGTGATAGCCGTTTATAATGGCATAAGTGATGAGTAACTGGTGATCGTAAGTTAATCTTGATATACATTTATATATGTACAATGTGGTAGTGATAAGTGATAAATACTCACTCTATATGATATTCTTGCATGATTTATTGACACATGGGCATGGGATTGGGTTGAAGAAGGAAGGAGGTACACATGATGTACGTGGTCTAATGTCAGCTCAGGCTACATTAGCGCTTGATGGTTAGCTTTGTGCTACCTCAAGGGAGGTGTGGCTCGGTGCCCATCTCGGCGGTTGATGGCTACGTGCTTCACCGTAGATGAAGTATGTTGTTGGATCACTTGGGTTGATCGGTGGCTCAGCCACGGCCTTGAGCAGCGAATTAGCCAAGGTGAGACTTTGTGGATCACGATGTGATCAGTGGTGGGTTAGCCACGGCCTTAGGCAGGGAGTCTGCTAAGGTTGGCGTACGGTTGGATAGTAGGTTGGGCTGAAATGCATTCTTGCATGATTTGTTTCGATAGCTGTGTGGGTATGGGCCAAGCCCATATGTGGGGAAATACGTGTTATGATTATGCACTGAGTCAGTGGACTAACTCTATTTTTCTAACCATTTCAGGTGATGCATAGAATTGGACCGGGATCGGAGAGGACACATGGTGGCCCATGCAGAAAGAGGAATTTAAATGTTTTAAGTTTATTTATATTGAGTACTTGATCTTTTAAATATGGATGTAATAAGGGCCTTTTTACTTTTATTTCTTTTTGGGAACTATTTCATTATTATTTTAAATTATGGTTGGTTTATATTAAAGACAAATTTATTCCAACAACTTAATTTCCAAATGGGCTTTATATATTCACTAAGGTTGACTTAGACAATTTATCACCTTTAAGTTTTGGTTATGTTTTCAAAAGAACCTGGTTGCAAAAGATAGTAAATTTTCATGTTTTAAATTCTAAGTAAAGAAAAATATTTTCACTAACATAACCAAATTAAGTCGTAGTGAATGGGCCGGGTTTGGGGATGTTACATACCCTCCTTAAAGAAATTTCGTTCTCGAAATTTCCAACTAACTAACAATCGTACATCCTAACTCACCACACTACGCTCTTGCTGCGCACTCTAATCTTAATAAAACTAATATACTTCCTAACTAAATCTTGGAACCCTTCACATAACCAACTATCTAACACCGGAGTAAACAGATATTTTTCCCACATACATACAATTCCTATATTCAAGCATCACATCCACTCATCGCAGAATAAATACAATCATTCAGCATATAATAGAATATAGTAAAAAGAAAACTTACGAATTTGGTGCCGGAGACCCGGGTGCCACACTTACAGAAAACAGATATATATTTTTCTAAACCATTTTCCAAACCATCCTTTGAAAACATTTTTGAACCCAAACCCACAGCCGAGTTTTTGAACCAGGCTCTGATACCAAAATTGTAACACCCCAAACCCGGCCTAGACGTTACGACCGGATCTGGCATGTCACATGAAAGAAATGTCTAAAAAACTGTGCGTTCGTTAAAAAGTTCGTATTCTTTTTGAAACTCCGCGTTTTATGGTTTGTTTATAAAAGCTGATTCATTCAGTGCCTACTTTACAAAGTTGTTATTAATTTGAATAAAATTGTATTTGTTATGAAAATCGAGTTTAAGTAATTTTTGAATAAAAACGGTTTATTATCATTTCAGGAAAATCCCATATTGAACATTAAATAATAAACAGTAACCAAATTGAAAGCTAAAACCAAATAAAATACCAAAGGCCTTATTACATATCAAAATCCCAAAAGAAAAAGTAAGTTTAAATATAAGAAACGAGTTTACGAGAAAACATTGCAGGGCCACCACAAGCCTGCCTCGGCTCCCCAAATCCGCGGTCTAATGATTACCTGAAACATTTAAAAAGAGGGGGTGAGTTTACGAAAACTCAGTGTGTATTTCCCCTTACGAGTGATACTGGGCCTAAGCTCGCAAAAGCAGATTGGGCCTTAGCCCTCACAATAACATACTTGGCCGAAGCACACATAAATCGAATCAGGCCGTAGCCCTAACATCACAGTATAGCAGATAACACATGCCAAATGATGCAAAACCCAATCCCAGCCTAAATTTCCATCCGCTACACACCACCCGTACCTGCCAATCACACCAGTGGGGATTACTAAATCGACCATCCATCCGCTGCACACCCTCGAAGGTAGTTACTGCAGTCAACTGCACATCGCCCTTAATACGTGGCATAGCCACCGAATAATGTGACAACGTCATCGGAAACATAATATTGTGACACGAGTCACCAGATAATGTGGTAAAACCACCGGAACACTTCCCCTTTCATATCATATCCCCAAGCCCATGCAAACATAATAATTCGTGTATGCAGTATGTCATGTATGCAAAACATATATCAAATATAAGAATAACATGAATTACCATCATAATCAGATAGACATAAAACAACAAAATCAAGCTAATCAACCTCTAAGGGTATAATCGTAATTTTACCTACCAAGGGTATTTTCGTAATTTAAACACCAAGGGTATTTTTGTAAATCCGCACCTGCAATGGCCTTTCTGAAGGCCTAATGTCGCCACTAGCGACTCAGCTACCATTTCCGGTCGTACCGGACAATTGGGCCTAAAACTCGATTTCAGCCCATCCAGGCCCACACGCTCGTGTGGCCCACCTAACACAAATCTAGCCACGTATATAAGTTCCACCTAGTCTAGTTCACTATATACTATATCATCATACAATTTATTCAATTGGGCCTATGGGCCCATTGGGCCCACTTCGGCCCATCGCGGCCCTAAGCAGCCCCAACCCACAAGAATACTACTGATGGCCTCAACTATCGCGTCGAAGCCCCACACGTGCGCTCGCACGCTCGTGTGGCTACTATTGCCGTGACCGGCACTTCGGCATTTGCCGCTCTACAACTAGAGTAGAGAAGTACACACACCTGATTGGACTCTGGTGTTAATCCGTGCTCCGACCACTCCTGTGCCCAAACGCCCTCCAAGGTGTGTTAACCCTCCTCCTGGAATGCTCCTTATATAGCTAGCTCTTCACCTTCATTCTTTGTGTCTTTCCGATGTGGGATCCGTTCGTCAGTAGAGTTTAAATTCAACTGAAACTCTTACCGTCCAATCCGCAAAATAAATACTCCTTTGCTTCTCACGAGATTTGAACCCAGGCTCCCTTGCAACATAATCCACGCCGCTAACCACTTGGCCACAAGCTCCTCTTGTGTCTTAAACCATGCGCAACTAAATATAAACTATGGCCCAAATTCTAAGATCCAAGTAAAAAGAAACCAAAATGCAAAAGCCAAGACTTGAACCTTGGACCTCATTCCTTCCTTGTGGCGTCACCCCCTTGTCTCTTATATGGCGTCACTTTGCCACTACACCACACACTCCACTTGTGTCATTTTCCTCCACTTTTTATTCTTAAGGCCTACCTGCCAACTTCCAGGGTTTTTTCCACCTAAAACCAAAATTTCCCTAAATTCAAAGTTTGATCCCGGGACTCCATAGAAGCCCTCTAACCTTCCAAAATCACTTATCTAAAAGGTCCAACTTGCATTTAAGCCAATCTCTTGTTCTCCGAAAATTTAAACGCTACTACGCTCAAGGCCCATTGGGCCCAATCCTACTAGGCCCAATTTTACGATGTTGCATTTTCTGTCACGAATAACATGCCATACTATTGTATAGGGATTGGGGTTTTGAAGGAGGAAGTTCAGGCTTTAAAGTTGGATTGATTCATCGATCAAATTTATTGATATACTGGCGGCTTATTCACAAATACTATTCTGGTGTGTAGGGTTGGATGGATTTTGTAGAACTCTTACTATGGTGTGTATGGTTGGATTAGGTAGTGGATTCAGCTGTCATTCATGAGCTTGCCACTGGATACTATGAATTCTGTGGATATCATGATTTTGATTTTTTAGTTTTGCATTGCATGTTTGTATGCTATTATTTACTGCTTTATATGATTACTACTCATATGTTAAGACTACACTGAGCTTCATAACTCACCCCTTTAGTTTTCCTATTTTCTAGATAACTCGTGAGGTTAGGGCTCAGACTCAACATTCAGAGGATCGTTGTCGGATTTTATCAAAAATAAAACCAAAATATATTTTATTTTTGACTTATTGATGGGCGTTGAAACCACCAAAAATAATTCCTACAATTAAAATAACTCTAGATAGTAGCAAAGAGTGGTAGTGGGTTGAGTCCACAGGGATTGGTCTGATAATCAACTTTCGTGTTTAACTTGTTGTAAGACCCCAAACCCGGCCCAAACTTTATGGTCGAATCTAGCGATGTCATATTGAAGTGTTTTTCAAAAACATAGTTTATCTGGAAAACCCATGCTTAATATTAAATTTCGTTTTTGAATCTTAACAGAAATTTAGGGTATCTTGTTCTTTTAAAACTCAAGTTGTTTTTAGCAAAACGTTGATCATATTAGTTTGTTACTACACTTTAAAACCATGTTTGATGCGGAAGCTTTTATAGTATTTTACGAAAACGTGGTGTTTTGGAAAACAATTAACTTTTGAAAAATCGCGTCCTACTACTATTTAGATGTGAATTGAAATAAATAAAATCCCCCAAATTAAAATTTAAAATTTAAAGAGGCCTTATTACAAAACAAATACCCAAATTAATTTTATTGGAAATAAAACTCAAACATAAAAATAGGTGCGGTTTTGTGGCCACCTCCAAATCCCTCGTAGCACCGAACCGCCTAAGACTGGGGATTACCTGTATAGATAAACAGAAAGGTGAGTTTACGAAAACTCAATGTGTAATCCCATATAAGCAAGTACAGACTGGCCTAAGCCCAAATCAATAACAGTTCAGTTCAGTTGGGCCTTAGCCCATTACGGCATCAGTATCAGTGTGGGCTTTAGCCCATAACAGTCTTAGTATTAGTGTGGGCCTTATCCCATTTCAGTGACAGTAACAGTTTAGGCATGCAATTAGAAATCCTACCCAACCAGCCTCTACACTCCACTCCGTCCAGCCCAACACTCCATGTGGAGATAAAATCACCCACCCATCCCTACACTCCAAAATTAACACCGGTTGTGGCACTAAACAGTATTTGCAGCAGGGTTGCCAGTACAGTACACTTCCTCCAATCATAATAATCCCATCCCATGCAACATATCACACATGGATGTAATATATATATCATGGCATGCTCATATACAATCATACATAACATAGGGGCATAACAGTATTTTTACCAGTTTAGGGTCTAGGTATACTTACCGACCCATCAGTAGGTCCACAATCGTCTCGGGTGGCCTGCGCAACCTTAACAGTCAAACAGTGAAAATGGGCCCAAGGCCCATTTTACAGGTCCATGTGGGCCCACACACTCGTGTGGCCCACATAGCCCAAAAATGGGCTCGACCCTGTAATTTACACATCTTGGCCCAATATTCTCCACACATTTGTGCGGTTTACCCCTGTAGGCCCACAAGCCTGTTGGACCCACACGGCCCATTTTGACCCAACATGGTCCAAAACGACCTAAGACCATGAAATCGCTCATGGTGGCCTCGATAGTCTAACACCCACGTTTTATGTGTTCAGATTACCACACGAGTGAGTGCGCGGTCCTGTAGCATCAATTGTTCCTTAAGAAACACCCACTTTTTCTAACACCCACTTTTTCTGCTTTTTTCAGTTTCTAATTTGGGCAGTGTTTACACACCTGGTTTTGATTCGTCACGAACTGAAACACCCCAAACCCGGCCCACGAGCCTCGACCAGATTTGGTATGTTCTTTAAGAAAAACCGGTTCAAATTCGTTTGTTCTTTGGAAACTTTAAGTGATTTTGGGAGAAAACTCGAATTGGATTGGGCTCAAGTTGGAAACCAGTTTATTTTTGAAACATAAGTTTTTAATTGTTTTAGGTTTCATCTTTAGATTAAAAATCATTTTCTTTAAGTGTCAAAACGTTTAGAATTCGTTCTTATATAAAATTTACTTAGTCTTTAATTTGATAAAAGTTTTGTATGATAAGAAAATAAATAACATGCATGCATAAAATAGTCCGTACTATGGCCTTATTACATCAAATAAACAAACCCAAAATAAATTTAATGTACATAAAATGAAATAAAATATTCAGATAATAAAATTCCTTGCTGAGCATGGCCACCACTAAGCTCCTGCCGGCCCGGTCCATTACTGATCGTCACCTGAAAAATGTTCCCACAACGGGGTGAGTCAAACAGACTCAATGTATACATCCAACACTAAGTCCAAATAGATTCAGGCATATCAAGTCATACACACACATAGCATAATTTACAGTTAATGATGCATTCCGGAACCCAAGCCTAGTTACCAACCGCTACACATCACCCGTACCAACCTGCACACCGTGGGGACTACTAAGTCAACCCTTCATCCGCTACACACCATCGAAGGCGGTCGCTGCAGTCGACGTGCTCATCGCCCTTATAAAATTCGTGGCATAGCCACCAGATAATATTTTGTGTCATGAGACACCACATTCAGATAACGTGACCGAAGTCACCACATTCATATATCGTGACATAAGTCACCACATTCACTTCCCCTTTCATAATCACCCATATGCCCATGTCATACAAATCATGCATTATCATGCCATGTTCTCTATTCACATTCTTATAGGTTCACATATGTGGCATAACAGATCAAATTATAATCCTAGTAGGAGTAGGAAAACGTACCTGAGTACTTTGTACCATAGCATGGTACTTAGCCATATTTTTCACATTATTAATACCACATATATATTAAACATTGCCATAAATCTTATTAAGAGATAGTGTGGGGTACACACCTGATTTACTTAGCAAATTCACTCCAAATCCCGAAGAGTCTCGATCTACTGCTCTAGATCTTGGTTCCTATATTTGGCCAACATTTAGTATCTATCAAAAGCCTATTCGGCTATATGACCAAATCCCGAAGGATTTTTACAACCCAAAAACTTACCTTGCTGCCGATTGACTTAAGAATCAAGTCCCGAAACTTGGTGATGCACACCCTTGCAATCAGCTAGCCACCAAAACTCCTAACTAGTTAGTTTTCGGCTTTTTAAACAAATAAGAAATAGATCTAGATATCAAAATAGGGCTATGGCCGATTGTACATAAGTGCTTACCTTGCGATTTGAAATCCCGAAAACCTTGTGTACCACTGTCGACTGCCCCTACATGTCCATAGTTAGATTCGGCTACTATGGTAACTAATATGGCCGAATATATACCTTCACTTACCTTGTGATTCTAAATCCCGGAATTAGTCACTTAACCAAGGACTTGTCGAAATACCTATAGTCATAGGTTAGATTAAATTCCAACTTTGAATCATATAAGAATGGCCTATAGCCGAATGTCAAATACGACTTACCTTAAATCTTTAAAAGTCTCGAAACCTTCCTCCTTTGCTAGTCGACAGTAAGCCAAATCCCGAAAGAATCCCTTACTGTTATTGTCGACTACCCCTTCACTTCAATTCACAGAGATTCGGCTATGGCTAGATGATGGTCTCACAAGTTTCGGCTTTTGAGAGATTGAGGAAACAAGAAGAGAATGGGGTACAAAAGGGATTCAGCTTTGATAAGGAAAAGACAAGAGAGGGTGTTGAGGCTTACAGAATCGGCAATGGTGAATTTTGAGAAGGGACTATTCGATTTTGACAAAAAAAGAAAAAGTAGAAGAGAAGAGAGCTTACTAGAGAATTCGGCAAGGCTTAATTGGAAAGAAAAGAAAGTGAATGACCTTACCTTCCTTCCTTGGCCGAAAATACCATCCAAAGAGCCCATTGGCCGGCCACTACATCCAAAGTATGAGATCGAACTCTCCGAAAGGTAGTTCCATTAAGTCGGCAGAAAATACTACTCCTTGAATTTCTAGAGGCACTTTCTGAAACATCTTATTCACCACTACAGTTTGACCTAGTGGGCTTACTACAGTCATCTCCCTATCAAAAAGTTCAGAAGCTATGTCTAGAGTTTCAACTACTCTACATGCAACATACGAATGGGTCGATCCCACATCAATCAAAGCAAAATAAGGCTTGCCAAAGACAAGGAACGTACCGGTTATAATGTCCGGCGCGTCTCCATCTTCCCTACGGCGAACTGCATATACCAAGCCCGGCTGCCTCGCTGTGGTCCACCTCTACCAGCCTGATTAACATTGTGAGCTACTAGTCGATTCCCCTCTGGCCTCATAGGACAGTCCTTAATCATATGGTCCTTTGACCCACACTTAAAGCATCCTCCTATCTTTTTCCAACATTCCCCTAAGTGTTTCTCCCCACACTGATCACAAGTACGATATTGCCTTCCTGTACCAGCTTGCTGACCTCGCGGCCTTTCAACTCTAGGCCTTTTCTGAACATTCCCAGCTGATCCTGATGGCCCAAATCCTCTTTTCTGCTTATTCCGATCAGAGTGCTGCCTTACAGAGTCCTTAATCCCTTCCGCTATCTTAGCTTTCTCCACTAACGCAGAAAACTCCCGCTCTTGATGTGGAGGGACTAACAACCTCAAGTCATCCCTTAGTCTATCCTCAAACCGGACACACCGCTCATGCTCCGCAGCCACTACTCCTCGAGTATACCGGCTCAACCTTAGAAATTCAGCTTCGTACTCTGCTACGGACTTGTTTCCTTGCACTAGCCCCAGAAATGCCTTCCTCTGCGCATCAGTGTAACGTGTGCCGACATACTTCTTCTGATATGCCGCCTTCACATATTCCCAAGTCAAATCCTCAGCTGTGGCACCATCCCGAACTGTGAGCCACCATTGATATGCTTCATCGCGTAGCAGTGCCACCATTCCTTTCAGTTTCTCCGCAGGGGTCAAATCCAACTCATCCATAATCCGTTCTGTCGCTTCCAACCAATACTCAGCCGTACTGGGTGCCACACCAGATACTCCACGGAACACTTCAGCTCCATTAGCTCGGAGTCGCTCGGGTACAGATTTTCGAGCTCCCATATTTCCACCTGCGCCGGCCACCATCTCCAAAACTCGCAGCACAGCCTGCGACACAGCATCATCCCCCGTTTGGTCTTATTGCTCAGCACCAACAGCTGGTGGTGGTGGCGGTGGTACCTCATTCTCAGATCCTTGACCCGATCTAACGGGTTCTGACACGGTCATTCTGCCTCTACCGCGTCCTCGCACATTACGACCACATCCCCTAGAGCTTATGTCTACGTTCGCGCTTTAATCTGATTAAGAAATTTTATGAATTAGCCTTTATTCCACTAATTATTCGCGAAGGAGTTTTATGTAAAGAGTTTAGGAGTAATTCTTTCGATCAATCAAAGTTCAAGTTTTCTATCCTAATTCAAAGAAAACACATCCATTCCCTAATATCTCCCATACCCATTCACTCTTCGTACATTTTTGTCTATTCCTGCCCCAGGGGTATTTTCGTCATTTGTCCTACAGGGGTATTTTGGTAATTAAATCGGGGTCAATTTAGAAATCTGAATAGTCATTTTGAAATTTTTCCAAACTCATGGGTATTTTTGAAAGAAAGATTTTCCAAAACAAGGTATTGCAGAAATCTTGAAAATCGGGGTTATTTTAGTAATTTTGTAAACCAGGGGTAATTTGGTAAATTTCCAAATCAGGGTGTCTTGAATTTTCGCAAAACAGGGTTTTTGGATACTTTTGTAAAGTAAGAAAATTTTATTGAAATTAAGGCTAGTATGGTATTTTTAGAAACCAAAGGGCATTTTAGTAATTTTACCATTAGGGGTATTTAGGCAATTTTATAAATCTGGAATATTTCGGAAATATTTTGTAAAACAGTTTTTACAAACTAAAAGGGTAATTTAAGAGTTTTAAAACTAGGGTTTTTATGAAAATACGGCTAGTTCCCTTTCGGGTTTTAGTTATTGGGTTTAGCCCGTGAATAAGTTCTCTTGGTTAGGGTGAACCGAAGCTACGCACCTGGTAGGATTCGAGTGGAGAGGAGGTGAGTCACGCGGACTGCTTAAATACCAAGCTCCCACCGAATACCACTCCTAGACATGCGCACAATGGTTGCCACACCCTAACTCGGCGACTTAGTCACAGGTTTTTTTAATTAGGCGCTTAAGTCTTATGTAATTGTTGGGGTAGCTAGTCCTAGGGTTCAAATACCTAATATACTATTCTACGTTCCATTTTCTACCCTTCTACAAGTCATAGTATAATTCACACAAGCGATAAGGGTACTTACCTGGTGGACTTCGGGTCGGAGAGTTCGGTGCCATGCCTGAAAACTTGCTTATTTCACAAAATTCTTTTTGGGCTTACTTTGAAAATGTTTTGGGCCTTAAACCCAAGGCTGAGAGTTTGAAAACTGGGCTCTGATACCAAGCTGAAACACCCCAAACCCAGCCCACGAGCCTCGACCAGATTTGGTATGTTCCTTAAGAAAAACCAGTTCAAATTCGTTTGTTCTTTGGAAACTTTAATCTTCCTAGGATCCACCCTTATTCCTTCTACAGACACTACATGTCCTAAGAACGCAACTTCCTTAAGCCAAAATTCACACTTGCTAAATTTGGCATAGAGTTTCTTTTCCCTCAACACTTGCAACACAATCCGTAGATGCTCATCATGCTCTCCCTCCGACTTGGAATACACAAGGATGTCGTCGATGAACACAACGACGAACCTATCCAAATAAGGTTGAAAAACCCGGTTCATCATATCCATGAACGCAGCTGGGGCGTTTGTCAATCCAAACGGCATTACTACGAATTCAAAATGCCCATATCTTGTCCGAAAAGCTATCTTGTGGATATCGGCTTCCTTCACCTTAAGCTGATGATATCCAGACCTTAGATCGATCTTTGAGAATACCGCTGCTCCCTTCAGCTGATTGAACAAGTCGTCTATCCTTGGCAAAGGATACTTGTTCTTGATAGTCAGCTTGTTCAACTGACGATAGTCTATGCACATACGCATAGTTCCGTCCTTCTTCTTCACGATTAAGACCGGTGCTCCCCATGGAGACACACTGGGTCGGATAAACCCACGATCAAGCAATTCTTAGATTTGAGCCTTGAGCTCAACCAACTCCTTAGGTGCCATTCTGTACGGAGCGATTGACACAGGAGCTGTTCCCGGCAGCAGATCAATCCGGGGGTATTCCAGGCAATTCCTCTGGGAACACATCTTCAAAGTCCCTTACAGTTCTAACCCCACTAACTCCCCCTTCATTCGTATCCAATGCACTAACAAAGGCCAAGAACGCCTTGCATCCTTTCCGAACCATCATAACAGCCTTTAAAATAGAAACTACATTAGACAAGTAGTTTCTTCTTTCTCCTATCATAACTACTTCCTTATCCTCTGGGGTCCTTAACTCCATTCGCTTAGCTGCACAATCTAGTATGGCTCGATGCTCTACGAACCAGTCCATTCCAAGTATGAGATCGAACTCTCCGAAAGGTAGTTCCATTAAGTCGGCAGAAAATACTACTCCTTGAATTTCTAGAGGCACTTTCTGAAACATCTTATTCACCACTACAGTTTGAGCTAGTGGGCTTACTACAGTCATCTCCCTATCAAAAAGTTCAGAGGCTATGTCTAGAGTTTCAACTACTCTACATGCAACATACGAATGGGTCGATCCCACATCAATCAAAGCAAAATAAGGCTTGCCAAAGACAAGAAAAGTACCGGTTATAACGTCCGGCGCGTCTCCATCTTCCCTACGGCGAACTGCATATACCAAGCCCGGCTGCCTCGCCGTGGTCCACCTCTACCAGCCTGATTAACATTCTAAGCTACTAGTCGATTCCCCTCTGGCCTCATAGGACAGTCCTTAATCATATGGTCCTTTGACCCACACTTAAAGCATCCTCCTGTCTTTTTCCAACATTCCCCTAAATGTTTCTTCCCACACTAATCACAAGTACGATATTGCCTTCCTGTACCAGCTTGCTGACCTCGCGGCCCTTCAACTCTAGGCCTTTTTTGAACATTCCTAGCTGACCCTGATGGCCCAAATCCTCTTTTCTGCTTATTCCAATCAGAGTGCTGCCTTACAGAGTCCTTAATCACTTCCGCTATCTTAGCTTTCTCCACTAACGCAGAAAACTCCCGCTCTTGATGTGGAGGGACTAACAACCTCAAGTCATCCCTTAGTCTATCCTCAAATCGGACACACCGCTCATGCTCCGCAGCCACTACTCCTCGAGCATACCGGCTCAACCTTAGAAATTCAGCTTCGTACTCTGCTACGGACTTGTTTCCTTGCACTAGCCCCAGAAATGCCTTCCTCTGCGCATCAGTGTAACGTGTGCCGACATACTTCTTCTGATATGCCGCCTTCACATATTCCCAAGTCAAATCCTCAGCTGTGGCACCATCCCGAACTGTGAGCCACCATTGATATGCTTCATCGCGTAGCAGTGCCACCATTCCTTTCAGTTTCTCCGCAGGGGTCAAATCCAACTCATCCATAATCCGTTCTGTCGCTTCCAACCAATACTCAGCCGTACTGGGTGCCACACCAGATACTCCACGGAACACTTCAGCTCCATTAGCTCGGAGTCGCTCGGGTACAGATTTTCGAGCTCCCATATTTCCACCTGCGCCGGCCACCATCTCCAAAACTCGCAGCACAGCCTGAGACACAGCATCATCCCCCGTTTGGTCTTGCTGCTCAGCACCAACAACAGGTGGTGGTGGCGGTGGTACCTCATTCTCAGATCCTTGACCCGATCTAACGGGTTCTGACACGGTCATTCTGCCTCTACCGCGTCCTCGCACATTACAACCACGTCCCCTAGAGCTTATGTCTACGTTCGCGCTTTAATCTGATTAAGAAATTTTATGAATTAGCCTTTATTCCACTAATTATTAGCGAAGGAGTTTTATGTAAAGAGTTTAGGAGTAATTCTTTCGATCAATCAAAGTTCAAGTTTTCTATCCTAATTCAAAGAAATCACATCCATTCCCTAATATCTCCCATACCCATTCACTCTTCGTACATTTTTGTCTATTCCTACCCTAGGGGTATTTTCGTCATTTGTCCTACAGGGGTATTTTGGTAATTAAATCGGGGTCAATTTAGAAATCTGAATAGTCATTTTGAAATTTTTCCAAACTCATGGGTATTTTTGAAAGAAAGATTTTCCAAAACAAGGTATTGCAGAAATCTTGAAAATCGGGGTTATTTTAGTAATTTTGTAAACCAGGGGTAATTTGGTAAATTTCCAAATCAGGGTGTCTTGAATTTTCGCAAAACAGGGTTTTTGGATACTTTTGTAAAGTAAGAAAATTTTATTGAAATTAAGGCTAGTATGGTATTTTTAGAAACCAAAGGGCATTTTAGTAATTTTACCACTAGGGGTATTTAGGCAATTTTATAAATCGGGAATATTTCGGAAATATTTTGTAAAACAGTTTTTACAAACTAAAAGGGTAATTTAAGAGTTTTAAAACTAGGGTTTTTATGAAAATACGGCTAGTTCCCTTTCGGGTTTTAGTTATTGGGTTTAGCCCGTGAATAAGTTCTCTTGGTTAGGGTGAACCGAAGCTACGCACCAGGTTGGATTCGAGTGGAGAGGAGGTGAGTCACGCGGGCTGCTTAAATACCAAGCTCCCACCGAATACCACTCCTAGACATGCGCACAATGGTTGCCACACCCTAACTCGGCGACTTAGTCACAGGTTTGTTTAATTAGGCGCTTAAGTCTTATGTAATTGTTGGGGTAGCTAGTCCTAGGGTTCAAATACCTAATATACTATTCTACGTTCCATTTTCTACCCTTCTACAAGTCATAGTATAATTCACACAAGAGATAAGGGTACTTACCTGGTGGACTTCGGGTCGGAGACTTCGGTGCCATGCCTGAAAACTTGCTTATTTCACAAAATTCTTTTTGGGCTTACTTTGAAAACATTTTGGGCCTTAAACCCAAGGCTGAGAGTTTGAAAACTGGGCTCTGATACCAAGCTGAAACACCCCAAACCCAGCCCACGAGCCTCGACCAGATTTGGTATGTTCCTTAAGAAAAACCAGTTCAAATTCGTTTGTTCTTTGGAAACTTTAATCTTTCTAGGATCCACCCTTATTCCTTCTACAGACACTACATGTCCTAAGAACGCAACTTCCTTAAGCCAAAATTCACACTTGCTAAATTTGGCATAGAGTTTCTTTTCCCTCAACACTTGCAACACAATCCGTAGATGCTCATCATGCTCTCCCTCCGACTTGGAATACACAAGGATGTCGTCGATGAACACAACGACGAACCTATCCAAATAAGGTTGAAAAACCCGGTTCATCATATCCATGAACGCAGCTGGGGCGTTTGTCAATCCAAACGGCATTACTACAAATTCAAAATGCCCATATCTTGTCCGAAAAGCTATCTTGTGGATATCGGCTTCCTTCACCTTAAGCTGATGATATCCAGACCATAGATCGATCTTTGAGAATACCGCTGCTCCCTTCAGCTGATTGAACAAGTCGTCTATCCTTGGCAAAGGATACTTGTTCTTGATAGTCAGCTTGTTCAACTGACGATAGTCTATGCACATACGCATAGTTCCGTCCTTCTTCTTCACGATTAAGACCGGTGCTCCCCATGGAGACACACTGGGTCGGATAAACCCACGATCAAGCAACTCTTAGATTTGAGCCTTGAGCTCAACCAACTCCTTAGGTGCCATTCTGTACGGAGCGATTGACACAGGAGCTGTTCCCGGCAGCAGATCAATCCGGGGGTATTCCAGGCAATTCCTCTGGGAACACATCTTCAAAGTCCCTTACAGTTCTAACCCCACTAACTCCCCCTTCATTCGTATCCAATGCACTAACAAAGGCCAAGAACGCCTTGCATCCTTTCCGAACCATCATAACAGCCTTTAAAATAGAAACTACATTAGACAAGTAGTTTCTTCTTTCTCCTATCATAACTACTTCCTTATCCTCTGGGGTCCTTAACTCCATTCGCTTAGCTGCACAATCCAGTATGGCTCGATGCTCTACTAACCAGTCCATTCCAAGTATGAGATCGAACTCTCCGAAAGGTAGTTCCATTAAGTCGGCAGAAAATACTACTCCTTGAATTTCTAGAGGCACTTTCTGAAACATCTTATTCACCACTACAGTTTGAGCTAGTGGGCTTACTACAGTCATCTCCCTATCAAAAAGTTCAGAGGCTATGTCTAGAGTTTCAACTACTCTACATGCAACATACGAATGGGTCGATCCCACATCAATCAAAGCAAAATAAGGCTTGCCAAAGACAAGGAAAGTACCGGTTATAACGTCCGGCGCGTCTCCATCTTCCCTACGGCGAACTGCATATACCAAGCCCGGCTGCCTCGCCGTGGTCCACCTCTACCAGCCTGATTAACATTCTGAGCTACTAGTCGATTCCCCTCTGGCCTCATAGGACAGTCCTTAATCATATGGTCCTTTGACCCACACTTAAAGCATCCTCCTGTCTTTTTCCAACATTCCCCTAAGTGTTTCTTCCCACACTGATCACAAGTACGATATTGCCTTCCTGTACCAGCTTGCTGACCTCGCGGTCCTTCAACTCTAGGCCTTTTCTGAACATTCCCAGCTGACCCTGATGGCCCAAATCCTCTTTTCTGCTTATTCCGATCAGAGTGCTGCCTTACAGAGTCCTTAATCACTTCCGCTATCTTAGCTTTCTCCACTAACGCAGAAAACTCCCGCTCTTGATGTGGAGGGACTAACAACCTCAAGTCATCCCTTAGTCTATCCTCAAACCGGACACACCGCTCACGCTCCGCAGCCACTACTCTTCGAGCATACCGGCTCAACCTTAGAAATTCAGCTTCGTACTCTGTTACGGACTTGTTTCCTTGCACTAGCCCCAGAAATGCCTTCCTCTGCGCATCAGTGTAACGTGTGCCGACATACTTCTTTTGATATGCCGCCTTCACATATTCCCAAGTCAAATCCTCAGCTGTGGCACCATCCCAAACTGTGAGCCACCAATGATATGCTTCATCGCGTAGCAGTGCCACCATTCCTTTCAGTTTCTCCGCAGGGGTCAAATCCAACTCATCCATAATCCGTTCTGTCACTTCCAACCAATACTCAGCCGTACTGGGTGCCACACCAGATACTCCACGGAACACTTCAGCTCCATTAGCTCGGAGTCGCTCGGGTACAGATTTTTGAGCTCCCATATTTCCACCTGTGCCGGCCACCATCTCCAAAACTCGCAGCACAGCCTGCGACACAGCATCATCCCCCGTTTGGTCTTGCTGCTCAGCACCAACAGCTGGTGGTGGTGGCGGTGGTACCTCATTCTCAGATCCTTGACCCAATCTAACGGGTTCTGACACGGTCATTCTGCCTCTACCGCGTCCTCGCACATTACAACCACGTCCCCTAGAGCTTATGTCTACGTTCGCGCTTTAATCTGATTAAGAAATTTTATGAATTAGCCTTTATTCCACTAATTATTAGCGAAGGAGTTTTATGTAAAGAGTTTAGGAGTAATTCTTTCGATCAATCAAAGTTCAAGTTTTCTATCCTATTTCAAAGAAATCACATCCATTCCCTAATAACTCCCATACCCATTCACTCTTCGTACATTTTTGTCTATTCCTACCCCAGGGGTATTTTCGTCATTTGTCCTACAGGGGTATATTGGTAATTAAATCGGGGTCAATTTAGAAATCTGAATAGTCATTTTGAAATTTTTCCAAACTCATGGGTATTTTTGAAAGAAAGATTTTCCAAAACAAGGTATTGCAGAAATCTTGAAAATCGGGGTTATTTTAGTAATTTTGTAAACTAAGGGTAATTTGGTAAATTTCCAAATCAGGGGGTCTTGAATTTTCGCAAAACAGGGTTTTTGGATACTTTTGTAAAGTAAGAAAATTTTATTGAAATTAAGGCTAGTATGGTATTTTTAGAAACCAAAGGGCATTTTAGTAATTTTACCACTAGGGGTATTTAGGCAATTTTATAAATCGGGAATATTTCGGAAATATTTTGTAAAACAGTTTTTACAAACTAAAAGGGTAATTTAAGAGTTTTAAAACTAGGGTTTTTATGAAAATACGGCTAGTTCCCTTTCGGGTTTTAGTTATTGGGTTTAGCCCGTGAATAAGTTCTCTTGGTTAGGGTGAACCGAAGCTACGCACCAGGTAGGATTCGAGTGGAGAGGAGGTGAGTCACGCGAACTGCTTAAATACCAAGCTCCCACCGAATACCACTCCTAGACATGCGCACAATGGTTGCCACACCCTAACTCGGCGACTTAGTCACAGGTTTGTTTAATTAGGCGCTTAAGTCTTATGTAATTGTTGGGGTAGCTAGTCCTAGGGTTCAAATACCTAATATACTATTCTACGTTCCATTTTCTACCTTCTACAAGTCATAGTATAATTCACACAAGAGATAAGGGTACTTACCTGGTGGATTTCGGGTCGGAGACTTCGGTGCCATGCCTGAAAACTTGCTTATTTCACAAAATTCTTTTTGGGCTTACTTTGAAAACGTTTTGGGCCTTAAACCCAAGGCTGAGAGTTTGAAAACTGGGCTCTGATACCAAGCTGAAACACCCCAAACCCAGCCCACGAGCCTCGACCAGATTTGGTATGTTCCTTAAGAAAAACCAGTTCAAATTCGTTTGTTCTTTGGAAACTTTAATCTTCCTAGGATCCACCCTTATTCCTTCTACAGACACTACATGTCCTAAGAACGCAACTTCCTTAAGCCAAAATTCACACTTGCTAAATTTGGCATAAAGTTTCTTTTCCCTCAACACTTGCAACACAATCCGTAGATGCTCATCATGCTCTCCCTCCGACTTGGAATACACAAGGATGTCGTCGATGAACACAACGACGAACCTATCCAAATAAGGTTGAAAAACCCGGTTCATCATATCCATGAACGCAGCTGGGGCGTTTGTCAATCCAAACGGCATTACTACGAATTCAAAATGCCCATATCTTGTTCGAAAAGCTATCTTGTGGATATCGGCTTCCTTCACCTTAAGCTGATGATTTCCAGACCTTAGATTGATCTTTGAGAATACCGTTGCTCCCTTCAGCTGATTGAACAAGTCGTCTATCCTTGGCAAAGGATACTTGTTCTTGATAGTCAGCTTGTTCAACTGACGATAGTCTATGCACATACGCATAGTTCCGTCCTTCTTCTTCACGATTAAGACCGGTGCTCCCCATGGAGACACACTAGGTCGGATAAACCCACGATCAAGCAACTCTTAGATTTGAGCCTTGAGCTCAACCAACTCCTTAGGTGCCATTCTGTACAGAGCGATTGACACAGGAGCTGTTCCCGGCAGCAGATCAATCCGGGGGTATTCCAGGCAATTCCTCTGGGAACACATCTTCAAAGTCCCTTACAGTTCTAACCCCACTAACTCCCCCTTCATTCGTATCCAATGCACTAACAAAGGCCAAGAACGCCTTGCATCCTTTCCGAACCATCTTAACAGCCTTTAAAGTAGAAACTACATTAGACAAGTAGTTTCTTCTTTCTCCTATCATAACTACTTCCTTATCCTCTGGGGTCCTTAACTCCATTCGCTTAGCTGTACAATCCAGTATGGCTCGATGCTCTACTAACCAGTCCATTCGAAGTATGAGATTGAACTCTCCGAAAGGTAGTTCCATTAAGTCGGCAGAAAATACTACTCCTTGAATTTCTAGGGGCACTTTCTGAAACATCTTATTCACCACTACAGTTTGACCTAGTGGGCTTACTACAGTCATCTCCCTATCAAAAAGTTCAGAGGCTATGTCTAGAGTTTCAACTACTCTACATGCAACATACGAATGGGTCGATCCCACATCAATCAAAGCAAAATAAGGCTTGCCAAAGACAAGGAACGTACCGATTATAACATCTGGCGCGTCTCCATCTTCCTTACGGCGAACTGCATATACCAAGCCCGGCTGCCTCGCCGTGGTCCACCTCTACCAGCCTGATTAACATTCTGAGCTACTAGTCGATTCCCCTCTGGCCTCATAGGACAGTCCTTAATCATATGGTCCTTTGACCCACACTTAAAGCATCCTCCTGTCTTTTTCCAACATTCCCCTAAGTGTTTCTTCCCACACTGATCACAAGTACGATATTGCCCTCCTGTACCAGCTTGCTGACCTCGCGGCCCTTCAACTCTAGGCCTTTTCTGAACATTCCCAGCTGACCCTGATGGCCCAAATCCTCTTTTCTACTTATTCCGATCAGAGTGCTGCCTTACAGAGTCCTTAATCCCTTCCGCTATCTTAGCTTTCTCCACTAACGCAGAAAACTCCCGCTCTTGATGTGGAGGGACTAACAACCTCAAGTCATCCCTTAGTCTATCCTCAAACCAGACACACCGCTCATGCTCCGCAGCCACTACTCCTCGAGCATACCGGCTCAACCTTAGAAATTCAGCTTCGTACTCTGCTACGGACTTGTTTCCTTGCACTAGCCCCAGAAATGCCTTCCTCTGCGCATCAGTGTAACGTGTGCCGACATACTTCTTCTGATATGCCGCCTTCACATATTCCCAAGTCAAATCCTCAGCTGTGGCACCATCCCGAACTGTGAGCCACCATTGATATGCTTCATCGCGTAGCAGTGCCACCATTCCTTTCAGTTTCTCCGCAGGGGTCAAATCCAACTCATCCATAATCCGTTCTGTCGCTTCCAACCAATACTCAGCCGTACTGGGTGCCACACCAGATACTCCACGGAACACTTCAGCTCCATTAGCTCGGAGTCGCTCGGGTACAGATTTTCGAGCTCCCATATTTCCACCTGCGCCGGCCACCATCTCCAAAACTCGTAGCACAGCCTGCGACACAGCATCATCCCCCGTTTGGTCTTGCTGCTCAGCACCAACAGCTGGTGGTGATGGCGGTGGTACCTCATTCTCAGATCCTTGACCCGATCTAAAGGGTTCTGACACGGTCATTCTGCCCCTACCGCATCCTCACACATTACGACCATGTCCCCTAGAGCTTATGTCTACGTTCGCGCTTTAATCTGATTAAGAAATTTTATGAATTAGCCTTTATTCCACTAATTATTCGTGAAGGAGTTTTATGTAAAGAGTTTAGGAGTAATTCTTTCGATCAATCAAAGTTCAAGTTTTCTATCCTAATTCAAAGAAAACACATCCATTCCCTAATATCTCCCATACCCATTCACTCTTCGTACATTTTTGTCTATTCCTACCCCAGGGGTATTTTCGTCATTTGTCCTACAGGGGTATTTTGGTAATTAAATCGGGGTCAATTTAGAAATCTGAATAGTCATTTTGAAAATTTTCCAAACTCATGGGTATTTTTGAAAGAAAGATTTTCCAAAACAAGGTATTGCAGAAATCTTGAAAATCGGGGTTATTTTAGTAATTTTGTAAACCAGGGGTAATTTGGTAAATTTCCAAATCAGGGTGTCTTGAATTTTCGTAAAACAGGGTTTTTGGATACTTTTGTAAAGTAAGAAAATTTTATTGAAATTAAGGCTAGTATGGTATTTTTAGAAACCAAAGGGCATTTTAGTAATTTTACCACTAGGGGTATTTAGGCAATTTTATAAATCGGGAATATTTCGGAAATATTTTGTAAAACAGTTTTTACAAACTAAAAGGGTAATTTAAGAGTTTTAAAACTAGGGTTTTTATGAAAATACGGCTAGTTCCCTTTCGGGTTTTAGTTATTGGGTTTAGCCCGTGAATAAGTTCTCTTGGTTAGGGTGAACCGAAGCTACGCACCAGGTAGGATTCGAGTGGAGAGGAGGTGAGTCACGCGGACTGCTTAAATACCAAGCTCCCACCGAATACCACTCCTAGACATGCGCACAATGGTTGCCACACCCTAACTCGGCAACTTAGTCACAGGTTTGTTTAATTAGGCGCTTAAGTCTTATGTAATTGTTGGGGTAGCTAGTCCTAGGGTTCAAATACCTAATATACTATTCTACATTCCATTTTCTACCCTTCTACAAGTCATAGTATAATTCACACAAGAGATAAGGGTACTTACCTGGTGGACTTCTGGTCGGAGACTTAGGTGCCATGCCAGAAAACTTGCTTATTTCACAAAATTCTTTTTGGGCTTACTTTGAAAACGTTTTGGGCCTTAAACCCAAGGCTGAAAGTTTGAAAACTGGGCTCTGGTACCAAGCTGAAACACCCCAAATCCAGCCCACGAGCCTCGACCAGATTTGGTATGTTCCTTAAGAAAAACCGGTTCAAATTCGTTTGTTCTTTGGAAACTTTAAGTGATTTTGGGAGAAAACTCGAATTGGATTGGGCTCAAGTTGGAAACCAGTTTATTTTTGAAACATAAGTTTTTATAAAAGTTCCATTATTTTAGGTTTCATCTTTAGATTAAAAATCATTTTCTTTAAGTGTCAAAACGTTTAGAATTCGTTCTTATATAAAATTTACTTAGTCTTTAATTTGATCAAAGTTTCGTATGATAAGAAAATAAATAACATGCATGCATAAAATAGTTCGTACTATGGCCTTACTACATCAAATAAACAAACCCAAAATAAATTTAATGTACATAAAATAAAATAAAATATTCAGATAATAAAATTCCTTGCTGAGCATGACCACCACTAAGCTCCTCCCGGCCCGGTCCATTACTGATCGTCACCTGAAAAATGTTCCCACAACGGGGTGAGTCAAACAGACTCAATGTATACATCCAACACTAAGTCCAAATAGATTCAGGCATATCAAGTCATACACACACATAGCATAATTTACAGTTAATGACGCATTCCCGAACCCAAGCCTAGTTACCAACCGCTACACATCACCCATTCCAACCTGCACACCGTGGGGACTACTAATTCAACCCTCCATCCGCTACACACCATCGAAGGCAGTCGCTACAGTCGACGTGCTCATTGCCCTTATAAAATTCGTGGCCTAGCCACTAGATAATATTTTGTGTCATGAGACACCACATTCAGATAACGTGACCAAAGTCACCACATTCATATATCGTGACATAAGTCACCACATTCACTTCCCCTTTCATAATCACCCATATGCCCATGTCATACAAATCATGCATTATCATGCCATGTTCTCTATTCACATTCTTATAGGTTCACATATGTGGCATAACAGATCAAATTATAATCCTAGTAGGAGTAGGAAAACGTACCTGAGTACTTTTTACCATAGCATGGTACTTAGCCATATTTTTCACATTCTTAATATCACATATATATATTAAACATTGCCATAAATCTTATTAAGAGATAGTGTGGGGTACACACCTGATTTACTTAGCAAATTCACTCCAAATCCCGAAGAGTCTCGATCTACTGCTCTAGATCTTGGTTCCTATATTCGGCCAACATTTAGTATCTATCAAAAGCCTATTTGGCTATATGACCAAATCCCGAAGGATTTTTGCAACCCAAAAACTTACCTTGCTGCCGATTGACTTAAGAATCAAGTCCCGAAACTTGGTGATGCACACCCTTGCAATCGGCTAGCCACCAAAACTCCTAACTAGTTAGTTTTCGGCTTTCTAAACAAATAAGAAATAGATCTAGATATCAAAATAGGGCTATGGCCGATTGTACATAAGTGCTTACCTTGCGATTTGAAATCCCGAAAACCTTGTGTACCACTGTCGACTGCCCCTACATGTCCATAGTTAGATTCGGCTACTATGGTAACTAATATGGCCGAATATATACCTTCACTTACCTTGTGATTCCAAATCCCAGAATTAGTTACTTAACCAAGGACTTGTCGAAATACCTATAGTCATAGGTTAGATTAAATTCCAACTTTGAATCACATAAGAATGGCTTATAGCCGAATGTCAAATATGACTTACCTTAAATCTTTAAAAGTCCCGAAACCTTCCTCCTTTGCTAGTCGACAGTAAGCCAAATCCCGAAAGAATCCCTTACTGTTATTGTCGACTACCCCTTCACTTCAATTCACAGAGATTCGGCTATGGCTAGATGATGATCTCACAAGTTTCGTCTTTTGAGAGATTGAGGAAATAAGAAGAGAATGGGGTACAAAAGGGATTCGGCTTTGATAAGGAAAAGACAAGAGAGGGTGTTGAGGCGTAGAGAATCGGCAATGGTGAATTTTGAGAAGGGACTATTCGATTTTGACAAAAAAAGAAAAAGTAGAAGAGAAGAGAGCTTACTAGAGAATTCGGCAAGGCTTAATTGGAAAGAAAAGAAAGTGAATGACCTTACCTTCCTTCCTTGGCCGAAAATACCATCCAAAGAGCCCATTGGCCGGCCACTACATCTCCACTTATCATATCCCATGTTTTTCTCCTCTTATCACCTCATCTAAAATCAATAAAAATAATCCATTATTTATCCCTTACCTTAATTATTTAATCACCTTTTATCTCTTAAAAAAATAAAAGGATTTAAGCTCCTAATATATAGCCTTGGTGCCGTCCCTTGCTGCTCATCTCTGTTGAAAAAAATAAAATTCCCTTATTGCTTCCCTTGTGACTCGAACCTAGGCCCCTTCCCCTTGATAATGGCGTCACACACTAAAGCCCTAAGTGGCGCCTTATAGCCACTTAGACAAGCCCATCTTTGTGTCTAATTTCCCCTATTTATTTTCTTAAGGCCCATCAGGCTTAGCTCCCTCTTCAAACTTAAAACTTAATATTTTCTAAGGCATTTTCCTATTATTCTAAAGTTCACAAACATTCATAAAAACACATTCAAGCACACAATGGCATGCTAGTTCACACAATTTAGCAATAATGCATAAGCCACAATCCAGGATATTACACGAACAATCGTTCAAGCACTCACCAACCTACAATTGGTCAATCAACACCAGCATCAGTCCCACCTTATGGTAAAAAAGAAACCCGAAACCAACAATCCATTCATAGAATAGAGTATCATTACCTTCAATCGAACCACGATGGTTCCCACGAATCTTAGTCTTTAGCGATTGATTAGGAGTTCCCTATGTCCTTCCTTAACTACCATACAATTGTTATCAGTTACAACTTAACGCAGAAGAAGAAAGGGAATAATGATTCGTCTATAGCACTTACCGAAAGAGAGCAAGAGCATAGAATAGTGAAAGGATTCGACACTAGCACAACCCTTCATCCTCGATTTAAAGCTGTCAAAAATTGTTAAACAAACCCTACTTTAGTAACTCAAAAGTCGAAACTTCAAGTGCCATACTCACTTACTAAAAAGAAAGGAGCAAAGTCAATCGATAGAGGAAGAGGAATGGTTTCGGCAGTGATTAGAATTGGAAATCGGTAGCATAACGCTTGAGGGAGAGAAAGAAGAGAATTAGTTTAAGGGAGAAAAGATAAAGGAAATCGAATAAGGCAAATAAGGTATATTTGGCCAATAGAGTGCCAATTGGGAAGAGGCAATATTCGACCGACACAGAGAAAGAAGAGAAGAGGAGATGAAAAGAAAAGAAAAGGTGTATTCAGCCAAAGAGAAAGGTTGTCAAAAAGTGAAACTGAAGAATGTGCAAACACCCTTGCTACATTCGACTTCCAGCGAAAGAGAGAAAAAACACCAAAGGAAAAAACAAAATGAGGCATACCACTCTTGGCCGAATTCTTGAGTGCCTAGAGTCCACTTTCGGCACAACATTTCCTTTCCCCTCATCCATTGATTTTCTCCTAAAATCCCTCCTCAAATCTTTCCACCTGATCATACCTCCCCTCAACCACTCAATTTGAATTCTCCTCAACCACTTCAGTGTTTCAGTCAAACTCCAACACCTCCATGGCATAGTAGTAAAATAAACATTCCCTTGCCTTCAGTAAGATTTGAACCTTAGACCACTTCCTTAGGAAACACGCCACTTACCCCCTAGACCAGCAAGCTCCTTATGTCATGCTTTACCCACAATAATGAAAAAGCCTACTAACTATAGGCAAGGGTTTATTCCCTAAAAATAAAACTTTTTGCACAAGCCCAGGCTTGAACCCAAGACTTCTTAGACACTCCCAAACACACCCAAATCACTTAACCACTGAAGCAAACAAGTAGTTGTGCTAAACTCATGCAAAGATAAGTGCCCAGTTTTTTGTGCTGTTACAACTCTACCCCTCTAAAAGAAAATTTTGGCCTCGAAATTTACCTGATCAAAATAGATGAGGGTATTGTTGACGCATCGCCTCTTTGAGTTCCCACGCGACCTCCTCTAAGCTTTGATTGCGCCAAAGTACCTTAACCAGTGGGATAGCCTTTTTCCTCAGAACTTTCACATCACGATCTAAAATCTGAACCGGTTCTTCCTCAAAATCTACAGAACAACTTGGAGATGTGCGTCATGTTCATCCTCGGTTCTCGAATACACCAAGATGTCATCTATAAACACCATTACGAATCGATCCAGATAAGGCTGGAACACTCGGTTCATTAGATCCATAAAAGTTGCTGGTGCATTCGTCAGTCCAAACGGCACCACAAAGACTCGTAATGACCATAACGAGTTCTAAACGTTGTCTTGTGAACATCGGCCTCTTTGACTCTCAATTGATGGTATCACGATCAGAGATTAGTCTTAGAGAAGACCGAAGCTCCTCAAAATTGGTCGAATAGATCATCAATCCTTAGTTGGGGGTACTTGTTCTTAATAGTCAACTTATTCAGTTGCCGGTAGTCGATGCACATACACATGGATCCATCCTTCTTTTTCACAAATAACACCGATGCTCCCCATGGAGACATACTAGGGCGGATGAACCCTCGATCCAGTAACTCCTGAATCTGAGCCTTAAGCTCCACTATCTCCTTTGGTGCCACTCTATAAGGAGCAATGGACACCGGAGCTGTACACGGTAGAAGCTCAATCCCAAATTCAACTTCACGGTTTAGAGGTAGTTCAGGTAGTTCATCGAGCAAAACATCCGGGAAATCTTTGACTATTCTGATATCTTTAACAAACAGAACCTCAGAATCAGCACCACTGATGTAGGCTAGATACGCCTCACACCCCTTACGAACCAACTACTCGGCCCTCAGGGCAGAAATCACGTTTGACAGATAATTCTGACGCTCCCCTATTACCACCACCTCATCACCCTCCACAGTTTTCAGTACCACCCGCTTAGCAGCACAATCCAAATTGACTTGATGCTTAACCAGCCAATCCATGACCAGTATTAAGTCAAATTCTCCAAAAGGAACTTCCATTAAAACCGCCAAAAAGATTATTCCTTGAACCTCCAAAGGTACATCTCTGAACATTTTGTTTACCTTAACAGACTGCCCTAAATGACTCAACACAGTAACCTCACTCTCAGTGGTTTCAACCATTATACCCAAAGTCTCAAACACCGAGCATGCTATATACGAATGCGTAGACCCAACACCAATCAATGCAGTATAAGGTACATTATAGATAAAGAACGTACAAGTAATAACATCTGGGGCGTCTCCATCCTCTCGGCAACGTGCAGCATAAACCAGAGCTGGCTGCCTCGCATCAGTATGACCAGCACCTCCGTCTGGTGCTCCACGACCATGGCCCATACCATTTCCATCTCTGGCCTGACCACGGCCTTTCGGTGGCTGCTAAACACCTCTGTACGGCTGGACAGTACCCCAGCCAGTAACTTGCATCTAATTAGGCCTCCGTGGACAATCTCTGATACGGTGCTCTAATGATCCGCACCTCAAACATGCCCCAATAGTATTCCAGCACTTTCCCTGATGGCGTCTACCACAGTCAACACATGGTTGCGGTCCAGTAGCAGCAATAGGGGTCCTAACTCTGATCGACCCATCCATTCTGGCCTTTTTATTCGGCCTCTGAATGGAACCTAAAGGCTCTGAATCCCTCTTATTCCTACCCTTTTCCTTGTTCAGGCGCTTAGTACGCTTCACCTCCTCGGCAATCTTCGTTGTAACAGTCCAGTTTAGACCCTAGTCAGAATAGTGGTTTTGGGACCACAAATCCAAGTCAAAAAAATATTTTAATATTATTTTCTGTGTCTGCAGTATATGATTAAGCATGTGTGAAAATTTTGTGAATTTATTTGATCAATTATGTGTTTAATTTGAGAAAAGGGTTAAATTACATTAAATGCAAAATTAGCATGCCATATGTTAAAAGCACCTATGTGTTATGGCTTTTAAATGTTGTGGCCTTATGAGGCAATTAAGCCATTAATAAAATTAGTGGATGGAAAAGGACAAGAATGCCCTTAACATATATATAAATATATGTTTTATATGTTTAATGAAAGGTTAAATTAGTAAAAGAATAAATAATAAATGTTATAGTAAAACAAAACATTAAAATCCACCATCTTAGTGTTCATCTTCTGATAGAAACAAAGAAAAGAAAAAGAAATAAGAAAGTTTAGGTATTTGGCCCTTGTTCAAGCAAATTGAGGTATGTTTCGGTTTCGATTTTTGATAATTTCGACGTTTTAATAATCGTTTCTTTGTATACTTCAAAAGCCATACTTCAATTTTGTGAAATGATGAATACTTTATAATCTGCCATTGATGAACATGTGAGTTTTTGGATGTTTAATGGTGAAATGAGAATTATATGTGATAGATTAACATAGTTTATCTTTGGAGTTTTGATGATTTTAAGTAATTTGGACTAAATTTAGAACATGAAATTTTGAAGGACTAAATTGTGAAATAAATGAAATGTATGAACTCATATGAGCATGAGTAAAATTCGGCTATGCATGGGTAACTTGAAATTATGTGTATTTTGTACTTTTGGGAAATGGGGACTAAAATTTTAAAATGTTAAAATGTGTGGGCTAATTTGCAAATTGCCCTAAATATGTGTTTTCGGATTGAATTGAATGTTTTGGTGAATAAAAGGGTTAAATTTGAATATGTATAGATCAAGAACCGAAAAAAATAGACTTAGATTGTGGAAAATAAAAAATTGTTGAATAGCCATCCATTTCCGTTCCCCCTATACGAGGTAAGTCGATATACAAAGAAATGTATTTGATAATTTCTACATTTTCGTAATCGTTGCTTCGTATACTTCAAAACCCATGCTTCAATTTTGTGAATTGATGAATATTTTGTAATGTGCCATTGATGAACATGTGAGTTTTTGGATGTTTGATGGTGAAATGTGAATTATATGTGATAGATTAACATAGTTTATCTTTGGAGTTTTGATGATTTTAGGTAATTTGGACTAAATTGAGAACATGAAATTTTGAAGCACTAAATTGTGAAATAAATGAAATGTATGGACTCATATGAGCATGAGTAAAATTCGGCTATGCATGGGTAACTTGAAATTATGTGTATTTTGTAATTTTGTGAAATAGGGACTTAAATTTCAAAATGTGAAAATGTGAGGGCTAATTTGTAAATTGACCTAAATATGTGTTTTTGGATTGAATTGAATGTTTTGGTCGATAAAAGGGTTAAATTTGAATATGTATAGATCAAGTACCGAAAAAATAGACTTAGATTGTGGAAAATAAAAAATTGTTTAATAACTATCCATTTCCGTTCCCCCTATACGAGGTAAGTCGATATACAAAGAAATGTATTTGATAATTTCTACATTTTCGTAATCGTTGCTTCGTATACTTCAAAACCCATGCTTCAATTTTGTGAATTGATGAATATTTTGTAATGTGCCATTGATGAACATGTGAGTTTTTGGATGTTTGATGGTGAAATGTGAATTATAAGTGATAGATTAACATAGTTTGTCTTTGGAGTTTTGATGATTTTAGGTAATTTGGACTAAATTGAGAACATGAAATTTTGAAGGATTAAATTGTGAAATAAATGAAATGTATGGACTCATATGATCATGAGTAAAATTCGGCTATGCATGGGTAACTTGAAATTATGTGTATTTTGTAATTTTTTGAAATAGGGACTAAAATTTCAAAATGTGAAAATGTGAGGGCTAATTTGTAAATTGCCCTAAATATGTGTTTTTGGATTGAATTGAATGTTTTGGTGGATAAAAGGGTTAAATTTTAATATGTATAGATCAAGAACCGAAAAAAATGGACTTAGATCGTGGAAAATCAAAAATAGTTGAATAGCCGTCCATTTTCGTTCCTCCTATACAATGTAAGTCGATATACAAAAAAATGTATTTGATAATTTCTACGTTTTCGTAATCGTTGCTTTCAATACTTCAAAACCCATGCTTCAATTTTGTGAATTGATGAATGTTTTGTAATGTGCCATTGATGAACATGTGAGTTTTTGGATGTTTGATGGTGAAATGTGAATTATATGTGATAGATTAACATAGTTTGTCTTTGGAGTTTTGATGATTTTAGGTAATTTTGACTAAATTGAGAACATGAAATTTTGAAGGAAAAAATTGTGAAATAAATGAAATGTATGGACTCATATGAGCATGAGTAAAATTCCGCTATGCATGGGTAACTTGAAATTATGTGTATTTTGTAATTTTTTGAAATAGGGACTAAAATTTCAAAATGTGAAAATGTGAAGGCTAATTTGCAAATTGCCTTAAATATGTGTTTTTGGATTGAATTGAATGTTTTGGTGAATAAAAGGGTTAAATTTGAATATGTATAGATCAAGAACCGAAAAAAATGGACTTAGATGGTGGAAAATCAAAAATAGTTGAATAGCCGTCCATTTTCGTTCCTCGTATACGAGGTAAGTCGATATACAAAGAAATGTATTTGATAATTTCTACGTTTTCATAATCGTTGCTTTGTATACTTCAAAACCAATGCTTCAATTTTGTGAATTGATGAATATTTTGTAATGTGCCATTGATGAACATGTGAGTTTTTGGATGTTTGATGGTGAAATGTGAATTATATGTGATAGATTAACATAGTTTATCTCTGGAGTTTTGATGATTTTAGGTAATTTGGACTAAATTGAGAACATGAAATTTTGAAGGACTAAATTGTGAAATAAATTAAATGTATGGACTCATATGAGCATGAGTAAAATTCGGCTATGCATGGGTAACTTGAAATTATGTGTATTTTGTAATTTTTTGAAATAGGGACTAAAATTTCAAAATGTGAAAATGTGAGGGCTAATTTGTAAATTACCCTAAATATGTGTTTTTGGATTGAATTAAATGTTTTGGTGGATAAAAGGGTTAAATTTGAATATGTATAGATCAAGAACTGAAAAAAATAGACTTGGATTGTGGAAAATTAAAAATTGTTGAATAGCCATCCATTTTCGTTCCCCCTATACGAGGTAAGTCGATATACAAAGAAACGTATTTGATAATTTCTACATTTTCGTAATCGTTGCTTCGTATACTTGAAAACCCATGCTTCAATTTTGTGAATTGATGAATATTTTGTAATGTGCCATTGATAAACATGTGAGTTTTTGGATGTTTGATGGTGAAATGTGAATTATATGTGATAGATTAACATAGTTTGTCGTTGGAGTTTTGATGATTTTAGGTAATTTGGACTAAATTGAGAACATGAAATTTTGAAGGACTAAATTGTGAAATAAATGAAATGTATGGACTCATATGAGCCTGAGTAAAATTCCGCTATGCATGGGTAACTTGAAATTATGTGTATTTTGTAATTTTTTGAAATAAGGACTAAAATTTCAAAATGTGAAGGCTAATTTGCAAATTACCCTAAATATGTGTTTTGGATTGAATTGATTGTTTTGGTGAATAAATGGGTTAAATTTGAATATGTATAGATCAAGAACCGAAAAAAACGGACTTAGATCGTGGAAAATCAAAAATAGTTGAATACCCGTCCATTTTCGTTCCTCCTATACGAGGTAAGTCGATATACAAAGAAATGTATTTGATAATTTCTACGTTTTCATAATCGTTGCTTCGTATACTTCAAAACCAAAGCTTCAATTTTCTGAAATGATGAATATTTTGTAATGTGCCATTGATGAACATGTGAGTTTTTGGATGTTTGATGGTGAAATGTGAATTATATGTGATAGATTAACATAGTCTGTCTTTGGAATTTTGATGATTTTAGGTAATTTGGACTAAATTGAGAACATGAAATTTTGAAGGACTAAATTGTGAAATAAATGAAATGTATGGACTCGTATGAGCATGAGTAAAATTCGGCTATGCATGGGTAACTTGAAATTTTGTGTATTTTGTAATTTTGTGAAATAGGGACTAAAATTTCAAAATGTGAAAATGTTTGGGCTAATTTGTAAATTGCTCTAAATATGTGTTTTTGAATTGAATTGAATGTTTTGGTGAATAAAAGGGTTAAATTTGAATATGTATAGATCAAGAACCGAAAAAACGGACTTAGATCATGGAAAATCAAAAATAGTTGAAGAGCCGTCCATTTTCGTTCCCCCTATACAATGTAAGTCTATTTACAAAAAAATGTATTTGATAATTTCTACGTTTTCGTAATCGTTGCTTTGTATACTTCAAAACCCATGCTTCAATTTTGTGAATTGATGAATATTTTGTAATGTGCCATTGATGAACATGTGAGTTTTTGGATGTTTGATGGTGAAATGTGAATTATATTTGATAGATTAACATAGTTTGTCTTTGGAGTTTTGATGATTTTAGGTAATTTTGACTAAATTGAGAACATGAAATTTTGAAGGACTAAATTGTGAAATAAATGAAATGTATGGACTCATATGAGCATGAGTAAAATTCGGCTATGCATGGGTAACTTGAAATTATGTGTATTTTGTAATTTTTTGAAATAGGGACTAAAATTTCAAAATGTGAAAATGTGAAGGCTAATTTGCAAATTGCCCTAAATATGTGTTTTTGGATTGAATTGAATGTTTTGGTGAATAAAAGGGTTAAATTTGAATATGTATAGATCAAGTACCGAAAAAAATGGACTTAGATGGTGGAAAATCAAAAATAGTTGAATAGCCGTCCATTTTCGTTCCTCCTATACGAGGTAAGTCGATATACAAAGAAATGTATTTGATAATTTCTACGTTTTCATAATCGTTGCTTTGTATACTTCAAAACCAATGCTTAAATTTTGTGAATTGATGAATATTTTGTAATGTGCCATTGATGAACATGTGAGTTGTTGGATGTTTGATGGTGAAATGTGAATTATATGTGATTGATTAACATAGTTTGTCTTTGGAGTTTTGATGATTTTAGGTAATTTTGACTAAATTGAGAACATGAAATTTTGAAGGAAAAAATTGTTAAATAAATGAAATGTATGGACTCATATGAGCATGAGTAAAATTCCGCTATGCATGGGTAACTTGAAATTATGTGTATTTTGTAATTTTTTGAAATAGGGACTAAAATTTCAAAATGTGAAAATGTGAAGGCTAATTTGCAAATTGCCCTAAATATGTGTTTTTGGATTGAATTGAATGTTTTGGTGAATAAAAGGGTTAAATTTGAATATGTATAGATCAAGAACCGAAAAAAATGGACTTAGATGGTGGAAAATCAAAAATAGTTGAATAGCCGTCCATTTTCGTTCCTCGTATACGAGGTAAGTCGATATACAAAGAAATGTATTTGATAATTTCTACGTTTTCATAATCGTTGCTTTGTATACTTCAAAACCAATGCTTCAATTTTGTGAATTGATGAATATTTTGTAATGTGCCATTGATGAACATGTGAGTTTTTGGATGTTTGATGGTGAAATGTGAATTATATGTGATAGATTAACATAGTTTATCTCTGGAGTTTTGATGATTTTAGGTAATTTGGACTAAATTGAGAACATGAAATTTTGAAGGACTAAATTGTGAAATAAATTAAATGTATGGACTCATATGAGCATGAGTAAAATTCGGCTATGCATGGGTAACTTGAAATTATGTGTATTTTGTAATTTTTTGAAATAGGGACTAAAATTTCAAAATGTGAAAATGTGAGGGCTAATTTGTAAATTGCCCTAAATATGTGTTTTTGGATTGAATTAAATGTTTTGGTGGATAAAAGGGTTAAATTTGAATATGTATAGATCAAGAACTGAAAAAAATAGACTTGGATTGTGGAAAATTAAAAATTGTTGAATAGCCATCCATTTTCGTTCCCCCTATACGAGGTAAGTCGATATACAAAGAAACGTATTTGATAATTTCTACATTTTCGTAATCGTTGCTTCGTATACTTGAAAACCCATGCTTCAATTTTGTGAATTGATGAATATTTTGTAAAGTGCCATTGATAAACATGTGAGTTTTTGGATGTTTGATGGTGAAATGTGAATTATATGTGATAGATTAACATAGTTTGTCGTTGGAGTTTTGATGATTTTAGGTAATTTGGACTAAATTGAGAACATGAAATTTTGAAGGACTAAATTGTGAAATAAATGAAATGTATGGACTCATATGAGCCTGAGTAAAATTCCGCTATGCATGGGTAACTTGAAATTATGTGTATTTTGTAATTTTTTGAAATAAGGACTAAAATTTCAAAATGTGAAGGCTAATTTGCAAATTACCCTAAATATGTGTTTTTGGATTGAATTGAATGTTTTGGTGAATAAATGGGTTAAATTTGAATATGTATAGATCAAGAACCGAAAAAAACGGACTTAGATCGTGGAAAATCAAAAATAGTTGAATACCCGTCCATTTTCGTTCCTCCTATACGAGGTAAGTCGATATACAAAGAAATGTATTTGATAATTTCTACGTTTTCATAATCGTTGCTTCGTATACTTCAAAACCAAAGCTTCAATTTTCTGAAATGATGAATATTTTGTAATGTGCCATTGATGAACATGTGAGTTTTTGGATGTTTGATGGTGAAATGTGAATTATATGTGATAGATTAACATAGTCTGTCTTTGGAATTTTGATGATTTTAGGTAATTTGGACTAAATTGAGAACATGAAATTTTGAAGGACTAAATTGTGAAATAAATGAATGTATGGACTCGTATGAGCATGAGTAAAATTCGGCTATGCATGGGTAACTTGAAATTTTGTGTATTTTGTAATTTTGTGAAATAGGGACTAAAATTTCAAAATGTGAAAATGTTTGGGCTAATTTGTAAATTGCTCTAAATATGTGTTTTTGAATTGAATTGAATGTTTTGGGGAATAAAAGGGTTAAATTTGAATATGTATAGATCAAGAACCGAAAAAACGGACTTAGATCATGGAAAATCAAAAATAGTTGAAGAGCCGTCCATTTTCGTTCCCCCTATACAATGTAAGTCTATTTACAAAAAAATGTATTTGATAATTTCTACGTTTTCGTAATCGTTGCTTTGTATACTTCAAAACCCATGCTTCAATTTTGTGAATTGATGAATATTTTGTAATGTGCCATTGATGAACATGTGAGTTTTTGGATGTTTGATGGTGAAATGTGAATTATATTTGATAGATTAACATAGTTTGTCTTTGGAGTTTTGATGATTTTAGGTAATTTTGACTAAATTGAGAACATGAAATTTTGAAGGACTAAATTGTGAAATAAATGAAATGTATGGACTCATATGAGCATGAGTAAAATTCGGCTATGCATGGGTAACTTGAAATTATGTGTATTTTGTAATTTTTTGAAATAGGGACTAAAATTTCAAAATGTGAAAATGTGAAGGCTAATTTGCAAATTGCCCTAAATATGTGTTTTTGGATTGAATTGAATGTTTTGGTGAATAAAAGGGTTAAATTTGCATATGTATAGATCAAGTACCGAAAAAAATGGACTTAGATGGTGGAAAATCAAAAATAGTTGAATAGCCGTCCATTTTCGTTCCTCCTATACGAGGTAAGTCGATATACAAAGAAATGTATTTGATAATTTCTACGTTTTCATAATCGTTGCTTTGTATACTTCAAAACCAATGCTTAAATTTTGTGAATTGATGAATATTTTGTAATGTGCCATTGATGAACATGTGAGTTTTTGGATGTTTGATGGTGAAATGTGAATTATTTGTGATAGATTAACATAGTTTATCTTTGGAGTTTTGATGATTTTAGGTAATTTGGACTAAATTGAGAACATGAAATTTTGAAGGACTAAATTGTGAAATAAATGAAATGTATGAACTCATATGAGCATGAGTAAAATTCGGCTATGCATGGGTAACTTGAAATTATGTGTATTTTGTAATTTTGTGCAATAGGGACTAAAATTTCAAAATGTGAAAATGTGAGGGCTAATTTGTAAATTGCCCTAAATATGTGTTTTTGGATTGAATCGAATGTTTTGGTGGATAAAAGGGTTAAATTTGAATATGTATAGATCAAGAACCGAAAAAAATAGACTTAGATTGTGGAAAATTAAAAATTGTTGAATAGCCATCCATTTCCGTTCCCCCTATACGAGGTAAGTCGATATACAAAGAAATGTATTTGATAATTTCTACATTTTCGTAATCGTTGCTGAAACACCCCGAACCCGGCCCACGAGCCTTGACCGGATCTGGTATGTTCCTCGAGAAAACATTTGAAAATCCGTTTGTTACTTAGGAAAAATTTGAGTGGTTTTGAAGAAAGATTTGCTTATGTTGGGTTCAATTGAAAACGTTGTAAATTTTGAAATCAGGGATTTATTAAAAACTTTGTTTTTGTATTAAAAAGACATGCCGATTTTGGTTTTAAAGATTTTGCTTTTAAAATTAAGAATCAATTGAATTTAAGTGTCAAAACATTTAAAGATTTATTTATAAAATTTGTTTGAACCTCGATTTAACATTAGTCATTTCGTAATAAAAGAATTAAAATGCATGCATAGAACAGTTCATACTATGACCTTATTACATCAAAAACAAACCCAAAATAGATTTAAAGTACTTAAACAAAATAAAATGTCCAAATAATAAAATTCGCGCTGAGCATGGCCACCACTAAGCTCCTGCCGACCCGGTCCATTAGTGAGCGTCACCTGAAAAATATTCCCACAACGAGGTGAGTCAAATAGACTCGGTGTGTATAACCAACACTAAGTCCCAAACGATTTAGGCATATAACATATCATACCTATACATGTAGCAATTTATAATTAATGATGCAATCCCGAACCCAAGCCTAGATGCCATCCGCTACACATTACCCGTACCAACCATCACACCGTGGGGACTACTAAGTCAACCCTCCATCCGCTACACACCATCGAAGGCAGTCGCTGCAGTCGACGTGCTCATCGCCCTTATAAATATTATGGCATAGCCACCAGATAACATTTTGTGTCATAAGATACCACATTCAGATAATGTGACTGAAGTCACCACATTCAGATATCGTGGTAAATACCACCAGATCACTTCCCCTTATCATAATTTCCCATATGTCCCATGTCATACAATCATGCATTAACATGCCATGTTCTATATTCACATTCTTATAGTTTCACATATGTGCCATAACAGATCATATCATACTCACAGTAGGAGTAGGAAAACGTACCTGAGTACTTTGTACCATTGTATGGTACTCTTAGCCACATTCACATTATTATAAACACACATATTACATGGGTACCGTAAATCTATTAAGAGATAGTGTGGGGTACACACCTGATTCACTTAGCGAGTTTACTCAAATCCCGAAATTCCCGATCTAAGCTTTAGATCCTTTAGTTCCTATATTCGGCCAACACTTAGCATTTTAGGAAAAAGCCTATTCGACCAAACAACCAAATCCCGAAGAATTAACACACTTAAATCCTTACCTTGCTGTCGATTTGACCACAAATCAAATCCCAAAACTTCGTAGAGTTCCTCCCTTGCAATCGGCTAGGCACTAAAATCACTTAACTAATTAGTTTCGGCTTTTAAACGAATAAGAAACAGATCTAAATACCAAAATAGGGCCTTGGCCGAATGTCAGATTCACTTACCTTGTGAATCTTAAATCCCGAAAACAACCACTTGATTAGGGAGTTGTCGAAATACCCTACAGACATATGTTAGATCCAACCTAACATTTAATCACAATACATGGCCTTTGGCCGAATATCACATGACTTACCTTAAATCCCGAATGATCCTCCTTATAGTCGACTATACTAGAAATCCCGGAAGAAACCTTTATAGCTTTGGCCAAAGACATTGATGGCATTAGAATCTTAATTTCGGCTTAAAGAAAAGAAATAAGATGATGACTATAGATCCTTACCCCTTTATATTAAAATCGGCAGCACCTTTACTTGAATCCACAGGGCTATTCGGCTATGGCCTAAATGCTGCTCACTTGATTTTGGCTTTTGATGAACACTAGAGGATTTCGGCTTTAACAAGGGAAAGCAAAGAGAGAGTATGGGGCTTAGGAAGAATCGGCTATGGTGAGATTTTGAGAGAGATTTCGGCTAGACCAAAAGAAGAGAGAATTGAGGGGTTTGATTCTATGGAGAGAAAAGAGAAAATGAAAGAAGGCTGAAATCTTTTTATGAATTTCGGCTACTCCCCTTTCTAATTTGGCCGAAAATCACATCAAAAGAGTCCCTTGGCCGGCCACCTTATCTTTACTTATCATATCCCTCATGTTTCTCCTATATTATCTCTTATCTACTCATATATGATAATTAAATTAAACCCACAATTATCTTCTATCCTAGCCGAATTTTAAAAGAGAAATCCTCATCTAAATGAAATCCCCATGCCGTCCATCACTGCTTATCCATGCAGCAAAAATAAAACTTTTATTTAGCCTCCCATGCGACTCGAACCTTGGCCCTCACACCTTGCATATGGCGTCACTTGTATGGGCTTTAAGTGGCGCCTTGCAGCCACTTTACTAAGCTGGTTCTTATGTCTTATTTCCTTTAGATATTTTCTTAAGACCACATCGCTTAGCTTCCTCTTTTGAACTCAAAATCACATAATTTTTAAGGCTTTTAACTACACACTAAGGTTCATAAAAATTCATAGAACACATTCACAGCACAGATAGGCATACTATTTCATATAATTAAGCAATAATGCATAAGCCATACTCTGGGATATTACAGTTCTACCCCCCTTAAGATAATTTCGTCCTCGAAATTTCCTGGCTGAAATAAGTGAGGGTATTGCTGTCGCATTGCCTCTTCTGGCTCCCACGAAGCTTCTTCCGATCCATGATTACGCCATAACACTTTGACTAGAAGAACTGACTTCCTCCGCAACACTTTCACATCTCGCTCCAAGATCTGAATCGGCTCCTCCTCGTAGGACAAATCTGGCCTTAGTTCCACCTCTTCAACTGGAACTACATGAGATGGATTCGATCGATAACGACGTAGCATGGAAACATGGAATACGTCGTGCATCTGCTTCAACTCCGGTGGCAACGCTAACTGGTATGCCACTGGTCCAACTCGCTTCAATACCCGATAAGGTCCTATAATCCTTGGACTTAATTTCCCTTTTTGACCAAATCTCATTACCTTCTTCCAAGGCGACACTTTAAGAAACACTTGATCTCCCACATCAAATTCTATTTCCTTCCGCTTGAGATCTGCGTACGACTTCTGCCTGTCAGATGCCTCTTTTAACTGTGCCCGAATTATCTCAACCCTTTCCTCGGATTCTGCCAGAATTTCGGGACCCAAAACTCGACGTTCCCCTAATTCCGTCCAACACGTAGGGGTTCGACACTTCCGTCCATACAGTGCTTCATACGGTGCCATCTGAATACTGGCTTGATAGCTGTTGTTGTACGTAAATTCCGCTAAAGGCAAATATTCTTCCCAACTCCCTCTGAAGTCTATCACACAGCCCCTTAACATATCCTCCAACACTTGTATTACTCGTTCAGATTGCCCGTCAGACTGTGGATGAAATGCCGTAGTGAAATCCAATTTAGTACCTAAAGCCTGATGTAGAGCTCTCCAAAACCAAGACGTAAACCTTGGATCCCTATCCGAAATGATTGATACCGGAACTCCATGCAACCTTACTATTTCTGCCACATACAGCCTCGCTAACTTCTGCAGGGAATAATCCACTCGCATTGGAATAAAATGTGCTGACTTTGTCAACCGATCTACTATCACCCATACCGAGTCCTTCTTAGTAGACGTAAGGGGAAGCCCACTAACGAAGTCCATGGTGATTCTCTCCCACTTCCATTGCGGAATCTTGATTGGCTGAAGTAATCCTGACGGAACTTGGTGTTCAGCCTTAACCTGCTGACACATTAAGCACTTGCCAATAAATTCGGTAACTTCCTTCTTAAGACCAGGCCACCAAAACTGTTCCCTTAAGTCTCTGTACAGCTTACTACCTCCAGGATGCATAGCATAAGGGCTACTGTGCGATTCCTGAAGAATCCTCTGCCTTAACTCCTTATTCTTCGGCATACAGGCCTTACCCTTGAAGCACAATACTCCCTTGTCATTAACACCATAATCCTCCAACTCTCCATTCTGCACTTGCTGTAACTTAGCACTTAAATCCTCATCCACCAACTGCCCTTTTTTCACTTCCTTCAACCATGTCGACTTCACTTGCAACTCTGCTAGTAGACTTCCATCGTCATACAAGCTCAGATGTGCGAACATCACCCTCAGATCCGACACAACCTTCCGACTTAGGGCATCTGCCACTACATTCACCTTGCCTGGGTGATACTCTATCGAACAATCGTAGTCCTTCAGTAACTCCACCCACCTTCGATGTCTCAGGTTCAACTCCTTCTGAGTCAACAAATACTTAAGACTCTTATGGTCTGTGTAGATTACTGACTTTTCCCCATAGAGATAGTGCCTCAACACCTTAAGAGCAAAGACCACTGCCGCCAATTCCAAATCGTGCGTCGGATAGTTAACCTCATGTGGCCTTAGTTGTCGAGACGCATAAGCGACTACTTTCCCGTCTTGCATCAGAACACACCCTAGTCCCGTGTGAGAAGCGTCACAATACACCACAAAATCCTTCCCTGCCTCTGGCTGAATCAAAATCGGAGCTTCTGTCAAAACCCTCTTAAGCTTCTCAAAGCTCTCCTGTTGCTTATTCGTCTATACGAAAGGTACTTCCTTTCTCAACAATTTCGTCAAAGGTGCGGCTGTCAATGAGAACCCTTCCACAAACCTTCTGTAGTAGCCTGCCAATCCCAAGAAACTACGAACCTCAGCCACAGACTTAGGTGGTTTCCAATCTAGCACCGCCTCAATCTTCCTAGGATCCACCCTTATTCCTTCTGCAGACACTACATGTCCTAAGAACGCAACTTCCTTAAGCCAAAATTCACACTTGCTGAATTTGACATAGAGCTTCTTCTCCCTTAACACTTGCAACACAATCCGTAGATGCTCATCATGCTCCTCTTCAGTCTTGGAGTACACTAGGATGTCGTCTATGAACACCACGATGAACCTATCCAAATAGGGTTGAAAAACCCGGTTCATCATATCCATGAACGCAGCTGGGGCGTTCGTCAATCCAAACGGCATTACTACAAACTCAAAATGCCCGTATCTTGTCCGAAAAGTCGTCTTATGGATATCCACCTCATTCACCTTAAGCTGATGATATCCAGACCTTAGATCTATCTTCGAGAAAACCGCTGCCCCCTTAAGCTGATCGAACAAGTCGTCAATCCTCGGCAAAGGATACTTGTTCTTGATAGTCAGCTTATTCAACTGACGATAGTCTATGCAATACGCATAGTTCCGTCCTTCTTCTTCACAAACAAGACCGGTGCTCCCCATGGAGACACACTGGGTCGGATAAACCCACGATCAAGCAATTCTTGGATTTGAGCCTTGAGCTCAACCAACTCCTTTGGTGCCATTCTGTATGGGGCAATTGACACCGGAGCTGTTCCCGGGAGCAGATCAATTCCAAACTCCACCTCCCTATCTGGGGGTATTCCAGGTAATTCTTCCGGAAACACATCTTCGAATTCCCTTACTGTTCTAACTCCACTAACTCCCCCTTCTTTCCCATCCAACACACTTACGAAGGCCAAAAATGCCTTGTACCCTTTCCGAACCATCTTATCAACTTTCAGCGCTGAAACTACATTAGACAAGTAGTTTCTTCTTTCTCCTATCATAACTACTTCCTTATCCTCTAGGGTCCTTAACTCCATTCGCTTAGCTGCACAATCCAAAATAGCTCGATGTTCTACCAGCCAATCCATGCCAAGTATGAGATTGAATTCTCCGAAAGGTAGTTCCATTAAGTCGGCAGAGAATATCACGCCCTGAATCTCTAAAGGCACTTTCCGAAACATCTTATTCACCACTACAGTTTGACCTAGTGGGCTTACTACAGTCATCACCCTATCAAAAAGTTCAGAGGCTATGTCTAGAGTTTCAACTACTCTACATGCAACATAAGAATGGGTCGAGCCCACATCAATCAAAGCAAAGTATGGCTTGCCAAAAACAAGGAACGTACCGGTTATGACGTCCGGCGCGTCTCCGTCCTCCTTCCGACAAACCGCATACACTAGACCCGGCTGCCTTGCCTCTGCATTACCAACACCTCTGCCCGGTGTTCCACGTCCTCTTCCAGCACCATTTCCTCTACCATTCGGACCACTACCTCGCTGAGGCTGCTGTCTGCCTCTTCCAGCCTGATTAAAACCCTGAGCTGCTGGTCGACCTCCGTCTATCTTAATAGGACAGTCCTTGATCATGTGGTCCTTGGACCCACACTTGAAACATCCTCTCGTCTTCTTCCAGCACTCTCCTAAGTGCTTCTTCCCACATTGATCACAAGTACGATATTGCCCTCCAGTACTAGTTTGCTGACCCCGCGGCCCATCTACTCTAGGCCTTTTCTGAACATTCCCAGATGACCCTGACGGCCCGAATCCTCTCTTCTGCTTATTCCGGTCCATTTTCTACCTCACAGCGTCCTTAATCCCTTCAGCTAGCTTAGCTTTCTCTACTAATGCAGAAAACTCCCGCTCCTGATGTGGAGCGATTAACAACCTCAGGTCATCCCTTAATCCGTCCTCAAACCGGACACATCGCTCATGCTCCGTAGCCACTACTCCTCGAGCATACCGGCTCAACCTCAAAAATTCAGCTTTGTATTCCGCTACGGACTTATTCCCTTGATCCAGCCCTAGAAAAGCCTTCCTCTGCGCATCAGTGTAACGCATGCCGACATACTTCTTCTGATACGCCGCCTTAACATATTCCCAAGTAAGATCCTCAGCTGTGGCACCATTCCGAACTGTGAGCCACCATTGATATGCTTCATCGCGTAGCAGCGACACCATTCCTTTCACTTTCTCCTCAGGGGTCAGATCCAGCTCATCCATAATTCGCTCTGTCGCCTCCAACCAATACTCAGCTATACTGGGTGCCACACCAGATACGCCACGGAAAACCTCAGCTCCATTGGCTCGGAGTCGCTCGGGTACAGATTTCCGGGCTCCCATATTTCCACCTGCTCCAGCCACCATCTCAAGAACTCACAGCACCGCCTGCGATACTGCATCATCCCCCGTCTGATCTTGCTGCTCAACACCAACAGCTGGTGGTGGGGGTGGTGGTACCTCATTCTCAGATCCTTGACCTGATCTGACGGGTTCTGACACGGTCATTCTACCTCGACCGCGTCCTCGCACATTACGACCACGTCCCCTAGAGCTCATTCTTACGATCGCACTATAATCTGGTTAAGAAATTTTATGAATTAGTCCTTGTTCCACTGATTATCCGCGAAGAAGTTTTATGAAAGAAGTTTAGAAGTAATTCTTTCGATCATTCAAAGTTTCAAGTCTTCTATCCTAATGCAGAGAAGTATAATCCATTCAGTAGTTCCTATCACACACATTCATCATTCAAACATTCTTGTCTGTTCCTAACCCAGGGGTATTTTCATCATTTGTCCTACAGGGGTATTTTGGTAATAAATCAGGGTCAATTTGAAAAATCTCTATAAATCAAAGGTATTTCAAAATTTGCGAAACTTAGGGTTCTTTTTGAGAATTTGTTTTCCAAATCGGTGTGGTTGCAGAAATTTTGGAAATCGGGGTCATGTTGGTAATTTTGTAAAGCAGGGGTAATTTCGTAAATTTTCCAAATCAGGGTATCCTATTATTTTGCGAAATAGGGTTTCTGGATGTTTTTGTAAAGTAAGAATATTTTAGTATAAATCGAGGGTAATATGGTAATTTTATAATCCAAGGGCATTTTAGTAATTTTACAACCAGGGCAGTTTTGTAATTTTGTCCTTCGGGAATATTTCAGAAAACTTTTATAGAATAGTGTTTACAAATCAAAAGGGTAATTTGAGATTTTTTTAAAACTGGGGTTTTCTATAAAAATACGGCTATTCCCTTTCGGGTTTTAGTTATGAGGTTTAGCCCGTGAATAAGTCCTCTTGGTTAGGGTGAACTGTAGCTACGCACTAGGTAGGATTCCAGCGAAGAGGAGGTGAGTCACTAGGACTGCTTAAGTACCAGGCTCTTCCGGATCCAATCCTAGACACGATCACAATGGTTGCCACACCCTAACTCGGCGACTTAGTTCACAGGTTTGTTTAGTTAGGCATTTAAAATTTTATGTAATTGTTGGGGTAACTAGTCCTATGGTTCAAGTACTTATCATACTAATCTATGTTCCATTTCTACCCTTCTACAAATCATACAATAACTCACACAATGGATAGGGGTACTTACCTGGTGGACTTCGGGTCGGAGACTTAGGTGCCATGCCAGAAAAACCTGCTTATTTCAAAAATTTTCACAAAATTCTTTTGGGTTTAATTTTGGAAACGTTTTGGGCCTTAAACCCAAGGCCGAGAGTTTAAAACCGGGCTCTGATACCAAGCTGAAACACCCCAAACCCGGCCCAAGAGCCTTGACCGGATCTGGTATGTTCCTCGAGAAAACATTTGAAAATCCGTTTGTTACTTAGGAAAAATTCGAGTGGTTTTGAAGAAAGATTTGCTTATGTTGGGTTCAATTGAAAACGTTGTAAATTTTGAAATCAGGGATTTATTAAAAACTTTGTTTTTGTATTAAATAGACATGTCGATTTTGGTTTTAAAGATTTTGCTTTTAAAATTAAGAATCAATTGAATTTAAGTGTCAAAACATTTAAAGATTTATTTATAAAATTTGTTTGAACCTCGATTTAACATTAGTCATTTCGTAATAAAAGAATTAAAATGCATGCATAGAACAGTTCATACTATGACCTTATTACATAAAAAACAAACCCAAAATAGATTTAAAGTACTTAAACAAAATAAAATGTCCAAATAATAAAATTCGTGCTGAGCATGGCCACCACTAAGCTCCTGCCGACCCGGTCCATTACTGAGCGTCACCTGAAAAATATTCCCACAACGGGGTGAGTCAAATAGACTCAGTGTGTATAACCAACACTAAGCCCCAAACGATTTAGGCATATAACATATCATACATATACATGTAGCAATTTATAATTAATGATGCAATCCGGAACCCAAGCCTAGATGCCGTCCGCTACACATCACCCGTACCAACCATCACACCGTGGGGACTACTAAGTCAACCCTCCATCCGCTACACACCATCGAAGGCAGTCGCTGCAGTCGACGTGCTCATCGCCCTTATAAATATTGTGGCATAGCCACCAGATAACATTTTGTGTCATAAGACACCACATTCAGATAATGTGACCGAAGTCACCACATTCAGATATCGTGGTAAATACCACCAGATCACTTCCCCTTATCATAATTTCCCATATGTCCTATGTCATACAATCATGCATTAACATGCCATGTTCTATATTCACATTCTTATAGTTTCACATATGTGCCATAACAGATCATATCATACTCACAGTAGGAGTAGGAAAACGTACCTGAGTACTTTGTACCATTGTATGGTACTCTTAGCCACATTCACATTATTATAAACACACATATTACATGGGTACTGTAAATCTATTAAGAGATAGTGTGGGGTACACACCTGATTCACTTAGCGAGTTTACAAAAATCCCGAAATTCCCGATCTAAGCTTTAGATCCTTTAGTTCCTATATTCAGCCAACACTTAGCATTTTAGGAAAAAGCCTATTCGGCCAAACAACCAAATCCCGAAGAATTAACACACTTAAATCCTTACCTTGCTGTCGATTTGACCACAAATCAAATCCCGAAACTTCATAGAGTTCCTCCCTTGCAATCGGCTAGGCACTAAAATCACTTAACTAATTAGTTTCGGCTTTTAAACGAATAAGAAACAGATCTAAATACCAAAATAGGGCCTTGGCTGAATGTCAGATTCACTTACCTTGTGAATCTTAAATCCCGAAAACAACCACTTGATTAGGGAGTTGTCGAAATACCCTACAGACATATGTTAGATCCAACCTAACATTTAATCACAATACATGGCCTTTGGCCGAATATCACATGACTTACCTTAAATCCCAAATGATCCTCCTTATAGTCGACTATACTAGAAATCCTGGAAGAATCCTTTATAGCTTCGGCCAAAGACATTGATGGCATTAGAATCTTAATTTCGACTTAAAGAAAAGAAATAAGATGATGACTATAGATCCTTACCCCTTTATATTAAAATCGGCAGCACCTTTACTTGAATCCACAGGGCTATTCGGCTATGGCCTAAATGCTGCTCACTTGATTTCGGCTTTTGATGAACACTAGAGGATTTTGGCTTCAACAAGGGAAAGCAAAGAAAGAGTATGAGGCTTAGGAAGAATCGGCTATGGTGAGATTTTGAGAGAGATTTCGGCTAGACCAAAAGAAGAGAGAATTGATGGGTTTGACTCTATGGAGAGAAAAGAGAAAACGAAAGAAGGCTGAAATCTTTTTATGAATTTCGGCTACTCCCCTTTCTAATTTGGCCGAAAATCACATCAAAAGAGTCCCTTGGCCAGCTACCTTATCTTTACTTATCATATCCCTCATGTTTCTCCTATATTATCTCTTATCTACTCATATATGATAATTAAATTAAACCCACAATTATCTTCTATCCTAGCCGAATTTTAAAAGAGAAATCCTCATCTAAATGAAATCCCCATGCCGTCCATCACTGCTTATCCATGCAGCAAAAATAAAACTTTTATTTAGCCTCCCATGCGACTCGAACCTTGGCCTCACACCTTGCATATGGCGTCACTTGTATGGGCTTTAAGTGGTGCCTTGCAGCCACTTTACTAAGCTGATTCTTATGTCTTATTTCCTTTAGATATTTTCTTAAGACCGCATCGCTTAGCTTCCTCTTTTGAACTCAAAATCACATAATTTTTAAGGCTTTTAACTATACACTAAGGTTCACAAAAATTCATAGAACACATTCACAGCACACATAGGCATACTATTTCATATAATTAAGCAATAATGCATAAGCCATACTTCGGGATATTACAGTTGCTTCGTATACTTCAAAACCCATGCTTCAATTTTGTGAATTGATGAATATTTTGTAATGTGCCATTGATGAACATGTGAGTTTTTGGATGTTTGATGGTGAAATGTGAATTATATGTGATAGATTAACATAGTTTGTCTTCGGAGTTTTGATGATTTTAGGTAATTTGGACTAAATTGAGAACATGAAATTTTGAAGGACTAAATTGTGAAATAAATGAAATGTATTGTAACACCCCAAACCCGGTCAACACACCACGACCGGATCTGGCATGTTATGGAGTGAAAACAGTTTGAAAACACAAGTGTGTCGGGACATTTTCCAAGAAATTCTTTGATCGTTTATAAAGGTGTTAAAGTGATGTTGAGATCGTGTAAAGGTTGTTTTAAACCTATGCTAGAAAAAAAAATTCACTTGATACTACAAATTTTAGAAAACATTTAATATTTATTAAAAACTGAGTGTGACAAGTATAATCAAGTTAGAAACCGTTTGCTTTTGAAGTTGTTTGAAAACTTAAGTTATAAAAGCACTCAGGTTACCTTATTATTTTGTGAACTTTGTTACCCGATGGTAACGTTTTTAAAACTCGACAGAGTTATAGTTTTGAAAACGTTGCTTTTTATCGGTTAATTTAAGAAGTCCACAAATCCCATATATGCACAATATAATCAAGGTAAAAGCAAGTAATTAAAACCCAAAATAATACTAGCGGCCTTATTACAAACCCAAAACCAAAATAAAAGAAAGCTAATAAAAACGAAATAGCAGTTTAAAGTCCAAAACCAAACTAAGATGCATGGCCACCTCGAGTCCTCCTCGGCTCCATATCCGCGATCTATGCCTCATCTGCAAAATGTAAGGGAAGGGGTGAGTCACCAAGACTCAGTGTATAAATCCCCAACCCGATAATTCAAGCATTTACACAAATCATCAGTAAAACATGCAGATTATGCAACCCATAACCTAGCCATCCAATCTCCTTTAACTACCCCGTGTGGTCAAAACCACTGGTGACCGAAGTCACAAATATATATCGTTGTGGTCAAAACCACTGGTGACCGTAGTCACAAATCAAGTGATGGGGCCAATCCATCGTGTGGTCGAAACCACTGATGACAATCCCATAATAATCATGTGGGGCCAACCCACTGTGGTACCAAACCACTGGGACGAGTCACAATATCCATATGTGGTAAAAACCACCGGTGACCGTAGTCACAAATATCAATAGTGTGATCAAAACCTCTGGTGGTCAAAACCACTGGGACTTAGTCACAAATAATAATAATAATGTGGTCAAAACCACTGGTGACCGTAGTCACAAATCAAATGATGGGGCCAACCCATCTTGTGGTCAAAACCACTGGTGACAGTCCAAAATGAATCATCCCCCTCCTCTCATCAAACCCATCATCATGTTCATAACATACGTGTCATAATATCGAATGATCATGCAAGTAACATATAACATAACATTTAGCAGATCATGATGATGTATACCAAAAATCTCATAACAGGGGACTTACCCGGTTTCCAAGCTCATGCCCACAAGGCAAAGTCTCTAATGCCAATGGTTATAACAGTAACATAATAAGCATGGTTATACTAATAAAGTGTGCAAGCGTTTACACACCTGACTAAAGGTAGGTCTAAGCAAAAATCCCGAAGCTACTCGAATCTAGCGAAACCCGAAGCATTGTTCCCCTTTCCCACAATCGGCCAACATCATATTTTTAGATCTAAAGTCTTTCCGGCTTAACCACGAAATCCTGAAGGATATGTCGCCCAAATGTAGCACTCACCTTAAGCCGATTTGGTTACCAACCAAATCCCGAAGGCTCACTTGTACTCGGCTAAACTCCTCCCTACAATCGGTTTCAACATACCATTAAGCATCCAAAGGCCATTCGGCCATAACATGAATCCCAAACCAAAAGAGTTTGTCGCCCCTTACCTTGATGACTGCTTTGGCCTTTAAACACCACAGATCGGCACCCCCTATTGCTGTTTACAGGTTTCGGCTACCACATAGAACAAGAATAAGATTCAATATAGATCCATAATGGAAAAGAAGATTGAAGAGAAGTGGGGTTTCGGTCATTACCCGAAATAATCAAAAAGAGAAACAAAATAATACTTACCAAGAGATTCGGCTATGACTCACCAAGAGAACTAATTCGGCACTTCAATGGAGACCAGATTACGTGAGTAAAGAAGAGAATGAGACTAAGGGTATTCGGCCAAGGCTCTTGATGAAACCAAAAGAGAAACAACAAGCTTTCGGCTTTTGAAATAAAATAGAAAAGATGGAAGAAGGTGGAGTAGTATTGATTTCGGTAAAGAAGAATAAATGAACTTTCGGCACAAGGGGATTTGAAAGAAGAAAGATGTCGACAGAAGAAAGGGGTGTTGGTTTCGGCTTTGAACCAAGTAGCAAAAAGAAGAAAAAGTGCACAAGGTGATTTCGGCCAAGAAGGAGTTTCGGCTCTAGCAAAACTTGCAAAAGGATGATTCGGCCAATAACAAGAGCTTGCCGGAAGGGGGAAAAAGAAGAAGTGCCAAAAGGGCTTTCGGTTTTACCTTCAACACAAAACGCTAGGAGAGGAAGGTTCCCAAAGCTAGCCGATTCGGCTACAACCCCTTAACACATTCGGCCACCCTCTCTTGCACCCAAAACCGATATCAGACATGCCCTCAAAATCCAAAATTCAGCCAACTCAACCCCAAATGAGTTTGAAATAATTCAAACTCCTAAATTTCCTCCCTTCCACCAGTTCAAATTCGTTTGAACGGGTCAAACTCCACAAATTTCTCCTCTCCATCCATATCTCCTAGAGTCCCTCCTGAGCACTCCACCTCCTAGCTTGTGGCGTCAAAAAAATAGATGAGCAGAAAGAGATTTCTGCAGCTCGAACCAAGGTCCTCCTTGCTCCCTGTGGCGTCACCTCCTCCAAGCTTTAAGTGGCGCCTGCTTACCACTTTACCAAATGAAATTCTTGTGTCTTAAACCTCCAATAAGTTCTCTTAACCCCTATCTCACCTAGCTCCCTCTTCCCAAGTACTAAAAAGAAATTTTTAGCCCTAACTCAGGCCTAACCCAGTGTTATAACTAGACCCCAAAACATGATAAATGAACATTATAACAATTCATCACATGCAACACAAGCAAAATGCAGAGACCCCGATTCAAGGATGTTACATGTATGGACTCATATGAGCATGAGTAAAATTTGGCTCTGCATGGGTAACTTGAAGTTATGTGCATTTTGTAATTTTGTGAAATAGGGACTAAAATTTCAGAATGTGAAAATGTTTTGGCTAATTTGTAAATTGCTCTAAATATGTGTTTTTGAATTGAATTGAATGTTTTGGTGAATAAAAGGGTTAAATTTGAATATGTATAGATCAAGAACCGAAAAAAACGGACTTAGATCGTGGAAAATCAAAAATAGTTGAAGAGCTGTCCATTTTCGTTCCTCCTATACAATGTAAGTCGATATACAAAAAAATGTATTTGATAATTTCTACGTTTTCGTAATCGTTGCTTTGTATACTTCAAAACCCATGCTTCAATTTTGTGAATTGATGAATATTTTGTAATGTGCCATTGATGAGCATGTGAGTTTTTGGATGTTTGATGGTGAAATGTGAATTATATGTGATAGATTAACATAGTTTGTCTTTGGATGAAACACCCCAAACCCGGCCCACAAGCCCCGACCGGATTTGGCATGCTCCTTGAGAAAAACTCGTTTTATGTTATGATGGAAAACATGTTGATTTCGAAGAAAAATAAATTTACGTATGTTCTTGTTGAAAACCGTGTTATGATTTAAGTTTGTATCTTATTAAAACATTATCTTTATGATTTTAGAAAATTTATAAATCGAAAGAAGAACCGGATTTAGAACTTATTATTAAGTTGAAAACCATAGGTGTTTAGGTGTCAAAACAATTTAATTCGGTTATCAAAAATATTTAATTACTTAGTTGAAGTTGATCGTAGCAGAATAAAAAAAATTAAAACGTATAAGTAACATAGCTAATGGTGGCCTTATTACAAAAACATAACCCAAAATAAATCCCGAAATAATAAAAGAAACTGTAGTAAAATTTAATAAAAAGGGAAAACCGAAATACTGAGTTGAGCAATGGTCACCACATAGTCCTCGCTGACCCGGTCCAATCACTGTGTATCACTTGAAAATGATATCCCACAAAGGGTGAGTCAACAGACTCAATGTGTAACAATACACTAAAAGCCCAATCGATTATAGCCTTAGCGATAACATTCTTGGCAAAGCCCATTTTAATCACATTTATCCATAAGCCCATAACATATCAAACCAAGCAAATTAAATCAAATGTACATATAAAATGAAATGCAATCCTGAGCCCACCTAAACATCCATCCGCTACACACCACCCGTACCAGCCAATCACACCGTGGGGATTACTAAATCGACCCTCCATCCGCTACACACCATCGAAGGCAGTTGCTGCAATCAACTGCACATTGCCCTTATATATTGTGGCACGGCCGCCAGATAATTGTGACAAAGTCACCGGAATCATAATATATGACCGAAGTCACCGAATAATATTATTGTGATCAAAATCACCGGATAATATGGTAAAAACCACCAGAACACTTCCCCTTTATCAAAATCACCCATATGCCCATGCACATACATATTATTCAGATTTTATGCAATATACCCCCAAAATCATAACGGAATCAGACACATTTCATATCCATGCTTACAGCATTATTAACGAAGTATTAGGGGGTTAACGTACCTGAATATCATATACCACTGAATGGTACCCGCAACCATTATCAAACATATTTCTTATTAACACATGCAAATATTAATACTATCGATTTATTGGAAGTTTAGTGTAGGGCTACACACCTGATAACAGTGATTACAATACTACCGATACCAGCACTCTCGCTAGCAAGAATAACAATGAAATGCTTATCCCTATCGAACTTGATTGTCTAGATCCCGAAATATCACTTGTCCTTGGAGATGTCGAAATCCCTACATGGTTTATGTTAGATTCGATTTCTAACATTTTAATAAACCAAAATTGTAACACCCCAAACTCGGCCTAAACGTTACGACCGAATCTGGCATGTCACATAAAAGGTTTGTTTAAAAACTGTGCGTTTGTTAAAAAGTTCGTATTCTTTTTGAAACTCCGCGTTTTGTGGTTTGTTTATAAAATCCAATTCATTCAATGCCCATTTTACAAAGTTTTTATTAATTTAAATAAAATTGTATTTGTTGTGAAAATCGAGTTTAAGTATTTTTCAATAAAAACGGTTTATTATCATTTCAGGAAAATCCCATATTGAACATTAAATAGTAAACAGTAACCAAATTGAAAGCTAAAACCAAATAAAATACCAAAGGCCTTATTACATATCAAAATCCCAAAATTAAAAGTAAGTTTGAATATAAGAAATGAGTTTACGAGAAAACATTGCAGGGCCACCACAAGTCTGCCTCGGCTCCCCAAATCCGCGGTCTAATGATTACCTGAAACATTTAAAAAGAGGGGGTGAGTTTACGAAAACTCAGTGTGTGTTTCCCCTTACGAGTGATAACTCGGCCTAAGCCCACAGAAGCAGATTGGGCCTTAGCCCTCACAATAACATACTTGGCCGAAGCCCACATAAATCGAATCGGGCCGTAGCCCTAACATCACAGTGTAGCAGATAGCACATGCCAAATATGCAAAACCCATTCTCTAGTCATATTCGGCCATAAGCCCATAACATAGCATATCGAACCATAGCATATTAAATCACATGTACATATAAGAATGAAAATGCAATCCCGAACCCACCTAGGTATCCATCCTCTATATACCACCCGTACCTGCCAATCACACTGTGGGGATTACTAAATCGACCCTCCATCCGCTACACACCATCGAAGGCAGTCGCTGCAGTCAACTGCACATCACCCTTATAATCGTGGCATGGCCACCAGATAATGTGACAGAGTCACAGGAATCATAATATGTGACATAAGTCACCGGATACATAATATGTGACATAAGTCACCGGATAATGTGGTAAAACCACCGGAACACTTCCTCTTTTCATTATCATATCCCCAACCCCATGCAAACATAATAATTCGTGTATGCAGTATGTCATGTATGCAAAACATATATCAAATATAAGAATAACATGAATTACCATCATAATCAGATAGACATAAAACAACAAAATCAAGCTAATCAACCTCTAAGGGTATAATCATAATTTTACCTACCAAGGGTATTTTCGTAATTTACCCACCAAGGGTATTTTCGTAAATTCGCACCTGCAATGACCTTTTCGAAGGCCTAATGTCGCCACTAGCGACTCAGTTACCATTTCCGGTCGTACCAGACAATTGGGCCTAAAACCCGATTTCGGCCCATCCGGGCCCACACGCTCGTGTGGCCCACCTAGCACAAATCTAGCCACGTATATAAGTTCCACCTAGTCTAGTTCAACATATACTAAACAATCATACAATTTACTCATATGGGCCCACAGGCCCATCGAGGCCCAAGCAGCCCCAACCCACAAGAATACTATTGATGGCCTCAACTATCGCGTCGAAGCCCCACACATGCGCTCGCACGCTCGTGTGGCTACTATTGCCGTGACCGGCACTTCGGCATTTGCCGCTCTACAACTAGAGTAGAGAAGTACACACACACCTGATAGGAGTCTGGTGCTAATCCGAGCTCTGACCACTCCTGTGCCCAAACGCCCTCCAAGGTATGTTAACTCTCCTCCTGGAATGCTCTTTATATAGCTAGCTCTTCACCTTCCTTCTTTGTATCTTTCCGATGTGGGATCCCTTCGTCAGTAGAGTTTAAATTCAACTGAAACTCTTGCCGTCCAATCCGCAAAATAAATACTCCATTGCTTCTCATGAGATTCGAACCCAGGCTCCCTTGTAGCATAATCCACGCCGCTAACCACTTGGCCACAAGCTGCTCTTGTATCTTAAACCATGCGCAACTAAATATAAACTATGGCCCAAATTCTAAGATCCAAGTAAAAAGAAACCAAAATGCAAAAGCCAAGACTTGAACCTTGGACCTCCTTCCTTCCTTGTGGCGTCACTCCCTTGTCCCCTAAGTGGCGTCACTTTGCCACTACACCACACACTCCTTTTGTGTCATTTTCTCCATATTTTATCATTAATGCCATTCTCAAAAATTTTAAACGCTACTACGCCTAAGGCCCATTGGGCTCAATTCTCCTAAGCCCAATTTCGGGATGTTACAAAAATACATGGCCTTCGGCCTAATATTACACTTGCTTACCTTGGATATTTAAATCCCGAATGATCTCCCCCCTAAACGTCGGCTACAGAAGAACCCCGAAACTTTCCTTCATGATTCGACCAAAGAAACTAGGAGGATTAGAGTCTTGATTTTCGATAGTCAGAGAAAGATAAAGGAAAAGAAATTAGTCTAGAAGAGATCCTTACCTAAAAAGAATGACCAAACCGCAAATGGTCAATAACCTCTAAGAAAATCGACAAAGGTAACCTGCAGTAGAGAAATCGGTTCAGATGAGAAAGATGATAGGCTTTTGGTGCTTAGGACCAATCGGTTTCAATAGGTGACAATGATGTGGAACTTTCGGCTTAAGAAAAGAATAGCAAGGGGTTATAGATTCGGCTTGATGAACAATTGGCTAAGGTCAAATGTTCTTGGCTTTAGATGAAATATGAAAAGAAGAAATGAAGGGGATGGAGTGTGATGCGAGTTGGCTTGATGACAAGAGGGAGATTCGGCTTACCCTTAAACAAATAAGAAAGAAAAGAAAAGAAACAAATGACCCTTATGGTCTATGGATGATTCAGCCAAAGTCTAACAATAGAAGAAAAAGAATAGATTTTGGTGTGGTTTGGTTACAAAGAAAAAAAATGAAAGTTTAGGAGAGAATGAGGTTGGAAATCGGCAAAAGAAAGTGACCAAAATGGCTCTTTGATGGCCTTAAGCTTTCGGCACCACACTAGAGAAAGAAGAAGAAACCCGAAAAAATAAACACCTAAACCTCTTAAGAAAATTTCGGCTACTCCCCTCTACCCACATGACCGAAATGGTCGTCAAAGAAATCCCTTGGCCGGCCAACTCACATTCTTATCACAAATCCCACATTTTCCTCCTTATTTCCTTCTAATCTTCCTCCTAATCCCTTTCAAAATTCGGTCAACCCCTCATGCCCCCTATGCCGTCTACATACATGGTCAAAAGGCCATAAAAAAAATTTTCCAAAACATCATTCCTTACTTCAAGCCTTATGCCCCTTTATCATACCAAAACTTCTTGATTCCATACCTTAAGTTAGCACTTGCCTTCTTCCTTAGTCTACTATCCATAAAAGAAAATAGTCCAACCTTACCTTAATTAAAGTTTGACCGTCACATGCCATACAAGTGCAAAATAAAAGTCACCTTAAGACTATCCATGGGATTCGAACCTAAGCCCCCCTCACACTGCTTGTGGAGTCACTTCTTAAGGCCCTAAGTGGCGCCTCCTTACCACTTTGCGAACTGAATTCTTGTGATTAAATCCTCATACAAATTTTTCTTAAGGCCAATCTTGCTTAGCTCCCTTTTAAGAATTAAAAATCTAATATTTTTCTAAGGCATTCTCCTACATTTTAAAGTTCCCGAAGTTCCCAAAACACATACAAACAGCACACAACATGCCACTGCACACATTCAAGTGAAAATACATAACCCCTAAATCCTGGATATTACAGTTCTACCCTCCTTAATAAAAATTTCGACCTCGAAATTACCTGGCTAGAATAAGTGAGGGTATTGCTGTCGCATTGCTTCCTCCGGCTCCCACGAAGCTTCTTCCGATCCATGGTTACGCCATAACACTTTGACGAAAGGAACTGACTTCCTCCGTAACACCTTCACATCCCGTTCCAAAATCTGAATCGACTCTTCCTCGTAGGACAAATCTGGTCTTAGTTCTACCTCCTCAACTGGCACTACATGAGATGGATCCGACTGATAACGACGTAGCATCGAAACATGGAACACATCGTGCATCTGCTTCAACTCCGAAGGCAACTCTAACTGATATGCCACTGGTCCAACCCGTTTCAAAACCCGATAAGGTCTTATAAACCTTGGACTTAACTTTCCTTTGTTACCAAATCTCATTACCTTCTTCCATGGCGACACTTTAAGAAATACTTGATCTCCCACAACAAACTCTATTTCCTTCCGCTTAAGATCTGCGTACGACTTTTGCCTGTCAGATGCCTCCTTTAACTGAGCTCGAATTACCTTAACCTTTTCTTCGGATTCTGCCACCATCTCCGGACCCAAAACATGACGTTCTCCCAATTCTGTCCAACACGTAGGAGTGCGACACTTCCGTCCATATAGCGCTTCATACGGTGCCATCCGAATACTGGCTTGATAACTGTTGTTGTACGCAAATTCCGCTAAAGGTAAGAACTCCTCCCAGCTTCCTCTGAAATCTATCACACATCCCCTTAACATATCCTCTAATACTTGGATTACTTGCTCAGACTGGCCGTTCGACTGTGGATGAAATGCCATACTGAAGTCCAATCCGGTGCCTAAAGCCTGATGTAATGCTTTCCAAAACTGAGACGTAAACCTCGAATCCCTATCCGAAATAATCGACACTGGCACTCCATGCAACCTTACAATCTCTGCCACATACAACTTTGCCAATTTCTGCAAAGAGTAATCAACCCGCACTGGTATGAAATGTGCAGACTTCGTCAATCGATCCACTATCACCCATACCGAGTCTTTCTTAGTAGGCGTAAGGGGAAGCCCACTAACAAAATCCATGGTGATTCGCTCCCACTTCCACTGCGGAATCTTTATCGGCTGAAGCAATCCTGACGGAACTTGGTGTTCAGCCTTAACTTGCTGACACATTAAGCACTTCCCTACAAATTCTGTAACTTCCCGCTTAAGACCAGGCTACCAAAACTGATCCCGTAAATCTCTGTATAACTTACTTCCTCCAGGATGCATAGCATAAGGGCTACTATGCGATTCCTGAAGAATTCTCTGCCTCAGCTCCTTATCCTTCGGCATACAAACCTTACCCTTGAAACACAAAACTCCATCGCTGTTAACACCATAATCTTCCAGCTCCCTATTCTGCACCTGTCGTAGCTTAACACTTAGATCATCGTCTACCAACTGTCTTTCTTTCACCTGACTCAACCACGTCGGCTTTACTTGCAATTCTGCCAGCAAGCTTCCGTCGTCATAAAGACTAAGATGTGCGAACATCGCCCTTAGATCCGACACCACTTTTCGACTTAAGGCATCTGCCACTACATTCGCCTTGCCCGGGTGACACTCTATAGAACAATCGTAGTCTTTCAACAACTCCACCCATCTTCGCTGTCTCAGATTCTGCTCTTTCTGGGTCAGCAGATACTTAAGACTGTTGTGGTCCGTGTAAATCACTGACTTTTCTCCATACAGATAATGCCTCCACACCTTAAGAGCAAAGACTACCGCTGCCAACTCCAAGTCATGCGTCGGATAGTTAACCTCATGTGGCCTTAATTGCCGAGACGCATAAGCGACTACCTTCTCGTCTTGCATCAAAACACATCCTAATCCTGTGTGAGAAGCATCACAATATACCACAAAATCCTTCCCTGCCTCAGGCTGAATCAAAACCGGAGCTTCAGTCAAAACCCTCTTAAGCTTCTCAAAGCTCTCTTGCTGCTTATCTGCCCATATGAAAGGTACCTCCTTTCTCAACAACTTCGTCAAAGGTGTAGCTAACGATGAAAATCCTTCGACGAATCTTCTGTAGTAGCCTACTAATCCCAAGAAACTGCGAACCTCAGCTACAAACTTAGGTGGTTTCCAATCTAACACTGCCTCAATCTTCCGAGGATCCACCCTTATCCCTTCTGTAGACACCACATGCCCTAAGAACGCAACTTCCTTCAGCTAAAATTCACACTTGCTGAATTTGGCATAAAGCTTCTTCTCCCTTAACACTTGCAACACTATCCGAAGGTGCTCAACATGCTCTATCTCAGACTTGGAATACACTAGGATGTCGTCTATGAACACAATGACGAACCGATCCAAGTAGGGTTGGAAAACTCGGTTCATCATTCCATGAACGCAGCTGGGGCGTTCGTCAAACCGAATGGCATTACCAAGAACTCATAATGCCCATATCTTGTTCGGAAAGCTGTCTTATGGATATCCGCTTCCTTCACTTTAAGCTGATGATACCCTAACCTTAGATCTATCTTTGAAAATACCGCAGCTCCCTTAAGCTGATCGAACAAGTCATCGATCCTCGGCAGAGGGTACTTGTTCTTGATGGTCAGCTTATTCAACTGCCGGTAATCTATGCACATCCGCATCGTCCCATCCTTCTTCTTCACAAATAGAACTGGTGCTCCCCATGGAGACACACTAGGTCGGATAAACCCACAATCAAGCAACTCTTGAATCTGAGCCTTAAGCTCAACCAACTCCTTTGGTGCCATTCTGTATGGAGCAATAGATACTGGCGCCGTTCCAGGCAATAAGTCAATCCCAAATTCCACCTCACGATCCGGAGGCAATCCTGGAAGTTCTTCCGGGAAGACATCCACAAATTCTCTTACAATCCTGACCTCTTCAACAGTTGCTTCCTTAACCTCCAAGGCACTAACCAACATCAGAAAAGCTACACATCCCTTTCTTACCATCTTTTCTGCCTTAAGGGCAGATACTACATTTGACAAGTAATTCCGTCTCTCGCCCATCACCACAACTTCATTATCGTCAGAGGTTCTCAATGACAAGCGCTTAGCAGCACAATCCACATTCGCACGGTACTTCACTAGCCAGTCCATGCCTAAGATTAGGTCAAATTCCCTGAATGGCAACTCCATTAAGTCAGCTGGAAACTGCGTCCCCTGAACTTCTAAAGGCACTTCCTTAAAGAGCTTATCTACTACTACAGTCTGCCCTAACGGACTAAGTACGGTCATCTTCCTAGGTACAATTTCAGAGTTCACATGCAAAGTTCCAGATACTTCATATACCAGACCTGGCTGTCTAGCCTCAGTGCTACCACTACCTCTGCCTGGGGTCCCGCGACCTCTACCAGAACCATTACCTCTGCCATTCAAACCACGACCCCTCAACGGCTGCTGTCCACCTCTGCCAGCCTGATTAAACCCCTGACCTGCTGAGCGGTTCCTATCTGTATCCATCGGGCAATCCCTAATCATATGATCCTTGGACCCGCACTTAAAACATCCCCCTGCCTTTTTCCAACATTCTCCCGGGTGCATCTTTCCACACTGAGCACAAGTACGGTACTGTCCTTCCATAGCAACCTGCTGACCTCGCGACCCATCAACTCTAGGTTTCTTTTGAAAATTCCCGGATGACCCTGAAGACCCAAAGCTCCTCTTATTCCTATTCTGACCTCTGTCCCGGTTCTATCTTTCAGTCCGCTTAACTTCTTCAGCTATCTGTGCCCTATCCACCAAAACTGCAAAGTCCCTCTCTCGATGCGGAGCAATCAACACTCGCAGCTCATCTCGCAACCCATCCTCAAATCTAACACACCGCTCGTAATCAGTAGCTACTATCCCCCTGGCATACCGGCTAAGCCGCAAAAACTCCACTTCATACTCAGCTACCGACTTATTTCCTTGCACTAAATTCAGAAACGCTTTTCTTTGAGAGTCTATGTAGCTAGCTCCAACATATTTTCCCTCAAACTTAACCTTAAAATACCCCCAATCCACTCGATCCGCAGGGGTACTGTCCTTGACAGTGAGCCACCACTGGCAGGCCTCATCTCGAAGCAGCGAAACAGCACCTTTCAGCTTTTCCTCAAGAGTGCAGTCTAAATCGTCCATGATCCTCTCGACTGCCTCTAACCAGTACTCTGCTACATTCGGAGCTACCCCAGATACTCCCCTAAAAACCTCCGCTCCATTTGATCTAAGTCTCTCAGCCACTGACTTCCGAGCCCCATTTCCCATACTAGCTCCTGCTACTCGCTCTAAAACTCGCAGCATAGCCTGCGATACTACGTCATCTTCTCCTGTTTGCTCTTGAAATTCTGCCCCTACAGCCGGTGGCGGTACCTCATTCTCGGAACCCTGTCCAGACCCAACTGGTTCCGACACAGCCATTCTGCCTTTACCGCGTCCACGACGACCACGTCCCCTAGAACTCATGTCTACTTCGCGTCTTATCTGTTTTTACGAAAATTTTATGCATTAGCGTCTTTTCACTTTCTTGTTTAAAGAAAATTTTATGCAACAGAGTTTTAATCAGTGGTTTTTCCGTAGAAGTACACATATACCTAGGGTCCGTGTCTCTAAAGTATAGTTTCCTTAGGCTTATAACTAAAGTATCATACATTAACATACTCACATCAATTTATCAACAAAAGAACTTACCTGGCGGACCTGGGCCGAGGACTCGGGTGCCATGCTTCCATAAAAACCAGTTTAACCAAAACTTTTCAAAACTCAATTGGGCTCAATTTTGAAAATGTTGTGGGCTTCAAAACCCAAGGCCGAGTGTTTAAAACTGGGCTCTGATACCAAGTTGAAACACCCCAAACTCGACCCACAAGCCCCGACCGGATTTGGCATGCTCCTTGAGAAAAACTCGTTTTATGTTATGATGGAAAACATGTTGATTTCGAAGAAAAATAAATTTGAAGTATGTTCTTGTTGAAAACCGTGTTATGATTTAAGTTTGTATCTTATTAAAACATTATCTTTATGATTTTAGAAAATTTATAAATCAAAAGAAGAACCGGATTTAGAACTTATTATTAAGTTGAAAACCATAGGTGTTTAGGTGTCAAAACAATTTAATTCAGTTATCGAAAATATTTAATTACTTAGTTGAAGTTAATCGTAGCAGAATAAAAAAAATTAAAACGTATAAGTAACATAGCTAATGGTGGCCTTATTACAAAAACATAACCCAAAAATAAATCCTGAAATAATAAAAGAAAGCGTAGTAAAATTTAATAAAAAGGGAAAATCGAAATACTGAGTTGAGCAATGGCCACCACATAGTCCTCGCTGACCCAGTCCAATCACTGTGTATCACCTGAAAATGATATCCCACAAAGGGTGAGTCAACAGACTCAATGTGTAACAATACACTAAAAGCCCAATCGATTATAGCCTTAGAGATAACATTCTTGGCAAAGCCCATTTTAATCACATTTAGCCATAAGCCCATAACATATCAAATCAAGCAAATTAAATCATATGTACATATAAAATGAAATGCAATCCCGAGCCCACCTAAACATCCATCCGCTACACACCACCTGTACCAGCCAATCACACCGTGTGGATTACTAAATCGACCCTCCATCCGCTACACACCATCGAAGGCAGTCGCTGCAGTCAACTGCACATCGCCCTTATATATTGTGGCATGGCCACCAGATAATTGTGACAAAGTCACCGGAATCATAATATGTGACTGAAGTCACCGAATAATATTATTATGATCGAAATCACCGGATAATGTGGTAAAAACCACCGGAACACTTCCCCTTTATCAAAATCACCCATATGCCCATGCACATACATATTATTCAGATTTTATGCAATATACCCCCAAAATCATAACGGAATCATACATATTTCATATCCATACTTACAGCATTATTAACGAAGTATTAGGGGGTTAACGTACCTGAATATCATATACCACTGAATGGTACCCGCAACCATTATCAAATATATTTCTTATTAACACATGCAAATATTAATACTATCGATTTATTGGAAGTTTAGTGTAGGGCTACACACCTGATAACAGTGATTATAATACTATCGATACCAACGCTCTCGCTAGCAAGAATAACAATGAAATGCTTATCCCTATCGAACTTGATTGTCTAGATCCCGAAATATCACTTGTCCTTGGAGATGTCGAAATCCCTACATGGTTTATGTTAGATTCGATTTCTAACATTTTAATAAACCAAAATACATGGCCTTCGGCCTAATATTACACTTGCTTACCTTGGATATTTAAATCCCGAATGATCTCCCCCCTAAATATCGGCTACAGAAGAACCCCGAAACTTTCCTTCATGATTCGACCAAAGAAACTAAGAGGATTAGAGTCTTGATTTTCGACAGTCAGAGAAAGATAAAGGAAAAGAAATTAGCCTAGAAGAGATCCTTACCGAAAAAGAATGACCAAACCGCAAATGGTCAATAACCTCTAAGAAAATCGACAAAGGTAACCTGCAGTAGAGAAATCGGTTCAGATGAGAAAGATGATAGGCTTTTGGTGCTTAGGAGCAATCGGTTTCAATAGGTGACAATGAAGTGGAACTTTCAGCTTAAGAAAAGAATAGCAAGGGGTTATAGATTCGGCTTGATGAACAATCGGCTAAGGTCAAATGTTCTTGGCTTTAGATGAAATATGAAAAGAAGAAATGAAGGGGATGGAGTGTGATGCGAGTTGGCTTGATGACAAGAGGGAGACTCGGCTTACCCTTAAACAAATAAGAAAGAAAAGAAAAGAAACAAATGACCCTTATGGTCTATGGATGATTCGGCCAAAGTCTAACAATAGAAGAAAAAGAATAGATTTTGGTGTGGTTTGGTTACAAAGAAAAAAAATGAAAGTTTAGGAGAGAATGAAGTTGGAAATCAGCAAAAGAAAGTGACCAAAATGGCTCTTTGATGGCCTTAAGCTTTCGGCACCACACTAGAGAAAGAAGAAGAAACCCGAAAAAAAAAACACCTAAACCTCTTAAGAAAATTTCGGCTACTCCCCTCTACCCACATGACCGAAATGGTCATCAAAGAAATCCCTTGGCCGGCCAACTCACATTCTCATCACAAATCCCACATTTTCCTCCTTATTTCCTCCTAATCTTCCTCCTAATCCCTTTCAAAATTCGGTCAACCCCCCTTGCCCCCTATGCCGTCTACATACATGGTCAAAAGGCCATAAAAAAAAATTTCCAAAACATCATTCCTTACTTCAAGCCTTATGTCCCCTTATCATACCAAAACTTCTTGATTCCATACCTTAAGTTAGCACTTGCCTTCTTCCTTAGTCTACTATCCATAAAAGAAAATAGTCCAACCTTACCTTAATTAAAGTTTGACCGTCACATGCCATACAAGTGCAAAATAAAAGTCACCTTAAGACTATCCATGGGATTCGAACCTAAGCCCCCCTCACACTGCTTTTGGCGTCACTTCTTAAGGCCCTAAGTGGCGCCTCCTTACCACTTTGCCAACTGAATTCTTGTGATTAAATCCTCATACAAATTTTTCTTAAGGCCAATCTTGCTTAGCTCCCTTTTAAGAATTAAAAATCTAATATTTTTCTAAGGTATTCTCCCACATTTTAAAGTTCCCGAAGTTCCCAAAACACATACAAACAGCACACAACATGCCACTGCACACATTCAAGTGAAAATACATAACCCCTAAATCCTGGATATTACATTGGAGTTTTGATGATTTTAGGTAATTTTGACTAAATTGAGAACATGAAATTTTGAAAGACTAAATTGTGAAATAAATGAAATGTGTGGACTCGTATGAGCATGAGTAAAATTCCGCTATGCATGGGTAACTTGAAATTATGTGTATTTTGTAATTTTTTGAAATAGGGACTAAAATTTCAAAATGTGAAAATGTGAAGGCTAATTTGCAAATTGCCCTAAATATGTGTTTTTGGATTGAATTGAATGTTTTGGTGAATAAAAGGGTTAAATTTGAATATGTATAGATCAAGAACCGAAAAAAACGGACTTAGATCGTGGAAAATCAAAAATAGTTGAAGAGCCGTCCATTTTCGTTCCTCCTATACGAGGTAAGTCAAAATACAAAGAAATGTATTTGATAATTTCTATGTTTTCATAATCGTTGCTTTGTATACTTCAAAACCAATGCTTCAATTTTGTGAATTGATGAATATTTTGTAATGTGCCATTGGAATATCCTGAAATAGGGGTTATTTGTGATTGTATTGTTTTGCATGAGTATGGATTGTCGTGTTGTTAATTGAGATGTTCTAGGGTTTAGGAATAAGCCAAAGGTAGGCCCGAGCTGTAGGAAAATTTTTGTTTTTAAGCTTTAGTTAGAGGGAGCTGAAGGAGCTAGGGGTTAAGTGTAATTCGTGGGGAATTTAAGCACAAGATTGGGCTTGGTAAAGTGGCAAGGAGGTGCAACTTAGAGCCTTGAAGGTGACACCACATGCAGGGAAGGGAGAGCTCGGGTTCGAGCAGCAGAAATCTCACTTTCTGCTTATTATTTTGACGCCAAGGGGGAGGAGTTGTGCTCAGCACAAACTCTGTCAGATAAGCTTGGAATAAGTCAAGATAATTTGATTTGATGGCAAGGAGAAAATTTAGGAGTGTGATTAATTCAAATTAGTTTGATTTGGGGCAAGGAGAAAATTTAGGAGTGTGATTAATTCAAATTAGTTTGAATTGATGGCAAGGAGAAATTTTAGGTGGTTGCCGAATTTTGAATCGTGTAAGGGGGGAAGAAGGGCCGAAATTCCTTAGTAGCTAGGTGACATTTTCGGCTAGCTTTGAAGGCTTTATTCTTTGTTTTGTGTCAAGCCGAAATCTCCCTTTGCATTGTCGATTTCTCCCTAGTGCTTTCAGTTGAAGCAAACCCGAAACCCAAGTTGTATTTGTCAATTTACTCTCTTAGTCTTTGAGCCGAATTCCATTTGCTTTCTTTCTCTTTTTCTCCTTTGAAACCGAAATCCACCAGCACCTTAGACTCTTGCCGATTTCTTCCTTAGGCATTTAGCTGAATTTTCACTTGCTTTTCTCTCTATTTCATTTGAAGCCGAAACCTTACTCTCCCATCTTTCTCTTTTTCTTTTCCATTTTTGCTCAAAGCCAAAAGTATCCATCTTCTCCCCTTGCATCTTTATTTTCTTCCTTTTCTCAAACTCTTGTGCCGAAATTCTCTCCATTTTCCTTTGCCGAATTCCCTCTCTTCCACTTCACTTTCTTTTTCTTTCTCTTTCCCCCCACTCTAGCCGAATCTCCCTCCATCACCTAACACTATTGCCGAAATTCCCCTATTCTCTTCTATTTTGTGTTGGCCGAATATCAGTTTGGCATAGATCTCTTTTGGGTTCTTCTTCAATCGGTTTTGAGAAGGGTAAGTAGTGTTGGCCGAATTTCTTTATTTCCTTTTCTCTTCTCTCTGTCGATTTTCATGTGAGAAAAAGCCGAATTTTGGGCATTTGTTAGCAAGATTCTAACCATCCATAGGAATCGATTTCTCCTAGGTTCTTCGGGATTGTGGAAGCAGTAGATCTGAGCCAGTTGTTCTCTGTCAATCGATATCATCAAGTCTGTGGTAAGGACCATGTTGATTCAATTACACTCTTAGTTGTTTGATAAGCCGAAGGCTATTGTGAATGAGTGCTTTTGATGGCCGATTGTAGGAGGAAGATCAGTCTCGCGTATCGTGTGTTGTGATTAGCATTCGTAAGGAAGAAAGGTAAGGATGGTGTTAGTTATGCGTTAGTTCATCCTTCAGGATTTATTGGTATGGCCGAATGGCCTTGTTAATGGTTTTGTGGTTTGGCCGAATGTAGGACAGGGAGATCTAGTGCGGTAGATCGAGTCTTTGGGAATTAGTGATATCGCTAGTAACAGGTGTGTAACTTACAAACTTTATAACTTAGTAAATATATTAAAAACCTAAATATGTGAAAAGCCGAAAACTGTGTAGATCCTAATATGATACCTTATGGGTATGAGCAAGGATACGGGTAAGTCCGTTTCAATATGATTTTGTTATATGATGCTTAATACCATGAACTATGATATATTTGCTATATGTTCATAATAAGGCATGGTGGCATGATTTGTACATGTGATGCATTGATGAGGGTGATATGAGAGGAGGGGGAAGATTTGATATCCGTGTCTTTGGGACACCAGAGGTTTGGCACCTCCAGTGGTTTGGTACCACAGTTTATTTTGTGACTTTGGGTCACCAGAGGTTTGCCACCTCATAGCGACTTGTCCCAGTGGCTTAGCACCACAGTGGGTTGGCCCCACATTTGATATAACGGGATTGTCGCCAGTGATTTGGTATCACAACGTGGGTTGGCCCCACAATTGGATTATTCGTGACTTTGGGTGACCAGTGGTTTGGCACCACACTTTTATTTGGATATCGTGACTTTGGGTCTCTAGTGGTTTGCCACCACCAGTGGTTTGGTACCACACGGGGTAGAAACGGAGTTATGGATGGTTAGGCTAGGTTGCATGATATATTACTTGCTTATGACTTGTGTAAGCTTGTTGCATTAACCGGGGGAGGGATTATGCACTGGGTCTTGGTGACTCACCTTCTCCCTTATCTTTTCAGGTGATTCGTAGATCGCGGATGAGGAGCCGGGTGGACTCGAGGTGGCCCATGCATTAAAACATTTGGTTTTACTTGGATTTTGAATTGGGTAATTATTTTATATTTTGCTTTTATTATTTGGGTTTGTAATAAGGCCTTTTAAATTATGTTTTGAATTATTTATAAGCTTTAGATTTGATTTCGAACATGGTTAAGTGAATTACTTGATTAATTTAATAATGTGAGCGCAAGGTTTTCTAAACTACAAAACGCAATGGTTTTCAAAACCTTACCATCGGGTAATACAAATCACTTGATAATAAATGACAACTCAAATGTTTTCGACAACTTAAACGGTTTCCAAACTTAAGTTTCCAAACTCAAATAGAAACAGTTTTCAAATTAATCACTTGGGTTTCTTTTAAAATGACAAAAAGGTTTTCTAATCTATGGATCGGCAACTAAGTTTTAAAGATTGATTTCCGGGATCCCAAAGTAAACTATCGTTTTAAACTAATCATGCCCTTATTTCTTTAGGCATAAAACAACAAAGAATTTTCACTAAAATTTAACCTTAACTTGATTTCCTCAAAACGTTTTTCCTCTGTAACATGTCAGATTCGGTCGTGGTGTGTTGACCGGGTTTGGGGTGTTACAATTGTGGTATCAGAGCCAAGTTCAAAGGCTCGGCTGTGGGCCCGAGGCCCAAAATGTTTTAAAATATGGTCTTAAAATGTTTTTGTTTGAAGTTATATGATTTGAAAGGCATGGCACCGAGTCTCCGGCACCAATCCGCCCAGGTAAGTACCCCTAGCCTTTGGTTGTGCTTTTTGAATGTTATAAACTCTGAATGACTTGTGATAGTGGACTACCTTAGAGACTGAAATTTATAGGACTCTATGGACTCGCGAAAACAAAACTCTTTAATAAGAATTATTCATAAAACTGTGCTTTAAAGATAGTGGAATAATGACTAATGCATAAAACTTTTAAATCAGATAAGTTGAGACTTTAGACATGAGCACTCGAGGTCGGGGTCGTAATACGCGTGGACGCGGTCGGGGTAGGATGGCTGTGTCTGAGCCAGTGAGGTCTGGTCAGGGGTCGGAAAATGAGATACCAGCACCACCACCAGCTGTAGGTGGTGAGTTCCAGGATCAGACGGGGGATGATGCAGTGTCTCAGGTGATGCTGCGAGTTCTTGAGAGGGTAGCTGGAGTAGGTGGAGGCGCGGGAGCTCGAAAATCCGTACCTGAGTGACTCCGAGCCAATGGAGCTGAGGTATTTCGAGGTGTTTCTGGTGTGGCTCCCAGTACGGCTGAGTATTGGTTAGAGGCGACGGAGCGAATCATGGATGACTTGGATCTGACTGCTGAGGAAAAGCTGAAAAGGATAGTGTCGCTTCTTCGGGATGAGTCATACCAGTGGTGGCTCACGGTGCGGGATAGTGCTGCAGCGGAGGATCTCACTTGGGACTATTTTAAGGCAGCATATCAGAAGAAATATGCTGGGTCTAGTTACATTGATGGGCAGCAGAAGGCATTTCTGAGATTGGTTCAAGGGAGTAAGTCCGTATCAGAGTATGAGGCAGAATTTTTAAGGTTGAGACAGTATGCTAGAGGTATCGTGGCTACGGAGCACGAGCGATGTGTCAGGTTCGAGGACGGACTGAGGGATGAGCTGAGATTGCTGATTGCTCCACAACAGGAGTGAGAGTTTGCTGTGCTAGTAGAAAAGGCTAAGATAGTCGAAGGGATAAAGGAATCTGTGAGGCAGAATCACGACAGGAATAGGCATAAGAGGGGTTTTGGATCATCTGGGTCGGCCGGTAATTCTCAGAAAAGGGCTAGACAGAGTGGGCCGAATCAATCTGGGAGGCCCGTTACTGCTAATCGGGGACCAGCACAGTGTAATCAGTGCGGGAAAGCTCATTGGGGCGAATGTTGGACCGGTGGGAAAGGATGTTTTGAGTGTGGCTCGCTGGATCATCGTGTGAGGGACTGTCCATGTAAGCTAGCCAGGAATCAGTCTGAGGGTCAAGGTCGTGCTTAGTTCAGAAATGAAGAACCGCCACCGTAGAGGGGTCGTGGTAACGGTAGAGGAGGTAATGGTTCGGGTCGGGGCCGCGGAGCACCGGGCAGAGGTGCAGGCAACACTGAGGCAAGACAGCCTGGGTTAGTATATGCAGCAAGGCGTCGGGAGGAAGGCGACGCACCGGACGTCATAACCGGTACGTTCTTAATCTTTGGTTTACCATATATTGCTTTGATAGATGTGGGTTCGACGCATTCGTATGTTGCTAGTAGCATAGTAGAGACCATGAACTTAGACTCTGAGACTACTTCTAGGGAGATGACTTAGCCCTCTAGGTCACTCTGTAGAAGTGAATAAGCTGTATAGGGATGTACCCCTAGAACTCCAAGGGGTAGTGTTTGTAGCTGATCTGATGGAACTGCCGTTTGGGGAGTTCGATCTGATTCTTGAGATGGACTGGTTGGTCAAGTACCAGGCAAGTTTGGATTGCGCTGCTAAGCGCATAGTTTTGAAGACAGTGGAGGGTGAAGAGGTGGTTATGATAGGTAATAGAAGAGATTATCTATCCAACGTGGTATCTGCGTTGAAAGCTAAGAAGATGGTCAGGAAGGGCTGTGAGGCATTTATGGTTCATGTGTGTGCGTTGGAGGCTATAGAGTCTACTATAGGGAATGTCCGAACGGTAAAGAAATATGCTGACGTATTTCCAGAAGAACTTTCGGGACTGCCTCCGGACCGTGAAGTTGAATTTGGCATAGATCTGTTACCCGGAACTGCGCCAATGTCTATCACTCCGTATAGGATGGTGCCGAAGGAATTGGTGGAATTGAAGGCTCAAATTCAGGAGTTGTTGGACTGAGGTTTTATCCGACCAAGTGTTTCGCCTTGGGGAGCACCGGTACTCTTTGTCAAGAAGAAGGATGGTACGATGCGGATGTGTATAGACTACCGCCAGTTGAATAAGCTGAAGATCAAAAACAAGTATCCATTGCCGAGGATAGATGACTTGTTTGATCAGCTTAAGGGGGCAGTGGTTTTCTCCAAGATTGATTTAAGTTCTGGGTATCATCAGCTAAAGGTGAAAGAGGCTGATATTCATAAGACGGCATTTCGCACTCGGTATGGGCACTACGAGTTTCTAGTAATGCCGTTTGGGTTGACTAACGCGCCGGCAGCATTCATGGACATGATGAATCGGGTATTTCAGCAGTATTTGGATCAGTTTGTCGTGGTATTTATAGACGATATCCTGGTTTACTCAAAGTCAGAGGAGGAGCATGATGCGCATTTGCGAGTAGTGTTGCAGATTCTGAGGGAAAAGCAGCTATATGCCAAATTTAGTAAGTGCGAGTTCTGGCTTAGGGACGTGACTTTCTTGGGTCACGTAGTATCAGCTGAGGGGATTAGAGTGGATCCTCGAAAGATTGAGGCAGTGTTGGATTGGAAGCCACCTAAGTCAGTGGCAGAAATTCAGAGTTTTCTAGGTCTGGCAGGGTATTATCGAAGATTTGTAGAGGGATTTTCTTTGATCGCAGCACCAATGACCAAGTTATTGAGGAAAGGAGTTCCATTTGTGTGGACTGAGAAGCAGCAAGGAAGTTTTGACAAGTTGAAGAAGATTCTGACTGAAGCTCCGGTTTTGATTTAGCCTGAAGCAGGCAAGGAATTCACAGTTTACTGTGATGCATCACATACTGGCTTGGGATGTGTGCTGATGCAGGAAGGGAAGGTAGTGGCTTATGCATCTCGACAGTTGAGACCACATGAGGTTAACTATCCGACGCATGACTTGGAATTAGCTGCAGTGGTTTTCGCTTTGAAGATATGGAGACACTATTTGTACGGAGAGAAGTTGATAGTCTACACGGATCACAAGAGTCTAAAGTATCTTTTGACTCAGAAGGATTTGAACTTGAGGCAGCGCAGATGGATTGAGTTGTTGAAGGACTACGACTGTTCGATTGAGTATCATCCGGGCAAGGCTAACGTGGTAGCAGACGCGTTGAGCTGTAAGGTTGTATCAGACTTAAGATCGATGTTTACTCGTCTTAGCTTGTATGACAATGGGAGTCTTTTGGCAGAATTGCAGGTTAAGCCGACTTGGGTTGAGCAGATTAGGGAGAAATAGTTAGAGGATGAGGGTTTGAACGATCAGAGGTTACAGGTTCAGAATGGTGGTTTAGAGGATTATAGTTTGTCCAGAGACGGAGTATTGTGTTTTCAAGGGAGAGCTTGTATGCCGAAGGATGTCGAGTTGAGGTAGAGAATTCTTCAAGACGCACATAGCAGTTCATACGCTATGCATCCTGGAGGTAGCAAGATGTATCGGGTTTTAAGAGAGCAGTTTTGGTGGCCAGGTCTGAAGCGGGAGGTAACTGAGTTTGTGGGTAAATGTCTAACGTGTCAGCAGGTCAAGGCTGAACATCAGTTGCCGTCTGGGTTACTTCAGCCGGTGAAGATTCCACAGTGGAAGTGGGAAAGGATCACTATGGACTTTGTCAGTGGATTACCCCTTACACCTAGTAAGAAGGACTCAGTTTGGGTGATTGTGGATCGTCTGACTAAGTCAGCTCATTTCATTCCGGTAAGGGTGGATTACTCGCTTCAGAAGTTAGCTAAGTTGTATGTGGCGGAGATAGTGAGGTTGCACGGTGTGCCAGTGTCGATCATCTCGGACAGGGATCCTAGATTTATGTCAAGGTTTTAGAGAGCGTTACATCAGGCTTTGGGGACGCGGTTGGATTTCAGTACGACATTTCATCCACAGTCTGACGGGCAGTCAGAGAGGGTTATACAGATTTTAGAGGATATGATGAGAGGTTGTGTTTTGGACTTCAGAGGCAGCTGGGAAGAGTTTTTACCATTAGCTGAATTTGCATACAACAATAGTTATCAAGCAAGCATTAAGATGGCACCATATGAGGCGTTGTATGGTAGGAACTGTCGCACACCTACATGTTGGACACAGTTGGGTGAGCGTCAAATGTTGGGACCAGAGTTGGTTGCAGAGACTGAGGATAAGGTTAATTTGATTCAGGCTCGTTTGAAGGAAGCTTCGGACAGACAGAAGTCGTATGCTGATCTCAAGCGGAGGGATATAGAGTTTGCCGTGGGTGACCAGGTCTTTTTGAAGGTCTCGCCATGTAAGAAAGTGTTGAGGTTTGGGAGAAAAGGCAAGTTAAATCCAAGGTTTATTGGGTCGTATAAGGTGTTGAGACGAGTGGGACCAGTAGCCTATCAGCTCGAGTTGCCAGCAGAGCTGAGTCAGATACACGATGTGTTTCATGTCTCCATGCTTAGACGCTATCGTTCTGATCCATCGCATGTCGTGGCAGTGGAGGAAATAGAGGTAAGTCCAGATTTGACGGTGGAAGAGGAACCAGTGCAGATTCTAGATCGAGATGTGAAAGTGTTGCGCAGGAAGTCAGTCCCATTAGTGAAGGTATTATGGCGAAATCATGGCGTGCAAGAAGCTACGTGGGAACCGGAGGATGTGATGAGACAGTAGTACCCTCAACTCTTTTGACCAGGTAATTTTGAGGCCGAAATTATTTTAAGGAGGGTGGAATTGTAATATCCTGAAATAGGGGTTATTTGTGATTGTATTATTTTGCATGAGTATGGATTGTCGTGTTGTTAATTGAGATGTTCTAGGGTTTAGGAATAAGCCAAAGGTAGGCCCGAGCTGTAGAAAATTTTTTGTTTTTAAGCTTTAGTTAGAGGGAGCTGAAGGAGCTAAGGGTTAAGTGTAATTCGTGGGGAATTTAAGCACAAGATTGGGCTTGGTAAAGTGGCAAGGAGGCGCCACTTAGAGCCTTGAAGGTGACGCCACATGCAGGGAAGGGAGAGCTCGGGTTCGAGCAGCAGAAATCTCACTTTCTGCTTATTATTTTGACGCCAAGAGGGAGGAGTTGTGCTCAGCACAAACTCTGTCAGATAAGCTTGGAATAAGTCAAGATAATTTGATTTGATGGCAAGGAGAAAATTTAGGAGTGTGAGTAATTCAAATTAGTTTGATTTGGGGCAAGGAGAAAATTTAGGAGTATGATTAATTCAAATTAGTTTGAATTGATGGCAAGGAGAAATTTTAGGTGGTTGGCGAATTTTGAATTGTGTAAGGGGGAAGAAGGGCCGAAATTCCTTAGTAGCTAGGTGACATTTTCGGCTAGCTTTGAAAGATTTATTCTTTGTTTTGTGTCAAGCCGAAATCTCCCTTAGCATTGTCGATTTCTCCCTAGTGCTTTCAGTTGAAGCAAACCTGAAACCCAAGTTGTATTTCTCGATTTACTCTCTTAGTCTTTGAGCCAAATTCCATTTGCTTTCTTTCTCTTTTTCTCCTTTGAAACTGAAATCCACCAGCACCTTAGACTCTTGCCAATTTCTTCCTTAGGCATTTAGCCGAATTTTCACTTGCTTTTCTCTCTATTTCATTTGAAGCCGAAACCTTACTCTCCCATCTGTCTCTTTTTCTTTTCCATTTTTGCTCAAAGCCAAAAGTATCCATCTTCTCCCCTTGCATCTTTATTTTCTTCCTTTTCTCAAACTCTTGTGCTGAAATTCTCTCCATTTTCCTTTCCCAAATTCCCTCTCTTCCACTTCACTTTCTTTTTCTTTCTCTTTCCCCCCACTCTAGCCGAATCTCCCTCCATCACCTAACACTATTGCCGAAATTCCCCTATTCTCTTCTGTTTTGTTTTGGCCGAATATCAGTTTGGCATAGATCTCTTTTGGGTTCTTCTTCAATCGGTTTTGAGAAGGGTAAGTAGTGTTGGCCGAATTTCTTTATTTCCTTTTCTCTTCTCTCTGTCGATTTTCATGTGAGCAAAAGCCGAATTTTGGACATTTGTTAGCAAGATTCTAACCATCCATAGGAATCGATTTCTCCTAGGTTCTTCGGGAATGTGGAAGCAGTAGATCTGAGCCAGTTGTTCTCTGTCAATCGATCTCATCAAGTCTGTGGTAAGGATCCATGTTGATTCAATTACTCTCTTAGTTGTTTGATAAGCCGAAGGCTATTGTGAATGAGTGCTTTTGATGGCCGATTGTAGGAGGAAGATCAGTCTCGCGTATCGTGTGTTGTGATTAGCATTCGTAAGGAAGAAAGGTAAGGATGGTGTTAGTTATGCGTTAGTTCATCCTTCGGGATTTATTGGTATGGCCGAATGGCCTTGTTAATGGTTTTGTGGTTTGGCCTAATGTAGGACAGGGAGATCTAGCGCAGTAGATCGGGTCTTCGGGAATTAGTGATTTCGCTAGTAACAGGTGTGTAACTTACACACTTTATAACTTAGTAAATATATTAAAAACCTAAATATGTGAAAAGCCGAAAACTGTGTAGATCCTAATATGATACCTTATGGGTATGAGCAAGGATACGGGTAAGTCTGTTTCAATATGATTTTGTTATATGATGCTTAATACCATGAACTATGATATATTTGCTATATGTTCATAATAAGGCATGATGGCATGATTTGTACATGTGATGCATTGATGAGGGTGATATGAGAGGAGGGGTAAGATTTGATATCCGTGTCTTTGGGACACCAGAGGTTTGGCACCTCCAGTGGTTTTGTACCACAGTTTATTTTGTGACTTTGGGTCACCAGAGGTTTGGCACCTCGTAACGACTCATCCCAGTGGCTTAGCACCACAGTGGGTTGGCCTCACATTTGATATAACGGGATTGTCGCCAGTGATTTGGTATCACAACGTGGGTTGGCCCCACAATTGGATTATTCGTGACTCTGGGTCACCAGTGGTTTGGCACCACACTTTTATTTGGATATCGTGACTTTGGGTCACCAGTGGTTTGGCACCACCAGTGGTTTGGTACCACACGGGGTAGAAACGGAGTTATGGATTGTTAGGCTGGGTTGCATGATATATTGCTTGCTTATGACTTGTGTAAGCTTGTTGCATTAACCGGGGGAGGGATTATGCACTGAGTCTTGGTGACTCACCTTCTCCCTTATCTTTTCAGGTGATTCGTAGATCGCGGATGAGGAGCCGGGTGGACTCGAGGTGGCCCATGCATTAAAACATTTGGTTTTACTTGGATTTTGAATTGGGTAATTATTTTATATTTTGCTTTTATTATTTGGGTTTGTAATAAGGCCTTTTAAATTATGTTTTGAATTATTTATAAGTTTTAGATTTGATTTCGAACATGGTTAAGTGAATTACTTGATTAATTTAATAATGTGAGCGCAAGGTTTTCTAAACTACAAAACACAATGGTTTTCAAAACCTTACCATCGGGTAATACAAATCACTTGATAATAAATGACAACTCAAATGTTTTCGACAACTTAAACGGTTTCCAAACTTAAGTTTCCAAACTCAAATAGAAACGGTTTTCAAATTAATCACTTGGGTTTCTTTTAAAATGACAAAAAGGTTTTCTAATCTATGGATCGACAACTAAGTTTTAAAGATTGATTTCCGGGATCCCAAAGTAAACTATCGTTTAAAACTAATCATGCCCTGTTTTCTTTAGGCATAAAACAACAAAGAATTTTCACTAAAATTTAACCTTAACTTGATTTCCTCAAAACGTTTTTCCTCTGTAACATGTCAGATTCGGTCGTGGTGTGTTGACCGGGTTTGGGGTGTTACAGCCATTGATGAACATGTGAGTTTTTGAATGTTTCATGGTGAAATGTTAATTATATGTGATAGATTAACATAGTTTGTCTTTGGAGTTTTGATGATTTTAGGTAATTTGGACTAAATTGAGAACATGAAATTTTGAAGGACTAAATTGTGAAATAAATGAAATGTATGGACTCATATGAGCATGAGTAAAATTCGGCTATGCATGGGTAACTTGAAATTATGTGTATTTTGTAATTTTGTGAAATAGGGACTAAAATTTCAAAATGTGAAAATGTTTAGGCTAATTTGTAAATTGCTCTAAATATGTGTTTTTGAATTGAATTGAATGTTTTGGTGAATAAAAGGGTTAAATTTGAATATGTATAGATCAAGAACCAAAAAAAAGGGACTTAGATCGTGGAAAATCAAAAATAGTTGAAGAGTCGTCCATTTTCGTTCCTCCTATACAATGTAGGTCGATATACAAAAAAATGTATTTGATAATTTCTACGTTTTTGTAACCGTTGCTTTGTATACTTCAAAACCCATGCTTCAATTTTGTGAATTGATGAATATTTTGTAATGTGCCATTGATGAACATGTGAGTTTTTGGATGTTTGATGGTGAAATGTGAATTATATGTGATAGATTAACATAGTTTGTCTTTGGAGTTTTGATGATTTTAGGTAATTTTGACTAAATTGAGAACATGAAATTTTGAAGGACAAAATTGTGAAATAAATGAAATGTATGGACTCATATGAGCATGAGTAAAATTTCTCTATGCATGGGTAACTTGAAATTATGTGTATTTTGTAATTTTTTGAAATAGGGACTAAAATTTCAAAATGTGAAAATGTGAAGGCTAATTTGCAAATTGCCCTAAATATGTGTTTTTGGATTGAATTGAATGTTTTGGTGAATAAAAGGGTTAAATTTGAATATGTATAGATCAAGAACCGAAAAAAACGGACTTAGATCGTGGAAAATCAAAAATAGTTGAATAGCCGTCCATTTTTGTTCCTCCTATACGAGGTAAGTCGATATACAAAGAAATGTATTTGATAATTTCTACGTTTTCATAATCGTTGCTTTGTATACTTCAAAACCAATGCTTCAATTTTGTGAATTGATGTGAAACACCCCAAACCCGGCCCACGAGCCTTGACCGAATCTGGTATGTTCCTCAATGTAAACCGGTTAAAAAATTCTTTTGTTACTTAGAAAAACTTGTGTGTTTTGAAAGAAAAATTGTTTTAGGTTGGGCTTGAATTGACAACAAGTTTATTTTATAAAATAAACCTTTTACTTTAGGTGACAAAACGTTTAGGGTTTGTTTTAAAATAAATCTACTTAATCTTTTAATTGATAAAAATTTGTAACATAACAAATAAAAGTAAAATAAAGTAGTTCACTATGGCCTTATTGCATCACATAAATCCCCAAAATTTAATTCAACATACTTAAAAAAATAAAATAAATGTCCAAATAAAATAATTCCTTGCTGTGCATGGCCACCATTAAGCTTCCTCTGACCCGGTCCATTACTGATCGTCACCTGGAAGAAAAATATTCCCCAACGGGGTGAGTCAAACAGACTCAATGTGTAACCAACACTAAAATTTAATAATTCAGGCATACATTATCATACATGTTTATATAACAGATAGAAAATAATGATGCAACCCGAACCCAAACCTATATGCCATCCGCTACACATCACCCGTACCAACCTGCACACCTTGGGGACTACTAAGTAAACCCTCCTTCCGCTACACACCATCGAAGGCAGTCGCTGTAGTCGACGTGCTCATCGCCCTTATAAAATTTGTGGCATAGCCACCAGATACATATTTTGTGTCATGAGACACCATAATCAGATTTCGTGGTCTTAGGTCACCATATTCGGATATCGTGGTCTTAGGTCACCACATTCACTTCCCCTTTCATATAACCCGAATGCCCCATATCATACATATCATGCCTTAATTCACATTCTTATCACTTTTCACATGTTATATATAACATATATTCATAATCCTAGTAGGAGTAGGAAACATACCTGAGTACTTTTGTACCATAGCATGGTACCTTAGCCATATTCACATTCTTATAAACATGCATATATTAATTATTGCCATAAATCTTATTTAAAAGTAGTGTGAGGTACACACTGATACACTTAGCAATTCACTTAAATCCCGAAAAGTTTGATCTAATGCCGTAGATCTCAAGTCGCTACATTCGGCCAACCTTAGTATGTTAGCAGAAAGCCTATTCGGCTATGAAACCAAATCCCAGTAGGATTTGTACACTTAAAACCTACCTTGGTGCCGATTGATGTCTAATCAAATGCCGGAAACTTTGTATCCTTCTTTCTTGAAATCGGTAATCACTAGATTACTTGAATAGATTAGTTTCGGCTTTTGAATAATTAATGAACACATATATTTACCAAACATGGCCTTGGCCGAATGCTATAGACACTTACCTTGTGGATTTTAAATCCTGAAACTCACCGAATAACTAGGGAACATGCGGCCTATGGTGTACCTTCGGGAAAAGAACTTCTCCTTCCTTGTAGTCGACACGTAGTAAATCCCGAAAGATCTCTTCAAGGTTTCGGCAACAAGATATTAATGGGGTTAGTCCTAGATTTCGGCAAATCTTAAAAGAAAAAGGATGAAACCGAATGAGATCTTACCCTTACATTAGAAATCGGCAATCCTTGCTTGAACCTTTAGCGATATTCAGCTATGTAGGCTAGAGGGGTTAAAATTTCGGCTTTTGATGCTATGAGGAATTCGGCTAGATCACAGAGTATTTCGGCTTGGCAAAAAGAGAAGAGAAAAGAGGAGGTGCACTAGGAAATTCGGCAGAGAGAAGAGTTGAAAGAATGACTGGCCCTCTTTTCCTCTAGTAGCCGAAATTACTAACTTAGAATCCCTTACTTGGTCATCACTCTTCTATTTTGATATTATCACTTAGTAAAAATAATTCAGCAATTATCCTTAGTTTATCCGAATTTTACAAGGAATTAAACTTATCCCTTAAGAGTCCCTATTGCCGTCCATTGCTTCCTCTTTGAGTCATTAAATAAAAATTCACTTAAAGTCTTAGCTAGATGCCGTCCAACCCTAATCATGGATGTGCCGAATTTTAACTTATGGAATTGGGCTCCTTGTAGCCATGTGAGGCCCAAATCATCCACCTAAGTGGCGCCTCCCTTAGGTTCATTAAGCTTTAATAACGAATTGGGCCACAAGCCCAACTCAGACGCAAAACACTCTTAAGAATGCTCTCCTTGCTACTCGAACTTAAGCTTTGCACAAGGCCTGTGGCGTCATTTCTAGAGGGCTTAAGTGGTGCCTTCAAGCCACTTAACCAAGCCCAGTTGTGTTATAAATTTCCTCTACTAATTTTCTTAAGACCACCTTGCTTCATGTCCCTCTCTTGAACTTTAAACTTAACATTTCTTAAGCATTTCCTTACATTTCTAAGACAATTTCTTACATTTCCAAATTTCCAAAAACGTTCGCTTTCCTCCTTTAAACTTAACATTTCTAAATCATTTCCTTACATTTCCAAGTTTCCAAAAATGAAACTTAACATTTCTAGATCATTTCCTTACATTTCCAAATTTCCAAAAATGTTCACTTTCCTCTTTTGAAACTTAACATTTCTAGATCATTTCCTCAAGTTTTCAAAAATGTTCATCATACATTCATAACACATAAGACATGCCATTTCGTATAATTAAATCAACAATGCATAGGCCCATTTTCAGGATGTTACATGATGAATATTTTGTAATGTGCCATTGATGAACATGTGAGTTTTTGGATGTTTGATGGTGAAATGTGAATTATATGTGATAGATTAACATAGTTTGTCTTTGGAATTTTGATGATTTTAGGTAATTTGGACTAAATTGAGAACATGAAATTTTGAAGGACTAAATTGTGAAATAAATGAAATGTATGGACTCATATGAGCATGAGTAAAATTCGGATATGCATGGGTAACTTGAAATTATGTGTATTTTGTAATTTTGTGAAATAGGGACTAAAATTTCAAAATGTGAAAATGTTTGGGCTAATTTGTAAATTGCTCTAAATATGTGTTTTTGAATTGAATTGAATGTTTTGGTGAATAAAAGGGTTAAATTTGAATATGTATAGATCAAGAACCGAAAAAAACGGACTTAGATCGTGGAAAATCAAAAATAGTTGAAGAGCCGTCCATTTCCGTTCCTCCTATACAATGTAAGTCGATATACAAAAAAATGTATTTAATAATTTCTATGTTTTTGTAATCGTTGCTTTGTATACTTCAAAACCCATGCTTCAATTTTGTGAATTGATGAATATTTTGTAATGTACCATTAATGAACATGTGAGTTTTCGGATGTTTGATGGTGAAATGTGAATTATATGTGATAGATTAACATAGTTTGTCTTTGGAGTTTTGATGATTTTAGGTAATTTTGACTAAATTGAGAACATGAAATTTTGAAGGACAAAATTGTGAAATAAATGAAATGTATGGACTTATATGAGCATGAGTAAAATTCGGCTATGCATGGGTAACTTGAAATTATGTGTATTTTGTAATTTTTTGAAATAGGGACTAAAATTTCAAAATGTGAAAATGTGAAGGCTAATTTGCAAATTGCCCTAAATATGTGTTTTTAGATTGAATTGAATGTTTTGGTGAATAAAAGGGTTAAATTTGATTATGTATAGATCAAGAACCGAAAAAACGGACTTAGATCGTGGAAAATCAAAAATAGTTGAACAACCGTCCATTTTCGTTCCTCCTATATGGGGTAAGTCGATATACAAAGAAATGTATTTCATAATTTCTACGTTTTCATAATCGTTGCTTTGTATACTTCAAAACCAATGCTTCAATTTTGTGAATTGATGAATATTTTGTAATGTGCCATTGATGAACATGTGAGTTTTTGGATGTTTGATGGTGAAATGTGAATTATATGTGATAGATTAACATAGTTTGTCTTTGGAGTTTTGATGATTTTAGGTAATTTGGACTAAATTGAGAACATGAAATTTTGAAGGACAAAATTGTGAAATAAATGAAAGGTATGGACTCATATGAGCCTGAGTAAAATTCGGCTATGCATGGGTAACTTGAAATTATGTGTATTTTGTAATTTTGTGAAATAGGGACTAAAATTCAAAATGTAAAAATGTTTGGGCTAATTTGCAAATTGCCCTAAATATGTGTTTTTGAATTGAATTGAATGTTTTGGTGAATAAAAGGGTTAAATTTGAATATGTATAGATCAAGAACCAAAAAAAACGGACTTAGATCGTGGAAAATCAGAAATAGTTGAAGAGCCGTCCATTTTCGTTCCTCCTATACAATGTAAGTCGATATACAAAGAAATGTATTTCATAATTTCTACGTTTTTGTAATCGTTGCTTTGTATACTTCAAAACTCATGCTTCAATTTTGTGAATTGATGAATATTTTGTAATGTGCCATTGATGAACATGTGAGTTTTTGGATGTTTGATGGTGAAATGTGAATTATATGTGATAGATTAACATAGTTTGTCTTTGGAGTTTTGATGATTTTTGGTAATTTGGACTAAATTGAGAACATGAAATTTTGAAGAACTAAATTGTGAAATAAATGAAATGTATGGACTCATATGAGCATGAGTAAAATTCGGCTATGCATGGGTAACTTGAAATTATGTGTATTTTGTAATTTTGTGAAATAGGGACTAAAATTTCAAAATGTGAAAATGTTTGGGCTAATTTGTAAATTGCTCTAAATATGTGTTTTTGAATTGAATTGAATGTTTTGGTGAATAAAAGGGTTAAATTTGAATATGTATAGATCAAGAACCGAAAAAACCGGACTTAGATCGTGGAAAATCAAAAATAGTTGAAGAGCCGTCCATTTTCGTTCCTCCTATATAATGTAAGTCGATATACAAAAAAATGTATTTTATAATTTCTACGTTTTCGTAATCGTTGCTTTGTATACTTCAAAACCCATGCTTCAATTTTGTGAATTGATGAATATTTTGTAATGTGCCATTGATGAACATGTGAGTTTTTGGATGTTTGATGGTGAAATGTGAATTATATGTGATAAATTAACATAGTTTATCTTTGGAGTTTTGATAATTTTAGGTAATTTTGACTAAATTGAGAACATGAAATTTTGAAGGACAAAATTGTGAAATAAATGAAATGTATGGACTCAAATGAGCATGAGTAAAATTCCGCTATGCATGGGTAACTTGAAATTATGTGTATTTTGTAATTTTTTGAAATAGGGACTAAAATTTCAAAATGTGAAAATGTGAAGGCTAATTTGCAAATTGCCCTAAATATGTGTTTTTGGATTGAATTGAATGTTTTGGTGAATAAAAGGGTTAAATTTGAATATGTATAGATCAAGAACCGAAAAAAACGGACTTAGATCGTGGGAAATCAAAAATAGTTGAATAGCTGTCCATTTTCGTTCCTCCTATACGAGGTAAGTCGATATACAAAGAAATGTATTTCATAATTTCTACGTTTCATAATCGTTGCTTTGTATACTTCAAAACCAATGCTTCAATTTTGTGAATTGATGAATATTTTGTAATGTGCCATTGATGAACATGTGAGTTTTTGGATGTTTGACGGTGAAATGTGAATTATATGTGATAGATTAACATAGTTTGTCTTTGGAGTTTTGATGATTTTAGGTAATTTGGACTAAATTGAGAACATGAAATTTTGAAGGACTAAATTGTGAAATAAATGAAATGTATGGACTCATATGAGCATGAGTAAAATTCGGCTATGCATGGGTAACTTGAAATTATGTGTATTTTGTAATTTTGTGAAATAGGGACTAAAATTTCAAAATGTGAAAATGTTTGGGCTAATTTGTAAATTGCTCTAAATATGTGTTTTTTGAATTGAATTGAATGTTTTGGTGAATAAAAGGGTTAAATTTGAATATGTATAGATCAAGAACCGAAAAAAACGGACTTAGATCGTGGAAAATCAAAAATAGTTGAAGAGCCGTCCATTTCCGTTCCTCGTATACAATGTAACTCGATATACAAAAAAATGTATTTGATAAATTCTACGTTTTCGTAATCGTTGCTTTGTATACTTCAAAACCCATGCTTCAATTTTGTGAATTGATCAATATTTTGTAATGTGCCATTGATGAACATGTGAGTTTTTGGATGTTTGATGGTGAAATGTGAATTATATGTGATAGATTAACATAGTTTGTCTTTGGAGTTTTGATGATTTTAGGTAATTTTGACTAAATTGAGAACATGAAATTTTGAAGGACAAAATTGTGAAATAAATGAAATGTATGGACTTATATGAGCATGAGTAAAATTTGGCTATGCATGGGTAACTTGAAATTATGTGTATTTTGTAATTTTTTGAAATAGGGACTAAAATTTCAAAATGTGAAAATGTGAAGGCTAATTTGCAAATTGCCCTAAATATGTGTTTTTAGATTGAATTGAATGTTTTGGTGAATAAAAGGGTTAAATTTGAATATTTATAGATCAAGAACCGAAAAAACGGACTTAGATCGTGGAAAATCAAAATTAGTTGAACAGCCGTCCATTTTCGTTCCTCCTATACGGGGTAAGTCGATATACAAAGAAATGTATTTCATAATTTCTACGTTTTCATAATCATTGCTTTGTATACTTCAAAACCCATGCTTCAATTTTGTGAACTGATGAATATTTTGTAATGTGCCATTGATGAACATGTGAGTTTTTTGGATGTTTGATGGTGAAATGTGAATGATATGTGATAGATTAACATAGTTTGTCTTTGGAGTTTTGATGATTTTAGGTAATTTGGACTAAATTGAGAACATGAAATTTTGAAGGACAAAATTGTGAAATAAATGAAAGGTATGGACTCATATGAGCATGAGTAAAATTCGGCTATGCATGGGTAACTTGAAATTATGTGTATTTTGTAATTTTGTGAAATAGGGACTAAAATTCAAAATGTGAAAATGTTTGGGCTAATTTGCAAATTGCCCTAAATATGTGTTTTTGAATTGAATTGAATGTTTTGGTGAATAAAAGGGTTAAATTTGAATATGTATAGATCAAGAACCAAAAAAAACGGACTTAGATCGTGGAAAATCAAAAATAGTTGAAGAGCCGTCCATTTTCGTTCCTCCTATACAATGTAAGTCGATATACAAAGAAATGTATTTCATAATTTCTACGTTTTCGTAATCGTTGCTTTGTATACTTCAAAACTCATGCTTCAATTTTGTGAATTGATGAATATTTTGTAATGTGCCATTGATGAACATGTGAGTTTTTGGATGTTTGATGGTGAAATGTGAATTATATGTGATAGATTAACATAGTTTTGTCTTTGGAGTTTTGATGATTTTGGTAATTTGGACTAAATTGAGAACATGAAATTTTGAAGAACTAAATTGTGAAATAAATGAAATGTATGGACTCATATGAGCATGAGTAAAATTCGGCTATGCATGGGTAACTTGAAATTATGTGTATTTTGTAATTTTGTGAAATAGGGACTAAAATTTCAAAATGTGAAAATGTTTGGGCTAATTTGTAAATTGCTCTAAATATGTGTTTTTGAATTGAATTGAATGTTTTGGTGAATAAAAGGGTTAAATTTGAATATGTATAGATCAAGAACCGAAAAAACCGGACTTAGATCGTGGAAAATCAAAAATAGTTGAAGAGTCGTCCATTTTCGTTCCTCCTATACAATGTAAGTCGATATACAAAAAAATGTATTTTATAATTTCTACGTTTTCGTAATCGTTGCTTTGTATACTTCAAAACCCATGCTTCAATTTCGTGAATTGATGAATATTTTGTAATGTGCCATTGATGAACATGTGAGTTTTTGGATGTTTGATGGTGAAATGTGAATTATATGTGATAAATTAACATAGTTTCTTTGGAGTTTTGATAATTTTAGGTAATTTTGACTAAATGAGAACATGAAATTTGAAGGACAAAATTGTGAAATAAATGAAATGTATGGACTCAATGAGCATGAGTAAAATTCCGCTATGCATGGGTAACTTGAAATTATGTGTATTTTGTAATTTTTGAAATAGGGACTAAAATTTCAAAATGTGAAAATGTGAAGGCTAATTGCAAATTGCCCTAAATATGTGTTTTTGATTGAATTGAATGTTTTGGTGAATAAAAGGGTTAAATTTGAATATGTATAGATCAAGAACCGAAAAAAACGGACTTAGATCGTGGAAATCAAAAATGTTGAATAGCGTCCATTTCGTTCCTCCTATACGAGGTAAGTCGATATACAAAGAAATGTATTTGATAATTTCTACGTTTTCATAATCGTTGCTTTGTATACTTCAAAACCATGCTTCAATTTTGTGAATTGATGAATATTTTGTAATGTGCCATTGATGAACATGTGAGTTTTTGGATGTTTGATGGTGAAATGTGAATTATATGTGATAGATTAACATAGTTTGTCTTTGGAGTTTTGATGATTTTGGTAATTTGACTAAATTGAGAACATGAAATTTTGAAGACTAAATTGTGAAATAAATGAAATGTATGGACTCATATGAGCATGAGTAAATTCGGCTATGCATGGGTAACTTGAAATTATGTGTATTTGTAATTTGTGAAATAGGGACTAAAATTTCAAAATGTGAAAATGTTTGGGTAATTTGTAAATTGCTCTAAATATGTGTTTTTGAATTGAATTGAATGTTTTGGTGAATAAAAGGGTTAAATTTGAATATGTATAGATCAAGAACCGAAAAAACGGACTTAGATCGTGGAAAATCAAAATAGTTGAAGAGTCCGTCCATTTCGTTCCTCCTATACAGTCGATATCAAAAAATGTATTTATAATTTCTACGTTTTCGTAATCGTTGCTTTGTATACTTCAAACCCATGCTTCAATTTGTGAATTGATGAATATTTTGTAATGTGCCATTGATGAACATGTGAGTTTTTGGATGTTTGATGGTGAAATGTGAATTATATGTGATTAACATAGTTTATCTTTGAGTTTGATAATTTTAGGTAATTTGACTAAATTGAGAACATGAAATTTTGAAGGACAAAATTGTGAAATAAATGAAATGTATGGACTCAATGAGCATGAGTAAAATTCGCTATGCATGGGTAACTTGAAATTATGTATTTTGTAATTTTTGAATAGGGCTAAATTTCAAAATGTGAAAATGTGAAGGCTAATTGCAAATTGCTAATTGTGTTTTGGATTGAATTGTTTTTGTGAATAAAAGGGTTAAATTTGAATGTATAGATCAAGAACCAAAAAAAACGGACTTAGATCGTGGGAAATCAAATAGTTGAATAGCGTCCATTTTCGTTCCTCCTATACGAGGTAAGTATACAAATGTATTCATTTCTACGTTTCATAATCGTTGCTTTGTATACTTCAAAACCAATGCTTCAATTTGTGAATTGATGAATATTTTGTAATGTGCCATTGATGAATGTGAGTTTTTGGATGTTTGACGGTGAAATGTGAATTATATGTGATAGACTAGTTTTCTTGGAGTTTTGATGATTTAGGTATTTGGACTAAATTGAGAACATGAAATTTTGAAGGACTAAATTGTGAAATAAATAAAATGTATGGACTCATATGAGCATGAGTAAAATTCGGCTATGCATGGGTAACTTGAAATTTGTGTATTTTGTAATTTTGTGAAATAGGGACTAAAATTTCAAAATGTGAAAATGTTGGGCTAATTTGTAAATTGCTCTAATATGTGTTTTTGAATTGAATTGAATGTTTTGGTGAATAAAGGGTTAAATTTGAATATGTATAGATCAAGAACCGAAAAAAACGGACTTAGACGTGGAAAATCAAAAATAGTTGAAGAGCCGTCCATTTCGTTCCTCCTATACGGGTAAGTCGATATACAAAAAATGTATTTCATAATTCTACGTTTTCATAATCGTTGCTTTGTATACTTCAAACCCATGCTTCAATTTTGTGAACTGATGAATATTTTGTAATGTGCCATTGAACATGTGAGTTTTTGGATGTTTGGGTGAAATGTGAATATGTGATAGATTAACATAGTTTGTCTTTGGAGTTTTGATGATTTTAGGTAATTTGGACTAAATTGAGAATGAAATTTTGAGACAATTGTGAAATAAATGAAAGTATGGACTCATATGAGCATGAGTAAAATGATGGTAACTTGAAATTATGTGTATTTGTAATTTGTGAAAGGGACTAAAATTCAAAATGTAAAATGTTTGGGCTAATTTGCAAATTGCCCTAATATGTGTTTTTGATTGAATTGAATGTTTTGGTGAATAAAAGGGTTAAATATGAATATGTATAGATCAAGAACCAAAAAAAACGGACTTAGATCGTGGAAAATCAAAAATAGTTGAATAGCCGTCCATTTCGTTCCTCCTATACAATGTAGTCGATATACAAAGAAATGTATAATTTCTACGTTTCGTAACCGTTTCTTTGTATACTTAATGTGCCATTGATGAAATGTGAGTTTTTGGATGTTTGATGGTGAAATGTGATTATATGTGATAGATTAACATAGTTGGTCTTTGGAGTTTTGCTGATTTTTGGTAATTTGGACTAAATTGAGAACATGAAATTTGAAGAACTAAATTGTGAAATAAATGAAAATGTATGGACTCATTATGAGCATGAGTAAATTCGGCTACGCATGGGTAACTTGAAATTATGTGTATTTTGTAATTTTGTGAAATAGGGACTAAAATTTTCAAAATGTGAAAATGTTTGGGCTAATTTGTAAATTGCTCTAAATATGTGTTTTTGAATTGAATTGAATGTTTTGGTGAATAAAAGGGTTAAATTTGAATATGTATAGATCAAGAACCGAAAAAAACGGACTTAGATCGTGGAAATCAAAAATAGTTGAATAGCTGTCCATTTTTGTTCCTCCTATACGAGGTAGTCGATATACAAAGAAATGTATTTCATAATTTCTACGTTTTCATAATCGTTGCTTTGTATACTCAAAACCAATGCTTCAATTTTTGTGAATTGATGAATATTTTTAATGTGCCATGATGAACATGTGAGTTTTTGGATGTGTTGACGTGAAATGTGAATATATGTGATAGATTAACATAGTTTGTCTTTGGAGTTTTGATGATTTTAGGTAATTTGGACTAAATTGAGAACATGAAATTTTGAAGGACTAAATTGTGAAATAAATGAAATGTATGGACTCATATGAGCATGAGTAAAATTCGGCTATGCATGGGTAACTTGAAATTATGTGTATTTTGTAATTTTGTGAAATAGGGACTAAAATTTCAAAATGTGAAAATGTTTGGGCTAATTTGTAAATTGCTCTAAATATGTGTTTTTTGAATTGAATTGAATGTTTTGGTGAATAAAAGGGTTAAATTTGAATATGTATAGATCAAGAACCGAAAAAAACGGACTTAGATCGTGGAAAATCAAAAATAGTTGAAGAGCCGTCCATTTTCGTTCCTCCTATACGGGGTTAGTCGATATACAAAGAAATGTATTTCATAATTTCTACGTTTTCATAATCGTTGCTTTGTATACTTCAAAACCCATGCTTCAATTTTGTGAACTGATGAATATTTTGTAATGTGCCATTGATGAACATGTGAGTTTTTGGATGTTTGATGGTGAAATGTGAATGATATGTGATAGATTAACATAGTTTGTCTTTGGAGTTTTGATGATTTTAGGTAATTTGGACTAAATTGAGAACATGAAATTTTGAAGGACAAAATTGTGAAATAAATGAAAGGTATGGACTCATATGAGCATGAGTAAAATTCGGCTATGAATGGGTAACTTGAAATTATGTGTATTTTGTAATTTTGTGAAATAGGGACTAAAATTCAAAATGTAAAAATGTTTGGGCTAATTTGCAAATTGCCCTAAATATGTGTTTTTGAATTGAATTGAATGTTTTGGTGAATAAAAGGGTTAAATATGAATATGTATAGATCAAGAACCAAAAAAAACGGACTTAGATCGTGGAAAATCAAAAATAGTTGAAGAGCCGTCCATTTTCGTTCCTCCTATACAATGTAAGTCGATATACAAAGAAATGTATTTCATAATTTCTACGTTTTCGTAACCGTTTCTTTGTATACTTCAAAACTCATGCTTCAATTTTGTGAATTGATGAATATTTTGTAATGTGCCATTGATGAACATGTGAGTTTTTGGATGTTTGATGGTGAAATGTGAATTATATGTGATAGATTAACATAGTTTGTCTTTGGAGTTTGATGATTTTTGGTAATTTGGACTAAATTGAGAACATGAAATTTTGAAGAACTAAATTGTGAAATAAATGAAATGTATGGACTCATATGAGCATGAGTAAAATTCGGCTACGCATGGGTAACTTGAAATTATGTGTATTTTGTAATTTTGTGAAATAGGGACTAAAATTTCAAAATGTGAAAATGTTTGGGCTAATTTGTAAATTGCTCTAAATATGTTTTTTGAATTGAATTGAATGTTTTGGTGAATAAAAGGGTTAAATTTGAATATGTATAGATCAAGAACCGAAAAAACGGACTTAGATCGTGGGAAATCAAAAATAGTTGAATAGCTGTCCATTTCGTTCCTCCTATACGAGGTAAGTCGATATACAAAGAAATGTATTTCATAATTCTACGTTTTCATAATCGTTGCTTTGTATACTTCAAAACCAATGCTTCAATTTGTGAATGATGAATATTTTGTAATGTGCCATTGATGAATGTGATGATGTTGCGCGGTGAAATGTGAATGTATATGTGATAGATTAACATAGTTTGTCTTTGGAGTTTTGATGATTTTAGGTAATTTGGACTAAATTGAGAACATGAAATTTTGAAGGACTAAATTGTGAAATAAATGAAATGTATGGACTCAGTAACTTGAAATTATGTGTATTTTGTAATTTTGTGAAATAGGGACTAAAATTTCAAAATGTGAAAATGTTTGGGCTAATTTGTAATTGCTCTAAATATGTGTTTTTTTGAATTGAATGAATGTTTTGGTGAATAAAAGGGTTAAATTTGAATATGTATAGATCAAGAACCGAAAAAAAAACGGACTTAGATCGTGGGAAAATCAAAATAGTTGAAGAGCCGTCCATTTTCGTTCCTCCTATACGGGGGTAAGTCGATATACAAAGAAATGTATTTCATAATTTCTACGTTTCATAATCGTTGCTTGTATACTTCAAAACCATGCTTCAATTTTGTGAACTGATGAATATTTTGTAATGTGCCATTGATGAACATGTGAGTTTTGGATGTTTGATGGTGAAATGTGAATGATATGTGATAGATTAACATAGTTTGTCTTTGGAGTTTTGATGATTTTAGGTAATTTGGACTAAATTGAGAACATGAAATTTTGAAGGACAAAATTGTGAAATAAATGAAAGGTATGGACTCATATGAGCATGAGTAAAATTCGGCTATGAATGGGTAACTTGAAATTATGTGTATTTTGTAATTTTGTGAAATAGGACTAAAATTCAAAATGTAAAAATGTTTGGGCTAATTTGCAAATTGCCCTAAATATGTGTTTTTGAATTGAATTGAATGTTTTGGTGAATAAAAGGGTTAAATATGAATATGTATAGATCAAGAACCAAAAAAAACGGACTTAGATCGTGGAAAATCAAAAATAGTTGAAGAGCCGTCCATTTTCGTTCCTCCTATACAATGTAAGTCGATATACAAAGAAATGTATTTCATAATTTCTACGTTTTCGTAATCGTTGCTTTGTATACTTCAAAACTCATGCTTCAATTTTGTGAATTGATGAATATTTTGTAATGTGCCATTGATGAACATGTGAGTTTTTGGATGTTTGATGGTGAAATGTGAATTATATGTGATAGATTAACATAGTTTGTCTTTGGAGTTTTGATGATTTTTGGTAATTTGGACTAATTGAGAACATGAAATTTTGAGAACTAAATTGTGAATAAATGAAATGTATGACTGACTCATATGAGATGAGTAAAATTCGGCTATGCATGGGTAACTTGAAATTATGTGTATTTTGTAATTTTGTGAATAGGGACTAAAATTTCAAATGTGAAAATGTTTGGGCTAATTTGTAAATTGCTCTAAATATGTGTTTTTGAATTGAATTGAATGTTTTGGTGAATAAAAGGGTTAAATTTGAATATGTATAGATCAAGAACCGAAAAAACCGGACTTAGATCGTGGAAAATCAAAAATAGTTGAAGAGTCGTCCATTTTCGTTCCTCCTATACAATGTAAGTCGATATACAAAAAAATGTATTTTATAATTTCTACGTTTTCGTAATCGTTGCTTTGTATACTTCAAAACCCATGCTTCAATTTCGTGAATTGATGAATATTTTGTAATGTGCCATTGATGAACATGTGAGTTTTTGGATGTTTGATGGTGAAATGTGAATTATATGTGATAATTACATAGTTTATCTTTGGAGTTTTGATAATTTTAGGTAATTTTGACTAAATGAAACATGAAATTTGAAGGACAAAATTGTGAAATAAATGAAATGTATGGACTCATATGAGCATGAGTAAAAATTCCGCTATGCATGGGTAACTTGAAATTATGTGTATTTTGTAATTTTTTGAAATAGGGTGTAACATCCCCAAACCCGGCCCATTCACTACGACCGAATCTGGTTATGTTAGTGAAAATATTTTTTTTTTTGACTTAGAATAAAATAGTAAAAATTTATTTGCTCTTGGAAACCATGTTCTTTTGAAAAATATAGCCACATGTTTAATAATTCCATATTTGAATAAGTAAGTTATACGGCCCATTCACTTACGACCGAATCTGGTTATGTTAGTGAAAATATTTTTTTTTTTGACTTAGAATAAAATAGTAAAAATTTATTTGCTCTTGGAAACCATGTTCTTTTGAAAAATATAGCCACATGTTTAATAATTCCATATTTGAATAAGTAAGTTATAAATATAACCATCTTCACATAGTGTTTCAATTTAAACAAACCATAATAGAGTTGATAGTTTGATGATATCGAAAATAATAAAATAAATCCTTATTACAACCATTATTTAAAAGAAATATTTAATATTTAATATAACCAAAAACATCTCCTTCGGCATGGGCCACCATGTGTCCTCTCCGATCCCGGTCCATCTCATGACTCACCTGAAATGTTAGGAAAATAATTGGGTGAGTCCATAGACTCAGTGCATAATCAAAACACAGATTTCCCGCGTATGGGCTTGGCCCCATACCAAACAATTCACATAGCAAGTCATGCACATATGCATCTCAAGCCCAACCCACTCCAACCGTAACACTAACCTTAGCAGACTCCCTGCCTAAGGCCGTGGATAAACCACCACTGACCACATCGTGATCCAGAACCTTACCTTGGCAACTCGCTGCACAAGGCCGTGGTGGCTGAGCCACCGATCAACCAACATGACGAACAACATACTCTGCCTACGGTGATGCACATAGCCATCAACCGCCGAGATGGGCACCAAGCCAACATCTCCCTTGAGGTAGCACAAAGCTAACCATCAAGCGCTAATGTAGCCGGAGCTATCATTAGACCACGTACACCTCGTGTACACTTCCTCCTTCATCGAATCAAGCCCCACCTCATGCAAATATATAGATGCTACATGTTAAGTCATTGTATCACATAGGTATATAAATATACACATATACAATTATACATCACAAATAATCTTACCATCACCAGGTACTCATCACTTAAGCCATTATAAATGGCTACCACACCTAACACACAGGTTTAAACGTTAGCAATCAAACCGAGAAATAGTGCGATGATTACGCACCTAGATAGCACACCCGATCTACCCTCGAAACGCAACCTTATACCACTGCACTGCTGACTAAAAAATCCCGAAAGGTCTCCTGCGCTAGACTCTCCTCCCCTATAATCGACCTTGCACAAAACAAGTAACACTTAAGGCCATTCGGCCAAGACAAGAAACCATAGCAAAACTAACACCCTTACCTTGCTAACCACTACCCTTCCTCTAAGAATCGGCCACCACCAAGGAAGTAAGGGTTCGGCTTGAAGGAAACGGATGAAAAGGGATAGGGGTTACGGCAATAGAAAAGAGGATAAAGGTTTGAGGGATAAAATGGAGTGGTTTTGGCTCAAAAGAAATGAGGAGAAGAAGATAGCTATATGACCTTGAAGTTTCGGCCAAAAGGAAATAGTGAAGCAATTTCGGCAAGGAGATCAAATGATGGAAAAAAGGACCAAAAAGGTGAGCACTTCCCCATTTATAGAACAAAATTCTACTCACATGCAACAACACCGAAAATGCCCCCCAAGCTCCCCAAATTCGGCTACCACCTTCCTGGCCATTTAATTCAAATTGATTTGAATTAATCAAATCACTTAACTCACTCCCAGCCACCCATTTGAAATCAATTCAAATTAAAACAATATAAAACCCACCTATATCCTACCTCCCTTCAAATTAAAATAAAAAAAATAAAACAACCCAATATCACCATTATCCCACCGAATTCAAAAATAAAGAAATACAAAAACTCATCCTTATCTTCCAATTTAATCTACATGTGCCGTCCACTGCCCTCAATTTACTGCAAAAACAAAAGAAAAAAAAAAACTCCAACGCCACTCTCCAGGTTCGAACCTGGGACCAAACCGCTGCAAGCCTTACCCCCAACGCCCAGGCCACTCGGCCACCTTGATTTTTATGACAAAAACCCCCCATCATTTAATCTTAAACCCTTTCTACTCAAACCCATAACCACCAACAAAAATAAAAATGCCAAATGCTTCTCCGACCCCTCGAAACCGTGACCTCTCTCCCCTCTAGCGCCTAAGTGGCGCATGAATGCCACTTTGCCACTGGACTTCCATGTCCATCAACTTGGACATTTAATTTTTAAGGCCAACTTAGCCCAGCTCCTTGATGCAAAAATAAAAACAAAATTGCTGCCCCATCAACTCGAACCCAGGCCCTCAATGGCGCTATCTCCAGCCCCCCCAAAGCAGCGCATGAAGCCACTTTGCCAAGGCCTTTCTTGTGCCATAATCATCCAAATAATTTTCTTAAGCCCTCTTAAGCCCAGCTCCATTTCCTAACCCTAAAATTAAAATTTTTCCTAAGCCTTTCCCCTTCAATCCGAGCATTCTTAAACTTCTAAAACACATCCAAAACCCTTCCAACATTTGAATTATACCCAAATTGCCTAGCCCCTAAACCAGGGTGTTACAATTCTACCCTCCTTAAAATAATTTCGTCCACGAAATTACTTACTACCATGCAATCCTAACTCCCTACTCTACGCCTCCGCTGCGCACTCTGATTTCAATCGATCATACTTCCCAAACGTAGTCTCTAAGTTCTCACTCAAGATCCAAATCATACAAGAAAGAATTAACTTACAAACAAGGAGAACAATTAAAGAGTATTCCAAAACAAAGGAGCTTACCCAATATCACATCCTTGGTTGACTTTGACTAGAACCACGACCCCTCGTCGCTCGAGAACAATTCTTAACCAGATGTGCCTTAGATCCGCACCGAAAGCATTCTTTATTATTTCCCCAACACTCTCCTGTGTGAGGCCTTCCACGTCGAGCACAAGAACGATTCCGATCCACTGGTACAAGTGCACTTACAGGGTTCTCGGTCCTTGGTCTTTTCTGGGCATTACTTAATGATACTGATGGTCCAACACTTCTCTTATTCTCGTTCCTAATCTTCTCTCAGTTTTCTCTTATAGTCTTTTTAACCTCTTCGGCAATCCGAGCTTTCTCTACCAGAATGGCAAAATCCCTTTCTCTTTGTGGCGCGATCAACTCCTGCAACTCATCTCGCAGCCCATCTTCGAATCGAACACTCCTTTCATAATCAGTAGCCACGATTCCTTTGGCGTACTAACTTAGTCGCACAAACTCCGCTTCATACTCCGCTACCGACTTATTGCCTTGTACTAGATTTAGAAACGCTTTCCTCTGCGCATGTAGCTTGCTCCAACGTACTTTCCTTCAAACTTTTCCTTAAAGTACTCCCAATCCAATCGATCTGTCGGTACACCTTGTTTGACAGTGAGCCACCATCGATAAGCCTCGTCGCGAAGTAGCGAAACAGCACCCTTCAGCTTTTCTTCATTGGTGCAGTCCAAATCGTCCATAATTCTTTCGACTCCTTCTAGCCAATACTCTGCCACATTCGGAGCCACTCCCGACACTCCTCTAAAAACTTCAGCCCCGTTCGACCTAAGTCTCTGGATACTGACTTCCGAGTTCCATTTCCCCTACTAGCTCTTGCCACTTGCTGTAGCACGCGTAACATAGCTTGTGACACGGAGTCATCTTCTCCTGTCTGATCTTGCTCCTCTACGTCCACAGCTGGCGGCACTTCACTTTCTGACCCATGGCCAGACCCTACCGGTTCCGAAGCTGCCATCCTACCTCTACCACGTCCCCTAGAACTCATCTCTATCGTCGCGATTTAATCTGATTTAAGAAATTTTATGCATTAGAAATTTTGTTCCACTATTTAATCGCGAGCAAATTTTTATGAAAGAAGGGTATTTTAAAGTAGTTCTTTCGATCACACAAAGTCTCAGTTCCAGTTTGCTACCCTAATTCAATGAATCACATTTACACACACACATTCATTCGTCCACAAGAACACATTTCTCCCCCAATAGAGGCACATTCAGTGGTATCTACCACCCACATTCACTATTCGGACCTTTCTGCCCGTTTCTACCCCAGGGGTATTTCCGTTATTTTGTCCTACAGGGACATTTTCGTAATAAACCAGAGAAATTTTAAAACTTTAGTAAACCCGGACATTTTGAAATTTCCACAACTGGAGGGTATTTCTGAAAATTTGCCAAATTTAAGGCACGATAGAATTTTGGAAACTAGGGGTATTTTGGTAATTTTGTCAACCAGGGTAATTTTGTAAATTTCCAAAGTCAAGGTATTATTTTGAAATACAGAAAACTGGATACTTTTGCAAAGTGAGAGAATTTTATTAAAATTGGGGTTGAACCGGAAATCTTGAAAGTCAGGGGCATTTTAGTAATTTTCAACACAGGGGTATTTTCGTAGATTCTCCCCAAATCAGGGAATCTTAATATTTGAAACTCAGGATGAAGTAAAATCATTTTAATAAAAGTTGAGGGTAGTGCGGTAATTTTACAATACAGGGGCATTTTTGTAATTTTGCCACTAGGGGCATTTTGGTAATTTTGGTAAATCGAGAAAACGTTTTTCAAAATCAGATTTAGGGTTTACAACCCAAAGGGGTAAATTTTGGAAATTTTAGAACTAAAGATTTTAAAACAGTAAGGCTAATCCCTTTCAGGTTTTAATAATCGGTTTAGCCTATGAACAAGTCCTCTGATACCAAACTGTAACACCCCCAAACCCGGCCCACAAGTCCTCTTGGTTAAGGTGAACCGTAGCCACACACCAGGTAGGATTCCTGCGAAGAGGAGGTGAGTCACGTGGACTGCTTAAGTACCAAGCTCTTCCGGATCCAATCCTAGACATGCGCACCAAGGTTACCACACCTTAACTAGGCGACTCATTTCACAGGTTTGTTTAGTAATTTTTAAGTCTTATGTATATGTTTGAGTAGACTAGTCCTAGGGTTCAATAGATCCTAGTTCACTAATCTACGAGCCCAACTAAGCCCATAACAGTTCATAAAACAAGCTACTTCACAAGTCTGAAGTACTTACCTGGTGGACTCGGGCCGGAGGTACAGGTGCCATGCCAGAATACCTGAAAAATAATTCATAAAAACCCATATTTTTGAAAAGCCCATTTTGAAACGTTTTGGGCCCCAAAACCCTCAAAGCCGAGTTTTGAACCGGGCTCTGATACCAAACTGTAACATCCCCAAACCCGGCCCATTCACTACGACCGAATCTGGTTATGTTAGTGAAATTTTTTTTTTTTGACTTAGAATAAAATAGTAAAAATTTATTTGCTCTTGGAAACCATGTTCTTTTGAAAATATAGCCACATGTTTAAAATTCCATATTTGAATAAGTAAGTTATAAAAAATAAACCATCTTCACATAGTGTTTCAATTTAAACAAACCATATAGAGTTGATAATTTGATGATACCGAAAATAATAAAATAAATCCTTATTACAACCATTATTTAAAGAAATATTTAATATTTAATATAACTAAAAATCTCCTTCGGCATGGGCTACCATGTGTCCTCTCCGATCCCGGTCCATCTCATGACTCACTTGAAATGTTAGGAAAATAATTGGGTGAGTCCACAGATTCAGTGCATAATCAAAACACAGATTTCCCGCGTATGGGCTTGGCCCCATACCAAACAATTCACATAGCAAGTCATGCACATATGCATCTCAGCCCAACCCACTCCAACCGTAACACCAACCTTAGCAGACTCCCTGCCTAAGGCCGTGGATAAACCACCACTGACCACATCGTGATCCAGAACCTTACCTTGGCAACTCGCTGCACAAGGCCGTGGCTGAGCCACCGAAAACATGATCGAACAACATACTCTGCCTACGGTGATGCACATAGCCATCAACCGCCGAGATGGGCACCAAGCCAACATCTCCCTTGAGGTAGCACAAAGCTAACCATCAAGCGCTAATGTAGCCGGAGCTATCATTAGACCACGTACACCTCGTGTACACTTCCTCCTTCATCGAATCAAGCCCCACCTCATGCAAATATATAGATGCTACATGTTAAGTCATTGTATCACATAGGTATATAAATATACACATATACAATTATACATCACAAATAATCTTACCATCACCAGGTACTCATCACTTAAGCCATTATAAATGGCTACCACACCTAACACACAGGTTTAAACGTTAGCAATCAAACCGAGAAATAGTGCGATGATTACGCACCTAGATAGCACACCCGATCTACCCTCGAAACGCAACCTTATACCACTGCACTGCTGACTAAACAAATCCCGAAAGGTCTCCTGCGCTAGGCTCTCCTCCCCTATAATCGACCTTACACAAAACAAGTAACACTTAAGGCCATTCAGCCAAGACAAGAAACCATAGCAAAACTAACACACCCTTACCTTGCTAACCACTACCCTTCCTCTAAGAATCGGCCACCACCAAGGAAGTAAGGGTTCGGCTTGAAGGAAAACGGATGAAAAGGGATAGGGGTTACGGCAATAGAAAAGAGGATAAAGGTTTGAGGGATAAAATGGAGTGGTTTTGGCTCAAAAGAAATGAGGAGAAGAAGATAGCTATATGACCTTGAAGTTTCGGCCAAAGGGAAATAGTGAAGCAATTTCGGCAAGGAGATCAAATGATGGAAAAAGGGACCAAAAAGGTGAGCACTTCCCCATTTATAGAACAAAATTCTACTCACATGCAACAACACCGAAAATGCCCCCTCCCAAGCTCCCCAAATTCGGCTACCACCTTCCTGGCCATTTAATTCAAATTGATTTGAATTAATCAATCACTTAACTCACTCCCAGCCACCCATTTGAAATCAATTCAAATTAAAAACAATATAAAACCCACCTTTATCCTACCTCCCTTCAAATTAAAATAAAAAAATAAAACAACCCAATATCACCATTATCCCACCGAATTCAAAAATAAAGAAATACAAAAACTCATCCTTATCTTCCAATTTAATCTACATGTGCCGTCCACTGCCCTCAATTTGCTGCAAAAACAAATGAAAAAAAAAAACTCCAACGCCACTCTCCAGGTTCGAACCTGGGACCAAACCGCTGCAAGCCTTACCCCCAACGCCCAGGCCACTCGGCCACCTTGATTTTTATGACAAAACCCCCCATCATTTAATCTTAAACCCTTTCTACTCAAGCCCATAACCACCAACAAAAATAAAAACGCCAAATGCTTCTCCGGCCCCTCGAAACCGTGACCTCTCTCCCCTCTAGCGCCTAAGTGGCGCATGGGTGCCACTTTGCCACTGGACTTCCATGTCCATCAACTTGGACATTTAATTTTTAAGGCCAACTTAGCCCAACTCCTTGACGCAAAAATAAAAACAAAATTGCTGCCCCATCAACTCGAACCCAGGCCCTCAATGGCGCTATCTCCAGCCCCCCCAAAGCAGCGCATGAAGCCACTTTGCCAAGGCCTTTCTTGTGCCATAATCATCCAAATAATTTTCTTAAGCCCTCTTAAGCCCAGCTCCATTTCCTAACCCTAAAATTAAAATTTTTCCTAAGCCTTTCCCCTTCAATCCGAGCATTCTTAAACTTCTAAAACACATCCAAAACCCTTCCAACATTTGAATTATACCCAAATTGCCTAGCCCCTAAACCAGGGTGTTACATAGGGACTAAAATTTCAAAATGTGAAAATGTGAAGGCTAATTTGCAAATTGCCCTAAATATGTGTTTTTGGATTGAATTGAATGTTTTGTGAATAAAAGGGTTAAATTTGAATATGTATAGATCAAGAACCGAAAAAAACGGACTTAGATCGTGGGAAATCAAAAATATAGTTGAATAGCTGTCCATTTTCGTTCCTCCTATACGAGGTAAGTCGATATACAAAGAAATGTATTTTATAATTTCTACGTTTTCATAATCGTTGCTTTGTATACTTCAAAACCAATGCTTCAATTTTGTGAATTGATGAATATTTTGTAATGTGCCATTGATGAACATGTGAGTTTTTGGATGTTTGATGGTGAAATGTGAATTATATGTGATAGATTAACATAGTTTGTCTTTGGAGTTTTGATGATTTTAGGTAATTTGGACTAAATTGAGAACATGAAATTTTGAAGGACTAAATTGTGAAATAAATGAAATGTATGGACTCATATGAGCATGAGTAAAATTCGGCTATGCATGGGTAACTTGAAATTATGTGTATTTGTAATTTTATGAAATAGGGACTAAATTTCAAAATGTGAAATGTTTGGGCTAATTTGTAAATTGCTCTAAATATGTGTTTTTTGAATTGAATTGAATGTTTTGGTGAATAAAAGGGTTAAATTGGAATGTGCATAGATCAAGAACCGAAAAAAACGGACTTAGATCGTGGAAAATCAAAAATAGTTGAAGAGCCGTCCATTTCCGTTCCTCCTATACAATGTAACTCGATATACAAAAAAATGTATTTGATAAATTCTACGTTTTCGTAATCGTGCTTTGTATACTTCAAAACCCATCCTTCATTTGTGAATTGATGAATATTTGTAATGTGCCATTGATGAACTTGTGAGTTTTTGGATGTTTGATGGTGAAATGTGAATTATGTGATAGATTAACATAGTTTGTCTTTGGAGTTTTGATGATCTTAGGTAATTTGAATGAATTGAGAACATGAAATTTTGAAGGACAAAATTGTGAAATAAATGAAATGTATGGACTCATATGTGCATGAGTAAAATCCCGCTATGCATGGGTAACTTGAAATTATGTGTATTTTGTAATTTTGTGAAATAGGGACTAAAATTTCGAAATGTGAAAATGTGAAGGCTAATTTGCAAATTGCCCTAAATGTGTTTTGGATTGAATTGAATGTTTTGGTGAATAAAAGGGTTAAATTTGAATACGTATAGATCAAGAACCGAAAAAAAGGACTGAGATCGTGGAAAATCAAAAATAGTTGAATAGCCGTCCATTTTCGTTCCTCCTATACGAGGTAAGTCGATATACAAAGAAATGTATTTGATAATTTCTACGTTTTCATAATCGTTGCTTTGTATACTTCAAAACCAATGCTTCAATTTTGTGAATTGATGAATATTTTGTAATGTGCCATTGATGAACATGTGAGTTTTTGGATGTTTGATGGTGAAATATGAATTATATGTGATAGATTAACATAGTTTGTCTTTGGAGTTTTGATGACTTTAGGTAATTTTGACTAAATTGAGAACATGAAATTTTGAAGGACTAAATTGTGAAATAAATGAAATGTATGGACTCATATGAGCATGAGTAAAATTCGGCTATGCATGGGTAATTTGAAATTATGTGTATTTTGTAAATTTGTGAAATAGGGCTAATTTGTAAATTGCTCTAAATATGTGTTTTTGAATTGAATTGAATGTTTTGGTGAATAAAAGGGTTAAATTTGCATACGTATAGATCAAGAACCGAAAAAAACAGACTTAGATCATGGAAAATCAAAAATAGTTGAATAGCCGTCCATTTTCGTTCCTCCTATACAATGTAAGTCGATATACAAAAAAATGTATTTGATAATTTCTACGTTTTCGTAATCGTTGCTTTGTATACTTCAAAACCCATGCTTCAATTTTGTGAACTGATGAATATTTTGTAATGTGCCATTGATGACATGTGAGTTTTTGGATGTTTGATGGTGAAATGTGAATTATATGTGATAGATTAACATAGTTTGTCTTTGGAGTTTTGATGATTTTAGGTAATATGGACTAAATTGAGAACATGAAATTTTGAAGGACTAAATTGTGAAATAAATGAAATGTATGGACTCATATGAGCATGAGTAAAATTCGGCTATGCATGGGTAACTTGAAATTATGTGTATTTTGTAATTTTGTGAAATAGGGACTAAAATTTCAAAATGAAAATGTTTGGGCTAATTTGTAAATTGCTCTAAATATGTGTTTTTGAATTGAATTGAATGTTTTGGTGAATAAAAGGGTTAAATTTGAATATGTATAGATCAAGAACCGAAAAAAAACGGACTTAGATCGTGGGAAATCAAAAATAGTCGAATAGCTGTCCATTTTCGTTCCTCCTATACGAGGTAAGTCGATATACAAAGAAATGTATTTCATAATTTCTACGTTTTCATAATCGTTGCTTTGTATACTTCAAAACCAATGCTTCAATTTTGTGAATTGATGAATATTTTGTAATGTGCCATTGATGAACATGTGAGTTTTTGGATGTTTGATGGTGAAATGTGAATTATATGTGATAGATTAACATAGTTTGTCTTTGGAGTTGATGATTTTAGGTATTTGGACTAAATTGAGAACATGAAATTTTGAAGGACTAAATTGTGAAATAAATGAAATGTATGGACTCATATGAGCATGAGTAAAATTCGGCTATGCATGGGTAATTGAAATTATGTGTATTTTGTAATTTGTGAAATAGGGACTAAAATTTCAAAATGTGAAAATGTTTGGGCTAATTTGTAAATTGCTCTAAATATGTGTTTTTTTGAATTGAATTGAATGTTTTGGTGAATAAAAAGGGTTAAATTTGAATATGCATAGATCAAGAACCGAAAAAAACGGACTTAGATCGTGGAAAATCAAAAATAGTTGAAGAGCCGTCCATTTCCGTTCCTCCTATACAATGTAACTCGATATAAAAAAATGTATTTGATAAATTCTACGTTTTCGTAATCGTTGCTTTGTATACTTCAAAACCCATCCTTCAATTTTGTGAATGATGAATATTGTAATGTGCCATTGATGAACTTGTGAGTTTTGGATGTTTGATGGTGAAATGTGAATATATGTGATAGATTAACATAGTTTGTCTTTGGAAGTTTGATGATTTAGGTAATTTGATTGAATTGAGAACATGAAATTTTGAAGGACAAAATGTGAAATAAATGAAATGTATGGACTCATATGTGCATGAGTAAAATTCCGCTATGCATGGGTAACTTGAAATTATGTGTATTGTAATTTGTGAAATAGGGACTAAAATTTCGAAATGTGAAAATGTGAAGGCTAGTTTGCAAATTGCCCTAAATATGTGTTTGGATTGAATTGAATGTTTTGGTGAATAAAAGGGTTAAATTTGAATACGTATATATCAAGAACCGAAAAAAGGACTTAGATCGTGGAAAATCAAAAATAGTTGAATAGGCGTCCATTTTCGTTCCTCCTATACGAGGTAAGTCGATACACAAAGAATGTATTTGATAATTTCTACGTTTTCATAATCGTTGCTTGTATACTTCAAAACCAATGCTTCAATTTTGTGAATTGATGAATATTTGTAATGTGCCATTGATGAACATGTGAGTTTTTGGATGTTTGATGGTGAAATGTGAATTATATGTGATAGATTAACATAGTTTGTCTTTGGAGTTTTGATGTGTAACAACCCAAACCCGGCCCAAACTTTATGGCCGAATCTAGCTTATTACAGTGGAAAACATTTTTTTGAGAAATTCGTTTTTCTAAATCGATTTAAATTGTGAAAATCTTTTTGTTTGATTGTTTTGTAAAAGCTTTACTTAGTGCTTATTCGAAAAATTTATTTAAGCCGAGTTATATTGAAATTACAAGTGTGCCCGATGACACGATAAAAACATTTTCGTGTTAATTTAGGAAAACATGTGGTTTAAATTTAATTTTATAATAGTTTTAAGCAAAATATCCAACATATGAGAAAAATAACAAAAATAAAGTATAAGGAGGCCTTATTACATCCAATAAAATAAACCCTTAATAAAATAAAATATTTAAGTTTGAAGTTCAATTAACTCAAGTCCTGCATGGCCACCTCGAGTCAACCCGGCTCCATATCCGCGATCTATGTGTCACTGAAAAATGTAAAGGAGAAGGTGAGTCACCAAGACTCAGTATGTAACCCTTCCCACGGATTTAAACAATTTCATACACAGATAATCAATCATCATGTACTAAGTCATGCACCCAACCTAGCCAACCGAACGCCTTGTCTACCCCGTGTGGTACCAAACCACTGGTGGTGCCAAACCACTGGTGACATATAGTCACAATGTGATGCCAAATCACTGGAGGTGCCAAACCTCTGGTGTCCGTAGACACAATCGATTGATGGGGCCAACCCATCGTGTGATGCCAAATCACTGGCTTCAATCCCTTATGATAATCTGTGGGGCCAACCCACTGTGGTGCTAAGCCACTGGGACGAGACGCGATGAGGTACCAAACCTCTGGAGGTACCAAACCTCTGGTGACCGTAGTCACAGTGTGTTACCAAACACTGGTGCCCGTCGGCACAATCACTGCCCCCTCCACTCATCAATCCCATATCAATTATTTACAATACTCATGCCATCATATGTTTAATCACATATATCATATCTATCATTAATCATAAACAACATATCATGCTTTCCAAAAGCATCATAAAATCTCATAATCAATCAGGGACTTACCTGGTTCCTTGCTTATACCATTCATGGTATTAGTCCCGAATCCACACAGATCCGGTTAGCACACACAACAGTTTAGCACATTTAATTAATTATAAGTGTGTATGTACACACCTGTCACCACGAGAAGTCTAAATCCCGAAGAGAAATGTCAGCCACCTAGATCTACTTATCCCTATATTCAACCAAATACAATATTAGTATCATGGCCTATTCGGCCAACCCAAATATTTAAGAGGGTTCTCTTTTTTGAACCCGAATCCTTACCCGAGTGCTTTTAAATAATTACCACCACACTCCAAGCGTTTCTGCTTCCCTAATAATCAGCAACCTTAGATTAGTAGCCTTCGGCTTAAACGAATATTAACTAAATTCATAGATCCTTACCAAAATTTCTTGACAGGGAATGGGACTTGAATCGTATACCTTGAGATCCCGGCACCTAAACATAATCGATTCCACCACTGATTAATCACTGGATTAATTCGGCTTTCCAACTAACCAAATCGACAGAGAGAGAAAAAAAAACTATGGGAGAGGAGTTTCGACATACCTACCCCTTGCTTCAATATTCGGCCATGACTACACCAACAGGAGAAGGAGTTTCGGCACTTCCAAGGGGTGTATTCGATTAAGAGAAAACAAAAGAGATGCTAGAATTTTCTAATAATTTTGAGCAATAGTGTAAGGGAGTTTCGGCAACAAGGTGATAGGGGTTTGGCTAATGGAGGCAGAAGAAGGAGAAAGAAAAGGAGTAGGGGGATTAATGGTGGTTTTCGGCTATGTGAAAGAAAAAGGTGCTGGAAAAATTTTGAGTAATTTGCCTAAGGGAAATTCGGCCAGCAACTTGTGAAAGAAAAGAAAAATATGGCTGAATGACTTCGGCACTCCCCCTCTTACTTGCCGTCTACTCCTAGCAACAAGGAGTTCAAACTCCAACAATTACCTTGGACCACTCCTAGCCACCCATTTGGAAATATTCAAATACTTTGATTAATCAAATAATAATTCTATAATAATCCAAGATAAAAATCAACTAATATCTTTATTATCTTATCTTTTATCACCTTTTCAACTTAAAAAAAATCAAAACAAATGCTAAGCTTATCCCAAATTTCCAATGCCCATGTGCCCATCAACTAGCCGAATAAGCACCCATGTGCAGGCCAACTCTTCACCCACGTTAGCAGCAAAATAAAAAGGAAAAAACTCATTTTGCTACCTCCTAGATTCGAACCAGGGACGTTTAACAGCAGCAGCCCCTCCAACGTCCCAGGCCAACTCTCCCATCCGACTTTCTTGCTATAGAACCTTATCTTTTAATTTTAAGCCTACCTCTCGGCCCTTCTGCCTTTAACTCAAAACCCAAAACAGAAACGTTCCCTTCGTTCCTCGAACCCGAGACTTCTCTCCCTCAAGTGGCGCCCCAGGCCACTCTTACTCACTGGACTTTCATGCTACGAACCTTCCCCAATTATTTTTAAGGCCTTCATATTTTTGGCCCCCTTCATTCAACGCCCAAAAATAAAAACAAAATAAATTCTCCCCTTTCCAAGATTCGAACCCAAGACCTCCCTTGCAAGCCCTTAAGTCATCAAGCCAACACGCCAATTACAACCTTGTGTCAAGTTTCCTTAAATTTTATTTAAGCCCTATCGTTACCTAGCTCCTTCCTTGTACACACTTTAAAAATAAATTTTTAACACTGGGTCAGGCCTAGCTCGGGTTATTTTTAGACCCTTAAACATGTCAAATAAATCTTAGAATTTAACTCTTCAAGCACACACATGGGAAAATATTTAAAATAATTAAATTCTCAACAACCCCTAGTTTAGGGTGTTACATGATGACTTTAGGTAATTTTGACTAAATTGAGAACATGAAATTTTGAAGGACTAAATTGTGAAATAAATGAAATGTATGGACTCATATGAGCATGAGTAAAATTCGGCTATGCATGGGTAACTTGAAATTATGTGTATTTTGTAATTTTGTGAAATAGGGCTAATTTGTAAATTTCTCTAAATATGTGTTTTTGAATTGAATTGAATGTTTTGGTGAATAAAAGGGTTAAATTTGCATACGTATAGATCAAGAACCGAAAAAAACGGGCTTAGATCATGGAAAATCAAAAATAGTTGAATAGCCGTCCATTTTCGTTCCTCCTATACAATGTAAGTCGATATACAAAAAAATGTATTTGATAATTTCTACGTTTTCGTAATCGTTGCTTTGTATACTTCAAAACCCATGCTTCAATTTTGTGAACTGATGAATATTTTGTAATGTGCCATTGATGAACATGTGAGTTTTTGGATGTTTGATGGTGAAATGTGAATTATATGTGATAGATTAACATAGTTTGTCTTTGGAGTTTTGATGATTTTAGGTAATTTTGACTAAATTGAGAACATGAAATTTTGCAGGACAAAATTGTGAAATAAATGAAATGTATGGACTCATATGAGAATGACTAAAATTCCGCTATGTATGGGTAACTTGAAATTATGTGTATTTTGTAATTTTTTGAAATAGGGACTAAAATTTCAAAATGTGAAAATGTGAAGGCTAATTTGGAAATTGCACTAAATATGTGTTTTTGGATTGAATTGAATGTTTTGGTGAATAAAAGAGTTAAATTTGAATATGTATAGATCAAGAACTGAAAAAAACGGACTTAGATCGTGGAAAATCAAAAATAGTTGAAGAGCCCTCCATTTTCGTTCCTCCTATACGAGGTAAGTCGATATACAAAGAAATGTATTTCATAATTTCTACATTTTCATAATCGTTGCTTTGTATACTTCAAAACCCATGCTTCAATTTTGTGAACTGATGAATATTTTGTAATGTGCCATTGATGAACATGTGAGTTTTTGGATGTTTGATGGTGAAATGTGAATTATATGTGATAGATTAACATAGTTTGTCTTTGGAGTTTTGATGATTTTAGGTAATATGGACTAAATTGAGAACATGAAATTTTGAAGGACTAAATTGTGAAATAAATGAAATGTATGGACTCATATGAGCATGAGTAAAATTCGGCTATGCATGGGTAACTTGAAATTATGTGTATTTTGTAATTTTGTGAAATAGGGCTAATTTGTAAATTTCTCTAAATATGTGTTTTTGAATTGAATTGAATGTTTTGGTGAATAAAAGGGTTAAATTTGCATACGTATAGATCAAGAACCGAAAAAAACGGGCTTAGATCATGGAAAATCAAAAATAGTTGAATAGCCGTCCATTTTCGTTCCTCCTATACAATGTAAGTCGATATACAAAAAAATGTATTTGATAATTTCTACGTTTTCGTAATCGTTGCTTTGTATACTTCAAACCCATGCTTCAATTTTGTGAACTGATGAATATTTTGTAATGTGCCATTGATGAACATGTGAGTTTTTGGATGTTTGATGGTGAAATGTGAATTATATGTGATAGATTAACATAGTTTGTCTTTGGAGTTTTGATGATTTTAGGTAATTTTGACTAAATTGAGAACATGAAATTTTGCAGGACAAAATTGTGAAATAAATGAAATGTATGGACTCATATGAGAATGACTAAAATTCCGCTATGTATGGGTAACTTGAAATTATGTGTATTTTGTAATTTTTTGAAATAGGGACTAAAATTTCAAAATGTGAAAATGTGAAGGCTAATTTGGAAATTGCACTAAATATGTGTTTTTGGATTGAATTGAATGTTTTGGTGAATAAAAGAGTTAAATTTGAATATGTATAGATCAAGAACTGAAAAAAACGGACTTAGATCGTGGAAAATCAAAAATAGTTGAAGAGCCCTCCATTTTCGTTCCTCCTATACGAGGTAAGTCGATATACAAAGAAATGTATTTCATAATTTCTACATTTTCATAATCGTTGCTTTGTATACTTCAAAACCAATGCTTCAATTTTGTGAATTGATGAATATTTTGTAATGTGCCATTGATGAACATGTGAGTTTTTGGATGTTTGATGGTGAAATGTGAATTATATGTGATAGATTAACATAGTTTGTCTTTGGAGTTTTGATGATTTTAGGTAATTTTGACTAAATTGAGAACATGAAATTTTGAAGGACAAAATTATGAAACAAATGAAATGTATGGACTCATATGAGCATGAGTAAAATTCCGCTATGTATGGGTAACTTGAAATTATGTGTATTTTGTAATTTTTTGAAATAGGGACTAAAATTTCAAAATGTGAAAATGTGAAGGCTAATTTGCATATTGCCCTAAATATGTGTTTTTGGATTGAATTGAATGTTTTGGTGAATAAAAGGGTTAAATTTGAATATGTATAGATCAAGAACCGAAAAAAATGGACTTAGATCGTGGAAAATCAAAAATAGTTGAAGAGCCCTCCATTTTCGATCCTCCTATACGAGGTAAGTCGATATACAAAGAAATGTATTTCATAATTTCTACATTTTCATAATCGTTGCTTTGTATACTTCAAAACCAATGCTTCAATTTTGTGAATTGATGAATATTTTGTAATGTGCCATTGATGAACATGTGAGTTTTTGGATGTTTGATGGTGAAATGTGAATTATATGTGATAGATTAACATAGTTTGTCTTTGGAGTTTTGATAATTTTAGGTAATTTGGACTAAATTGAGAACATGAAATTTTGAAAGACTAAATTGTGAAATAAATGTAATGTATGGACTCATATGAGCATGAGTAAAATTCGGCTATGCATGGGTAACTTGAAATTATGTGTATTTTGTAATTTTGTGAAATTGGGGCTAAAATTTCAAAATGTGAAAATGTTTGGGCTAATTTGTAAATTGCTCTAAATATGTGTTTTTTTGAATTGAATTGAATGTTTTGGTGAATAAAAGGGTTAAATTTGAATATGCATAGATCAAGAACCGAAAAAAACGGACTTAGATCGTGGAAAATCAAAAATAGTTGAAGAGCCGTCCATTTCCGTTCCTCCTATACAATGTAACTCGATATACAAAAAAATGTATTTGATAATTTCTACGTTTTCGTAATCGTTGCTTTGTATACTTCAAAACCCATCCTTCAATTTTGTGAATTGATGAATATTTTGTAATGTGCCATTGATGAACATGTGAGTTTTTGGATGTTTGATGCTGAAATGTGAATTATATGTGATAGATTAACATAGTTTGTCTTTGGAGTTTTGATGATTTTAGGTAATTTTGACTAAATTGAGAACATGAAATTTTGAAGGACAAAATTATGAAACAAATGAAATGTATGGACTCATATGAGCATGAGTAAAATTCCGCTATGTATGGGTAACTTGAAATTATGTGTATTTTGTAATTTTTTGAAATAGGGACTAAAATTTCAAAATGTGAAAATGTGAAGGCTAATTCGCAAATTGCCCTAAATATGTGTTTTTGGATTGAATTGAATGTTTTGGTGAATAAAAGGGTTAAATTTGAATACGTATAGATCAAGAACCGAAAAAAAAGGACTTAGATCGTGGAAAATCAAAAATAGTTGAATAGGCGTCCATTTTCGTTCCTCCTATACGAGGTAAGTCGATATACAAAGAAATGTATTTGATAATTTCTACGTTTTCATAATCGTTGCTTTGTATACTTCAAAACCAATGCTTCAATTTTGTGAATTGATGAATATTTTGTAATGTGCCATTGATGAACATGTGAGTTTTTGGATGTTTGATGGTGAAATGTGAATTATATGTGATAGATTAACATAGTTTGTCTTTGGAGTTTTGATGACTTTAGGTAATTTTGACTAAATTGAGAACATGAAATTTTGAAGGACTAAATTGTGAAATAAATGAAATGTGTGGACTCATATGAGCATGAGTAAAATTCGGCTATGCATGGGTAACTTGAAATTATGTGTATTTTGTAATTTTGTGAAATAGGGCTAATTTGTAAATTTCTCTAAATATGTGTTTTTGAATTGAATTGAATGTTTTGGTGAATAAAAGGGTTAAATTTGCATACGTATAGATCAAGAACCGAAAAAAACGGACTTAGATCATGGAAAATCAAAAATAGTTGAATAGCCGTCCATTTTCGTTCCTCCTATACAATGTAAATAGATATACAAAAAAATGTATTTGATAATTTCTACGTTTTCGTAATCGTTGCTTTGTATACTTCAAAACCCATGCTTCAATTTTGTGAACTGATGAATATTTTGTAATGTGCCATTGATGAACATGTGAGTTTTTGGATGTTTGATGGTGAAATGTGAATTATATGTGATAGATTAACATAGTTTGTCTTTGGAGTTTTGATGATTTTAGGTAATTTTGACTAAATTGAGAACATGAAATTTTGCAGGACAAAATTGTGAAATAAATGAAATGTATGGACTCATATGAGAATGACTAAAATTCCGCTATGTATGGGTAACTTGAAATTATGTGTATTTTGTAATTTTTTGAAATAGGGACTAAAATTTCAAAATGTGAAAATGTGAAGGCTAATTTGGAAATTGCACTAAATATGTGTTTTTGGATTAAATTGAATGTTTTGGGGAATAAAAGGGTTAGATTTGAATATGTATAGATCAAGAACTGAAAAAAACGGACTTAGATCGTGGAAAATCAAAAATAGTTGAAGAGCCCTCCATTTTCGTTCCTCCTATACGAGGTAAGTCGATATACAAAGAAATGTATTTCATAATTTCTACATTTTCATAATCGTTGCTTTGTATACTTCAAAACCAATGCTTCAATTTTGTGAATTGATGAATATTTTGTAATGTGCCATTGATGAACATGTGAGTTTTTGGATGTTTGATGGTGAAATGTGAATTATATGTGATAGATTAACATAGTTTGTCTTTGGAGTTTTGATGATTTTAGGTAATTTTGACTAAATTGAGAACATGAAATTTTGAAGGACAAAATTGTGAAATAAATGAAATGTATGGACTCATATGAGCATGAGTAAAATTCCGCTATGTATGGGTAACTTGAAATTATGTATATTTTGTAATTTTTTGAAATTGGGACTAAAATTTCAAAATGTGAAAATGTGAAGGCTAATTTGCATATTGCCCTAAATATGTGTTTTTGGATTGAATTGAATGTTTTGGTGAATAAAAGGGTTAAATTTGAATATGTATAGATCAAGAACCGAAAAAAGTGGACTTAGATCGTGGAAAATCAAAAATAGTTGAAGAGCCCTCCATTTTCGATCCTCCTATACGAGGTAAGTCGATATACAAAGAAATGTATTTCATAATTTCTACATTTTCATAATCGTTGCTTTGTATACTTCAAAACCAATGCTTCAATTTTGTGAATTGATGAATATTTTGTAATGTGCCATTGATGAACATGTGAGTTTTTGGATGTTTGATGGTGAAATGTGAATTATATGTGATTGATTAACATAGTTTGTCTTTGGAGTTTTGATGATTTTAGGTAATTTGGACTAAACTGAGAACATGAAATTTTGAAAGACTAAATTGTGAAATAAATGTAATGTATGGACTCATATGAGCATGAGTAAAATTCGGCTATGCATGGGTAACTTGAAATTATGTGTATTTTGTAATTTTGTGAAATAGGGGCTAAAATTTCAAAATGTGAAAATGTTTGGGCTAATTTGTAATTTTCTCTAAATATGTGTTTTTTTGAATTGAATTGAATGTTTTGGTGAATAAAAGGGTTAAATTTGAATATGCATAGATCAAGAACCGAAAAAAACGGACTTAGATCGTGGAAAATCAAAAATAGTTGAAGAGCCGTCCATTTCCGTTCCTCCTATACAATGTAACTCGATATACAAAAAAATGTATTTGATAAATTCTACGTTTTCGTAATCGTTGCTTTGTATACTTCAAAACCCATCCTTCAATTTTGTGAATTGATGAATATTTTGTAATGTGCCATTGATGAACTTGGGAGTTTTTGGATGTTTGATGGTGAAATGTGAATTATATGTGATAGATTTACATAGTTTGTCTTTGGAGTTTTGATGATTTTAGGTAATTTTGATTGAATTGAGAACATGAAATTTTTAAGGACAAAATTGTGAAATAAATGAAATGTATGGACTCATATGTGCATGAGTAAAATTCCGCTATGCATGGGTAACTTGAAATTATGTGTATTTTGTAATTTTGTGAAATAGGGACTAAAATTTCGAAATGTGAAAATGTGAAGGCTAATTTGCAAATTGCCCTAAATATGTGTTTTTGGATTGAATTGAATGTTTTGGTGAATAAAAGGGTTAAATTTGAATACGTATAGATCAAGAACCGAAAAAAGGACTTAGATCGTGGAAAATCAAAAATAGTTGAATAGCCTTCCATTTTCGTTCCTCCTATACGAGGTAAGTCGATATACAAAGAAATGTATTTGATAATTTCTACGTTTTCGTAATCGTTGCTTTGTATACTTCAAAACCAATGCTTCAATTTTTTGAATTGATGAATATTTTGTAATGTGCCATTGATGAACATGTGAGTTTTTGGATGTTTGATGGTGAAATGTGAATTATATGTGACAGATTAACATAGTTTGTCTTTGGAGTTTTGATGACTTTAGGTAATTTTGACTAAATTGAGAACATGAAATTTTGAAGGACTAAATTGTGAAATAAATGAAATGTATGGACTCATATGAGCATGAGTAAAATTCGGCTATGCATGGGTAACTTGAAATTATGTGTATTTTGTAATTTTGTGAAATAGGGCTAATTTGTAAATTTCTCTAAATATGTGTTTTTGAATTGAATTGAATGTTTTGGTGAATAAAAGGGTTAAATTTGCATGCGTATAGATCAAGAACCGAAAAAAACGGACATAGATCATGGAAAATCAAAAATAGTTGAATAGCCGTCCATTTTCGTTCCTCCTATACAATGTAAGTCGATATACAAAAAAATGTATTTGATAATTTCTACGTTTTCATAATCGTTGCTTTGTATACTTCAAAACCCATGCTTCAATTTTGTGAACTGATGAATATTTTGTAATGTGCCATTGATGAACATGTGAGTTTTTGGATGTTTGATGGTGAAATGTGAATGATATGTGATAGATTAACATAGTTTGTCTTTGGAGTTTTGATGATTTTAGGTAATTTTGACTAAATTGAGAACATGAAATTTTGCAGGACAAAATTGTGAAATAAATGAAATGTATGGACTCATATGAGAATGACTAAAATTCCGCTATGTATGGGTAACTTGAAATTATGTGTATTTTGTAATTTTTTGAAAGAGGGACTAAAATTTCAAAATGTGAAAATGTGAAGGCTAATTTGGAAATTGCACTAAATATGTGTTTTTGGATTGAATTGAATGTTTTGGTGAATAAAAGGGTTAAATTTGAATATGTATAGATCAAGAACTGAAAAAAACGGACTTAGATCGTGGAAGATCAAAAATAGTTGAAGAGCCCTCCATTTTCGTTCCTCCTATACGAGGTAAGTCGATATACAAAGAAATGTATTTCATAATTTCTACATTTTCATAATCGTTGCTTTGTATACTTCAAAACCAATGCTTCAATTTTGTGAATTGATGAATATTTTGTAATGTGCCATTGATGAACATGTGAGTTTTTGGATGTTTGATGGTGAAATGTGAATTATATGTGATAGATTAACATAGTTTGTCTTTGGAGTTTTGATGATTTTAGGTAATTTGGACTAAATTGAGAACATGAAATTTTGAAAGACTAAATTGTGAAATAAATATAATGTATGGACTCATATGAGCATGAGTAAAATTTGGCTATGCATGGGTAACTTGAAATTATGTGTATTTTGTAATTTTTTGAAATAGGGACAAAAATTTCAAAATGTGAAAATGTGAAGGCTAATTTGCAAATTGCACTAAATATGTGTTTTTGGATTGAATTGAATGTTTTGGTGAATAAAAGGGTTAAATTTGAATATGTATAGATTAAGAACCGAAAAAAACGGACTTAGATCGTGGAAAATCAAAAATAGTTGAAGAGCCCTCCATTTTCGTTCCTCCTATACGAGGTAAGTCGATATACAAAGAAATGTATTTCATAATTTCTACATTTTCATAATCGTTGCTTTGTATACGTCAAAACCAATGCTTCAATTTTGTGAATTGATGAATATTTTGTAATGTGCCATTGATGAACATGTGAGTTTTTGGATGTTTGATGGTGAAATGTGAATTATATGTGATTGATTAACATAGTTTGTCTTTGGAGTTTTGATGATTTTAGGTAATTTGGACTAAATTGAGAACATGAAATTTTGAAAGACTAAATTGTGAAATAAATATAATGTATGGACTCATATGAGCATGAGTAAAATTCGGCTATGCATGGGTAACTTGAAATTATGTGTATTTTGTAATTTTGTGAAATAGGGGCTAAAATTTCAAAATGTGAAAATGTTTGGGCTAATTTGTAAATTGCTCTAAATATGTGTTTTTGAATTGAATTGAATATTTTGGTGAATAAAAGGGTTAAATTTGAATATGTATAGATCAAGAACTGAAAAAAACGGACTTAGATCGTGGAAAAGCAAAAATAGTTGAATAGCCGTCCATTTCCGTTCCTCCTATACAATGTAAGTCGATATACAAAAAAATGTATTTGATAATTTCTGCGTTTTCGTAATCGTTGCTTTGTATACTTCAAAACCCATGCTTCAATTTTGTGAATTGATGAATATTTTGTAATGTGCCATTGATGAACATGTGAGTTTTTGGATGTTTGATGGTGAAATGTGAATTATATGTGATAGATTAACATAGTCTGTCTTTGGAGTTTTGATGATTTTAGGTAATTTTGACTAAATATAGAACATGAAATTTTGAAGGACAAAATTGTGAAATAAATGAAATGTATGGACTCATATGAGCATTAGTAAAATTCCGCTATGCATGGGTAACTTGAAATTATGTGTATTTTGTAATTTTTTGAAATAGGGACTAAAATTTCAATATGTGAAAATGTGAAGGCTAATTTGCAAATTGCCCTAAATATGTGTTTTTGGATTGAATTGAATGTTTTGGTGAATAAAAGGGTTAAATTTGAATATGTATAGGTCAAGAACCGAAAAAAACGGACTTAGATCGTGGAAAATCAAAAATAGTTGAATAGCCGTCCATTTTCGTTCCTCCTATGCGAGGTAAGTCGATATACAAAGAAATGTATTTGATAATTTCTACGTTTTCATAATCGTTGCTTTGTATACTTCAAAACCAATGCTTCAATTTTGTGAATTGATGAATATTTTGTAATGTGCCATTGATGAACATGTGAGTTTTTGGATGTTTGATGGTGAAATGTGAATTATATGTGATAGATTAACATAGTTTGTCATTGGAGTTTTGATGATTTTAGGTAATTTTGACTAAATTGAGAACATGAAATTTTGAAGGACTAAATTGTGAAATAAATGAAATGTACGGACTCATATGAGCATGAGTAAAATTCCGCTATGCATGGGTAACTTGAAATTATGTGTATTTTGTAATTTTTGAAAGAGGGACTAAAATTTCAAAATGTGAAAATGTGAAGGCTAATTTGCAAATTGCCCTAAATATGTGTTTTTGGATTGAATTGAATGTTTTGGTGAATAAAACGGTTAAATTTGAATATGTATAGATCAAGAACTGTAACAACCCAAACCCGGCCCAACACTATGGTCGAATCTGGATCGTTACGGGAAAAAGCTTTTCGAAAACCATTTTGAAACCCATTAAACTTTGTTGAAAAAAACTTCCCAGATTTGATTATCTTGATAAAAATCATACTTAGTGTTTTTTAAAAAAAAATATTTTTTTAAGTCTAGTTATAAAACATATTTCAACTGTGCCCGATGGCATTTTTAAAATATTTTCGTGGTTAATTGGAAAAATGTGTGATCTAAATTCAACAGTAATAATAGCAGAGTTTAAAACAATATCCAACATAAGAAAATAATAAAAATAAAGTATCAGGAGGCCTTATTACAACCAAATAAAATAAACCCAAAATAAAATTTATCAAACTGAAGTTAAAGTTCATTTAAATTTAATCCACTGCATGGCCACCTCGAGTCAACCCGGCTCCACATCCGCGATCTAAGTGTCACCTGAAAAACATAAAGGAGAAGGTGAGTCACCAAGACTCAGTATGTAACCCTTCCCCGTTTTAAAACATTTTCATACACAACATATAACAATTAATATGCAGAATGTTAAATACCCAACCTAGCCATCCAAACGCCACTATCTACCCCGTTGTGGTACCAAACCACTGGTGGTGCCAAACCACTGGTGACATATAGTCACAATGTGTTACCAAAACACTGGTGTCCGTGGACACAAATCGGGTGATGGGGCCAACCCATCGTGTGATACCAAATCACTGGCAGACGATCCCATGTCTCAAGTGGGGCCAACCCCGGTGGTGTTAACCACAGGGACAAGTCGCTATTGAGGTACCAAACCTCTGGAGGTACCAAACCTCTGGTGACCGTAGTCACGGTGTGTTACCAAAACACTGGTGCCCGTCGGCACATTATCACTGCCCCCTCCACTCATCAACCCATATCACAGTCATAACAGAGTTCATACATTTATCACATGTATTAAAATAAATCATGCTTCCCAAAAGCATCATGATAATCTCATATAAACAGAGACTTACCGGGGTTCTTGCTTGTACCATTTAAGGCACTAAATCCGTATCTATATCAAACAGATTTACAAACAACAAATATTTATCACGCATATTAACTGCTATAAGTGTGTATGTACACACCTGTCACCACGAAGAATCTAAATCCCGGAAAGAAACGTTGGACACCACAGATCTACTTGTCCTATATTCGGCCAAATTCAAAGTTAGTACCCAAAGGCCTATTCGGCCAAACCCAAAATTTAAGAGGGTTCTCTTGTGGATTCCAAAACCTTACCCGAATGTCTTGAGTACTAGCCCTTTACTTCACCACCCTATAATCGGCACTTAACCAAGTTAGTAGCCTTCGACTTAAATAAATACCATATACTACTAGAGTAGATCTTACCGTTACTTACCAAAACCGAACACTAGGGATTAGAGGCTTGGATCGACTGCTTAAAATTCCGGAGTACCTAAAAGAGATTGATTATCGAGAAGTGTTTAGAGGCTTAATAATCAATTGCCGAGATTGGCACTTTTCCTTATAAAAGTCGACAGAATAATAAAAAAAAATCCACAGGTATCCGGCCATACTCTTACCTTTCCTAAGTCGATTGATCACCAAAAATCTGAAGAGATTTATCCACTTAATATTCGGCCAATACCATAAAATAGAGGAGGGAATTTCGGCAACCAAAGGTGTGGTTTTGGTTGTTGGAAAAAGAAGAATAAAAACAGTGGGAGAAGATGCTGAAATTTTATTAATAACAGCAGAGGAAATTCAGCAGCAAAGTGATGAATTATTCGGCTAATGGTGGAAGAAAGAAAAGGAAGGATGAGTAGGAAAATTCAAAGGTGATTTTTGGCCAATTAGAATAGAAGAAAGCTGGAAAATTTGAAGAGTTCCCCTAGGGGATTTCGGCAGTAGCAGAGGAAAAAGAAAAAATAATAGTTGCTGGAAATTTTCTTTGCTCTATTTGCTGTACAAAAACAGCCCCCAAAGAGTCCTAAAGCTGCCAAATTCTCTTCTCTTTGCTGATAATTAAATTATTAATTATCACCTAAGATAATAGCACTTATCTTCTATCCTATCTTAAACAATTTAAACAAAATTAAACTACTAATAAAATCCCCTTTCCAGCCGAATATTTGCCAAATAAAAAAAATAATGAGTTTTATCTCATACAATTAAAATCCATTGTGCAGCCAACTCTCCTATTCTTCACGCCAGCAGTAGCAAAAAGAGAGAAGGAAAATAAATTAAATCAAAGTGCTGCTCCTTGGGTTCGAACCTGGCACCCCAAGCAGCAGCAGCTCCTTTAATCGCCCCAACCAACTCTCCCCTTTGGCCTTTCATGCTAAATAATCCCCACATTAAATTATAAAGCCTTCTAACGTGAGCCCAGCACCGCATAACAAAACAAAAATGCCAAAACGACGCTCCAGGCCCTCGAACCCACGCTCCCCCTTCCCTCCAGCGCCTAAGTGACGTGCGGTAGCCACTACGCCAAGCCTCTTTCATGTCAAAAAGCCTTCCTAATTTAATTAAAAGGCCTTTCTAGGCCTAACGCCCAACCCAAAAGGAAAATATTTCCCTCTTGCTTCTTCCACGAATCGAACCCAAGGCCCCTAGCAACTCTTAGGCGCCCCACACCGCTTGTACCTAAGTCTTTCTTATGCCACACTTTTCCAAATAAATTTCTTAAGCCCTCCAAAGCCAAGCTCCCTTTTTTTTTTAAAAAAAAAAAGTTCCAAATTAAAATTTTCTACTAAACCGTGCATACTCAAAGCCTTAAATTAACCACTATTATTCCATGAATAATATCGCATCAGTTCTTACATAAGAAAAATAATTTAATTCCAAATAGCCCCGTTTTTGGGATGTTACAGTTCTACCCCGAAATTACCTAGCTAAAAATACCTATTGAGCTGCCGTATCACATCACATTCAGGTTCCCACGTAGCTTCTTCCACCCCATGGTTCCACCGTAGCACCTTCACCAAGGGCACTGACTTCCTACATAAAACCTTCACATCTCGATCTAAGATCTGAACTGGTTCTTCTTCAAAGGACAAATCCGCATTCACCTCGATTTCTGCCACTGGCACCACATGCGATGGGTCTAACCGATACCGTCTCAGCATTGATACGTGAAAGACGTCATGTATCTGACTCAATTCTGCCGGCAACTCTAGCTGATAAGCTACCGGTCCCACTCGCTTTACAACTGTATATGGCCCGATGAACCTTGGGCTCAGCTTCCTTTTTCGACCAAATCTCAGCACCTTTTTCCAAGGTGACACCTTCAGAAAAACCCTGTCTCCTACCTCATACTCCATTTCCTTGTGCTTCAAGTCAGCATAAGACTTCTGTCTATCCGATGCTTCCTTAAGACGATCCCGAATCGTCCTAACTTTGTCCTCAGTTTCTGCAACCAATTCCGGACCTAAGACTTGTCTTTCACCTAACTCCGTCCAACATGTAGGAGTACGGCATTTCCGTCCATACAATGCTTCGTATGGTGCCATCTGGATACTCGCTTGATAGCTATTGTTGTAGGCAAATTCTGCTAATGGTAGAAATTCTTCCCAACTACCTCGGAATTCCAAGATACAACCCCTCAACATATCCTCTAAAATCTGTATCACTCTCTCCGATTGTCCATCAGACTGTGGGTGGAAGGCTGTACTGAAATCTAATCTCGTACCCAAAGCTTGATGCAACGCTTTCCAGAACCTTGACGTGAATCTGGGATCCCTATCCGAGATAATCGATACTGGAACACCATGCAATCTGACTATCTCGGCCACATATAACCTTGCTAGCTTCTGGAGTGAGAAATCCATTCTCACTGATATAAAGTGGGCTGACTTGGTCAAACGGTCCACTATTACCCAAATCGCATCCTTCTTGCTGGGCGTAAGGGGTAGCCCACTGACGAAATCCATAGTGATCCGCTCCCACTTCCATTGAGGGATCTTTACCGGTTGAAGTAGCCCTGATGGCAACTGGTGTTCAGCCTTAACCTGCTGACATGTCAGACATCTTCCTACAAATTCCGTTACTTCACGCTTCAACCCAGGCCACCAAAACTGTTTTCGTAGATCTCCATACATCTTGCTTCCTCCCGGGTGCATAGCGTATCGGCTGCTATGTGCATCGTGGAGAATTTTCTTCCTTAGCTCCACATCCTTTGGCATACAAGCTCGCCCTTGAAAACAAAGCACTCTATCATTGGACAGACTGTACCCTTCCAAACCACCATCCTGAACTTGTATCCTCTTAGCGTTCAAGCCTTCATCCACAAATTGCTTTTCCTTAATCTCCTCGATCCATGTTGGCTTAACTTGAAGTTCTGCCAAGAGACTCCCATCATCATATAGACTCAACCGAGCAAACATCGCTCTTAAGTCCGTCACAACTTTCCGGCTCAACGCGTCAGCCACCACGTTGGCCTTGCCTAGATGGTACTCGATTGAACAATCGTAATCCTTTAATAGTTCAATCCACCGACGTTGTCTCAAGTTGAGATCCTTCTGTGTCAAGAGATACCTCAAACTCTTATGATCCGTGTAGACTATTGACTTCTCCCCATAAAGGTAGTGTCTCCATATTTTCAGAGCGAAAACGACTGCGGCTAACTCCAAGTCGTGCGTTGGATAGTTCAATTCGTGTGGTCTTAACTGTCGAGATGCATAGGCTACTACCTTCCCTTCTTGCATCAGCACACATCCCAAACCAGTGTGAGATGCATCACAATAAACTGTGAATAACTTCCCCGCCTCAGGCTGTACCAACACCGGAGCTTCCGTCAGAATTTTCCTCAGCTTATCAAAGCTTTCTTGCTGCTTCTCCGTCCATACAAATGGAACACCTTTCCTTAGTAACTTAGTTAATGGCGCTGCTATTAGAGAGAATCCTTCCACGAATCTCCGATAGTATCCCGCTAAACCCAGAAAACTTCGTATTTCAGCCACCGACCTAGGTGGTTTCCAATCCAATACTGCTTCTATCTTGCGAGGGTCTACTCTAATTCCTTCCGCCGACACTACGTGCCCTAAGAAAGCCACTTCCCTTAGCCAAAATTCGCACTTACTGAATTTGGCATATAACTGCTTCTCCCTCAATACTTGTAGAACTATACGTAAGTGCTTATCATGCTCCTCCTCCGTCCTTGAGTAAACCAAGATGTCGTCTATAAATACCACGACAAATTGGTCCAAGTACTGTTGAAATACCCTATTCATTAAGTCCATAAATGCCGCCGGTGCATTGGTCAACCCGAATGGCATCACTAAAAACTCGTAGTGTCCATACCGAGTTCTGAACGCCGTCTTGTGAACATCAACTTCCTTCACCTTAAGTTGATGATAGCCCGACCTAAAGTCTATCTTCGAGAACACCGAAGCACCCTTCAGTTGATCGAACAAGTCGTCAATCCGAGGCAACGGATACTTGTTTTTGATCGTTAGCTTGTTCAGTTGGTGGTAATCTATACACATCCGCATTGAACCGTCCTTCTTCTTGACAAACAACACAGGTGCTCCCCACGGAGATATGCTTGGTCGGATGAACCCTCTATCCAAGAGCTCCTGAATTTGAGCCTTCAGCTCCACCAATTCCTTTGGTGCCATTCGATACGGTGCTATAGACACAGGTGCCGTTCCGGGTAGCAAGTCTATACCGAATTTGACTTCCCGATCTGGAGGCAGACCCGGAAGCTCTTCTGGGAACACATCAGCAAATTCCCCAACCGTTCGGACCTTTCCAACTACTGACTTCTTAACTTCCAAAGCACAAATTCGAACCAAAAACGCCTTACAACCCTTCTTGACCATCCTCTCAGCCTTCAAGGCAGACACCACATTGGATAGGTAATTCCTTCTTTCACCTATCATAACCACTTCACCACCTTTAGCCGTCTTAAGAACCATGCGCTTAGCCGCGCAATCCAAATTCGCCTGATACCTTACCAGCCAGTCCATTCCAAGGATCAAATCGAACTCCCCAAACGGTAGTTCCATCAGATCAGCAACGAAAACTACCCCTTGGAGGACTAACTACAGTCATCTTCCTAGAAGTAGTCTCAGAGTCTAGGTCCATAGTTCCTACCACACTACTAGCAATGTACGAGTGCGTCGAACCCACATCAATCAATGCAACATAAGGAAAACCAGAGATTAAAAACATACCGGTTATGACATCCGGTGCGTCACCCTCCTCGCGACGCCTAGCTGCATAGACTAAGCCAGGCTGCCTAGCCTCTGTGTTGCCTGAATCTCTGCCCTGAGTTCCACGACCTCGGTTAGGACCGTTGTTTACTCTGCCATTACCACAACCCCTCTGTGGTCCCACATTTCTATCCTGAGTACGATTCTGCCCCTCTGGCTGATTTTTGGCTAGTTTCCGGGGACAATCTCTAACACGATGCTCCAACGACCCACACTCAAAACATCCTCTATCGCCGGTCGAACAACTTCCCCAATGGGTCTTTCCACAGCGGTTACACTGAGTCGGCCTCTGATTAGTAGTCATGGGCCTTGCTGCCTGATTTGGCCCACTTGGCCTAGCCTTTTTCTGGACATTACCACCTAACCCAGCTGGCCCAAATCCTCTCTTCTGATTATTCCCACTATAACTTTGCCTCACAGCCTCCTTGATTCCTTCGGCCACCTTGGCCTTTTCCACTAGAGATGAGAACTCACGAACCTGCTGCGGAGCTATCAGCAGCCTCAAATCATCTCTAAGTCCGTCCTCAAAACGGACACAATGCTCGTGTTCAGTAGCCACAATGCCTCTAGCATACCTACTCAGCCTTAAAAACTCCGCCTCATATTCTGCTACTGACTTAGTCCCTTGTACTAGACCCAGAAAAAGTTTCCTCTGAGCATCTGTATAACTGGTGCCCACATACTTCTTTTGAAAAGTAGTTTTGAAGTAATCCCATGTGAGATCATCAGCCGTGGCTCCATCCCGGACTGTCAGCCACCACTGGTACGCTTCATCCTTTAGAAGCGACACCGCCCCTTTCTGTTTTTCCTCCTCAGTCAGGTCAATATCATCCATTATCCTTTCCGTCGATTCCAGCCAATACTCTGCTGCACTGGGCGCCACTCCCGACACACCCCGGAATACCTCAGCTCCGTTAGACCGAATTCGTTCGGGAACAGATTTCCGAGCTCCTAGATTTCCACCAGCCCCAGCCACAATCTCCAAAACTCGCAATACCGCTTGCGACACAGCCTCACCACCGGTTTGATCCTGCTCCTCAGCTCTAAAAGTAGGAGGTGGTGGTGGCGGTGATACTTCATTTTCAGAACCTTGACCCGTCCTGACGGGTTCAGATACTGTCATCCTACCCCTACCGCGTCCACGGCGTCCACGTCCTCTAGAACTCATTCTATCTACTTGCGCTTTTAATCTGATTAAGAAAATATTTATGCGTTAGCATTTGTTCCCCTTTCTTATTCGCGAAGAAATTTTATGGATAGAGTTTTAATCAGAGATTCTTTCGAGCAAACAAGGTTTCAGTCTTCTATCCTAGTTCACACAAAAGGAGTTCATGCATCCATTCCTTAATACTTTCCATACCTATTCGCTCTTCGAACATTTCTGCCCATTTCTAACCTAGGGGTATTTTCGTCATTTTCCTACAGGGGTATTTTCGTAATCAAATTCGAGAAATTTCTAAAACTTTAATAAACAGGTCACTTTGAAACTCTTAAAATTGAAGAGTATTTCTGAAAATTTGCAAAACCTGAAGTTATGGCATCATTTCGGAAACCAGGGGTATTTTGGTAATTTTGTCAATCAGAGGTAATTTTGTAAATTTTTGCACATCGAAGATGTTTTTAACAATTGTAAAACTCTGAGGGTCCTTTTGCAAGTTTTTCTTTCTTAAAACGTTGCTGTTTGCAAAAAGTTCAAAAGTCGAGGTCATTTTGGTAATTTTGCAGTTTATGGGCGTTTTCGTAATCTTCCAAAACCAAAATATTTTGCTGATGATTTTCAAAACTAAGTTGTTGAATATTTGAAAAATAATTGAAATTTTTGAGCAAAAACATTGAACTGATATTTTATGAACTGAGGGCATTTTAGTAATTTTACCCCTAAGGGTATTTCTGTAATTTTTCACAAGTCAAGTTTTTCGAGAAAAACGTTGTAAAAATGATGTTCTCTGATTCGAAAAATTTATTGCAAAAATTTTGAAAACATTAAGGTTTGTTGTTTCATTCATTTTTTCGAAAACATGGCTAATTCCCTTTTCGGGTTTTAATCATTGTGTTTAGCCTATGACCGAGCCCTCCTGGTCAGGGTGAACCAAAGCTACGCACCAGGCAGGATTCGAGTGAAGAGGAGGTGGGTCACGCGGACCGCTTAAATACCAAGCTCCCACTAAACCTTTCTAGACATGCGCACAGAGGTTGCCACACCACTGAGCCCTCTGAGTTAGGGTGAACCGAAGCTACGCACCAGGTAGGATACCTGCGAAGAGGAGGTGAGTCACGCGGACCGCTTAAATACCAAGCTCGTCCGGATCCAATCCTAAACATGCGTACAGGGGTTACCACACCCTAGCTCAATGGCTTAGCCATAGGTTGGTTTAGTTCTTTAAGTCTTATGTTCCGTTTGTGTTTGAGTAATCTAACCTTAGGGTCCAAGTCCTATAAGTCTATCTACGTTCCATGCTTCCTACCCTTCTATAGAATATAATTCACCAAGAGGTTTAGAAGTACTTACCTGGGCGGATCGGTGCCGGAGACTCGGGCCATGCTGCTTAAAACCCAAAAACAATTCAAAGGCCTACCAAAACATTTTTGGGCCTTGGGCCCCCACAGCCGAGCTTTGAACTGGGCTCTGATACCAATTTTGTAACAACCCAAACCCGGCCCAACACTATGGTCGAATCTGGATCGTTACGGGAAAAAGCTTTTCGAAAACCATTTTGAAACCCATTAAACTTTGTTGAAAAAAACTTCCCAGATTTGATTATCTTGATAAAAATCATACTTAGTGTTTTTTAAAAAAAAATATTTTTTTAAGTCAAGTTATAAAACATATTTCAACTGTGCCCGATGGCATTTTTAAAATATTTTCGTGGTTAATTGGAAAAATGTGTGATCTAAATTCAACAGTAATAATAGCAGAGTTTAAAACAATATCCAACATAAGAAAATAATAAAAATAAAGTATCAGGAGGCCTTATTACAACCAAATAAAATAAACCCAAAATAAAATTTATCAAACTGAAGTTAAAGTTCATTTAAATTTAATCCACTGCATGGCCACCTCGAGTCAACCCGGCTCCACATCCGCGATCTAAGTGTCACCTGAAAAACATAAAGGAGAAGGTGAGTCACCAAGACTCAGTATGTAACCCTTCCCCCGTTTTAAAACATTTTCATACACAACATATAACAATTAATATGCAGAATGTTAAATACCCAACCTAGCCATCCAAACGCCACTATCTACCCCGTTGTGGTACCAAACCACTGGTGGTGCCAAACCACTGGTGACATATAGTCACAATGTGTTACCAAAACACTGGTGTCCGTGGACACAAATCGGGTGATGGGGCCAACCCATCGTGTGATACCAAATCACTGGCAGACGATCCCATGTCTCAAGTGGGGCCAACCCACGGTGGTGTTAACCACAGGGACAAGTCGCTATTGAGGTACCAAACCTCTGGAGGTACCAAACCTCTGGTGACCGTAGTCACGGTGTGTTACCAAAACACTGGTGCCCGTCGGCACATTATCACTGCCCCCTCCACTCATCAACCCATATCACAGTCATAACAGAGTTCATACATTTATCACATGTATTAAAATAAATCATGCTTCCCAAAAGCATCATGATAATCTCATATAAACAGAGACTTACCGGGGTTCTTGCTTGTACCATTTAAGGCACTAAATCCGTATCTATATCAAACAGATTTACAAACAACAAATATTTATCACGCATATTAACTGCTATAAGTGTGTATGTACACACCTGTCACCACGAAGAATCTAAATCCCGGAAAGAAACGTTGGACACCACAGATCTACTTGTCCTATATTCGGCCAAATTCAAAGTTAGTACCCAAAGGCCTATTCGGCCAAACCCAAAATTTAAGAGGGTTCTCTTGTGGATTCCAAAACCTTACCCGAATGTCTTGAGTACTAGCCCTTTACTTCACCACCCTATAATCGGCACTTAACCAAGTTAGTAGCCTTCGACTTAAATAAATACCATATACTACTAGAGTAGATCTTACCGTTACTTACCAAAACCGAACACTAGGGATTAGAGGCTTGGATCGACTGCTTAAAATTCTGGAGTACCTAAAAGAGATTGATTATCGAGAAGTGTTTAGAGGCTTAATAATCAATTGCCGAGATTGGCACTTTTCCTTATAAAAGTCGACAGAATAATAAAAAAAAATCCACAGGTATCCGGCCATACTCTTACCTTTCCTAAGTCGATTGATCACCAAAAATCTGAAGAGATTTATCCACTTAATATTCGGCCAATACCATAAAATAGAGGAGGGAATTTCGGCAACCAAAGGTGTGGTTTTGGTTGTTGGAAAAAGAAGAATAAAAACAGTGGGAGAAGATGCTGAAATTTTATTAATAACAGCAGAGGAAATTTAGCAGCAAAGTGATGAATTATTCGGCTAATGGTGGAAGAAAGAAAAGGAAGGATGAGTAGGAAAATTCAAAGGTGATTTTTGGCCAATTAGAATAGAAGAAAGCTGGAAAATTTGAAGAGTTCCCCTAGGGGATTTCGGCAGTAGCAGAGGAAAAAGAAAAAATAATAGTTGCTGGAAATTTTCTTTGCTCTATTTGCTGTACAAAAATAGCCCCCAAAGAGTCCTAAAGCTGCCAAATTCTCTTCTCTTTGCTGATAATTAAATTATTAATTATCACCTAAGATAATAGCACTTATCTTCTATCCTATCTTAAACAATTTAAACAAAATTAAACTACTAATACAATCCCCTTTCCAGCCGAATATTTGCCAAATAAAAAAAAATAATGAGTTTTATCTCATACAATTAAAATCCATTGTGCAGCCAACTCTCCTATTCTTCACGCCAGCAGTAGCAAAAAGAGAGAAGGAAAATAAATTAAATCAAAGTGCTACTCCTTGGGTTCGAACCTGGCACCCCAAGCAGCAGCAACTCCTTTAATCGCCCCAACCAACTCTCCCCTTTGGCCTTTCATGCTAAATAATCCCCACATTAAATTATAAAGCCTTCTAACGTGAGCCCAGCACCGCATAACAAAACAAAAATGCCAAAACGCCGCTCCAGGCCCTCGAACCCACGCTCCCCCTTCCCTCCAGCGCCTAAGTGACGTGCGGTAGCCACTACGCCAAGCCTCTTTCATGTCAAAAAGCCTTCCTAATTTAATTAAAAGGCCTTTCTAGGCCTAACGCCCAACCCAAAAGGAAAATATTTCCCTCTTGCTTCTTCCACGAATCGAACCCAAGGCCCCTAGCAACCCTTAGGCGCCTCACGCTGCTTGTACCTAAGTCTTTCTTATGCCACACTTTTCCAAATAAATTTCTTAAGCCCTCCAAAGCCAACCTCCCTTTTTTTTTTTTTAAAAAAGTTCCAAATTAAAATTTTCTACTAAACCGTGCATACTCAAAGCCTTAAATTAACCACTATTATTCCATGAATAATATCGCATCAGTTCTTACATAAGAAAAATAATTTAATTCCAAATAGCCCCGTTTTTGGGATGTTACAAGAACCGAAAAAAACGGACTTAGATCGTGGAAAATCAAAAATAGTTGAATAGCCGTCCATTTTCGTTCCTCCTATGCGAGGTAAGTCGATATACAAAGAAATGTATTTGATAATTTCTGCGTTTTCATAATCGTTGCTTTGTATACTTCAAAACCAATGCTTCAATTTTGTGAATTGATGAATATTTTGTAATGTGGCATTGTCGAACATGTGAGTTTTTGGATGTTTGATGGTGAAATGTGAATTATATGTGATAGATTAACATAGTTTGTCTTTGGAGTTTTGATGATTTTAGGTAATATGGACTAAATTGAGAACATGAAATTTTGAAGGACAAAATTGTGAAATAAATGAAATGTATGGACTCATATGAGCATGAGTAAAATTCCGCTATGCATGGGTAACTTGAAATTATGTGTATTTTGTAATTTTTTGAAATAGGGACTAAAATTTCAAAATGTGAAAATGTGAAGGCTAATTTGCAAATTGCCCTAAATATGTGTTTTTGGATTGAATTGAATGTTTTGGTGAATAAAAGGGTTAAATTTGAATATGTATAGTTCAAGAACCGAAAAAAACGGACTTAGATCGTGGGAAATCAAAAATAGTTGAATAGCTGTCCATTTTCGTTCCTCCTATACGAGGTAAGTCGATATACAAAGAAATGTATTTCATAATTTCTACGTTTTCATAATCGTTGCTTTGTATACTTCAAAACCAATGCTTCAATTTTGTGAATTGATGAATATTTTGTAATGTGCCATTGATGAACATGTGAGTTTTTGGATGTTTGATGGTGAAATGTGAATTATATGTGATAGATTAACATAGTTTATCTTTGGAGTTTTGATGATTTTAGGTAATTTGGACTAAATTGAGAACATGAAATTTTGAAGGACTAAATTGTGAAATAAATGAAATGTATGGACTCATATGAGCATGAGTAAAATTCGACTATGCATGGGTAACTTGAAATTATGTGTATTTTGTAATTTTGTGAAATAGGGACTAAAATTTCAAAATGTGAAAATGTTTGGGCTAATTTGTAAATTGCTCTAAATATGTGTTTTTTGAATTGAATTGAATGTTTTGGTGAATAAAAGGGTTAAATTTGAATATGCATAGATCAAGAACCGAAAAAAATGGACTTAGATCGTGGAAAATCAAAAATAGTTGAAGAGCCGTCCATTTCCGTTCCTCCTATACAATGTAACTCGATATACAAAAAAATGTATTTGATAAATTCTACGTTTTCGTAATCGTTGCTTTGTATACTTCAAAACCCATCCTTCAATTTTGTGAATTGATGAATATTTTGTAATGTGCCATTGATGAACTTGTGAGTTTTTGGATGTTTGATGGTGAAATGTGAATTATATGTGATAGATTAACATAAAGTTTTGATGATTTTAGGTAATTTTGATTGAATTGAGAACATGAAATTTTGAAGGACAAAATTGTGAAATAAATGAAATGTATGGACTCATATGTGCATGAGTAAAATTCCGCTATGCATGGGTAACATGAAATTATGTGTATTTTGTAATTTTGTGAAATAGGGACTAAAATTTCGAAATGTGAAAATGTGAAGGCTAATTTGCAAATTGCCCTAAATATGTGTTTTTGGATTGAATTGAATGTTTTGGTGAATAAAAGGGTTAAATTTGAATACGTATAGATCAAGAACCGAAAAAAAGGACTTAGATCGTGGAAAATCAAAAATAGTTGAATAGTCGTCCATTTTCGTTCCTCCTATACGAGGTAAGTCGATATACAAAGAAATGTATTTCATAATTTCTACGTTTTCATAATCGTTGCTTTGTATACTTCAAAACCAATGCTTCAATTTTGTGAATTGATGAATATTTTGTAATGTGCCATTGATGAATATGTGAGTTTTTGGATGTTTGATGGTGAAATGTGAATTATATGTGATAGATTAACATAGTTTGTCTTTGGAGTTTTGATGACTTTAGGTAATTTTGACTAAATTGAGAACATGAAATTTTGAAGGACTAAATTGTGAAATAAATGAAATGTATGGACTCATATGAGCATGAGTAAAATTCGACTATGCGTGGGTAACTTGAAATTATGTGTATTTTGTAATTTTGTGAAATAGGGTTAATTTGTAAATTGCTCTAAATATGTGTTTTTGAATTGAATTGAATGTTTTGGTGAATAAAAGGGTTAAATTTGCATACGTATAGATCAAGAACCGAAAAAAACGGACTTAGATCATGGAAAATCAAAAATAGTTGAATAGCCGTCCATTTTCGTTCCTCCTATACAATGTAAGTCGATATACAAAAAAATGTATTTGATAATTTCTACGTTTTCGTAATCGTTGCTTTGTATACTTCAAAACCCATGCTTCAATTTTGTGAACTGATGAATATTTTGTAATGTGCCATTGATGAACATGTGAGTTTTTGGATGTTTGATGGTGAAATGTGAATGATATGTGATAGATTAACATAGTTTGTCTTTGGAGTTTTGATGATTTTAGGTAATATGGACTAAATTGAGAACATGAAATTTTGAAGGACTCAATTGTGAAATAAATGAAATGTATGGACTCATATGAGCATGAGTAAAATTCGGCTATGCATGGGTAACTTGAAATTATGTGTATTTTGTAATTTTGTGAAATAGGGACTGAAATTTCAAAATGTGAAAATGTTTGGGCTAATTTGTAAATTGCTCTAAATATGTGTTTTTGAATTGAATTGAATGTTTTGGTGAATAAAAGGGTTAAATTTGAATATGTATAGATCAAGAACCGAAAAAAAGGGACTTAGATCGTGGGAAATCAAAAATAGTTGAATAGCTGTCCATTTTCGTTCCTCCTATACGAGGTAAGTCGATATACAAAGAAATGTATTTCATAATTTCTACGTTTTCATAATCGTTGCTTTGTATACTTCAAAACCAATGCTTCAATTTTGTGAATTTATGAATATTTTGTAATGTGCCATTGATGAACATGTGAGTTTTTGGATGTTTGATGGTGAAATGTGAATTATATGTGATAGATTAACATAGTTTGTCTTTGGAGTTTTGATGATTTTAGCTAATTTGGACTAAATTGAGAACATGAAATTTTGAAGGACTAAATTGTGAAATAAATGAAATGTATGGACTCATATGAGCATGAGTAAAATTCGGCTATGCATGGGTAACTTGAAATTATGTGTATTTTGTAATTTTGTGAAATAGGGACTAAAATTTCAAAATGTGAAAATGTTTGGGCTAATTTGAAAATTGCTCTAAATATGTGTTTTTTTGAATTGAATTGAATGTTTTGGTGAATAAAAGGGTTAAATTTGAATATGCATAGATCAAGAACCGAAAAAAACGGACTTAGATCTTGGAAAATCAAAAATAGTTGAAGAGCCATCCATTTCCGTTCGTCCTATGCAATGTAACTCGATATACAAAAAAATGTATTTGATAAATTCTACGTTTTCGTAATCGTTGCTTTGTATACTTCAAAACCCATCCTTCAATTTTGTGAATTGATGAATATTTTGTAATGTGCCATTGATGAACTTGTGAGTTTTTGGATGTTTGATGGTGAAATGTGAATTATATGTGATAGATTAACATAGTTTGTCTTTGGAGTTTTGATGATTTTAGGTAATTTTGATTGAATTGAGAACATGAAATTTTGAAGGACAAAATTGTGAAATAAATGAAATGTATGGACTCATATGTGCGTGAGTAAAATTCCGCTATGCATGGGTAACTTGAAATTATGTGTATTTTGTAATTTTGTGAAATAGGGACTAAAATTTCGAGATGTGAAAATGTGAAGGCTAATTTGCAAATTGCCCTAAATATGTGTTTTTGGATTGAATTGAATGTTTTGGTGAATAAAAGGGTTAAATTTGAATATGTATAGATCAAGAACCGAAAAAAAGGACTTAGATCGTGGAAAATCAAAAATAGTTGAATAGCCGTCCATTTTCGTTCCTCCTATACGAGGTAAGTCGATATACAAAGAAATGTATTTCATAATTTCTACGTTTTCATAATCGTTGCTTTGTATACTTCAAAACCAATGCTTCAATTTTGTGAATTGATGAATATTTTGTAATGTGCCATTGATGAACATGTGAGTTTTTGGATGTTTGATGGTGAAATGTGAATTATATGTGATAGATTAACATAGTTTGTCTTTGGAGTTTTGATGACTTTAGGTAATTTTGACTAAATTGAGAACATGAAATTCTGAAGGACTAAATTGTGAAATAAATGAAATGTATGGACTCATATGTGCGTGAGTAAAATTCCGCTATGCATGGGTAACATGAAATTATGTGTATTTTGTAATTTTGTGAAATAGGGACTAAAATTTCGAAATGTGAAAATGTGAAGGCTAATTTGCAAATTGCCCTAAATATGTGTTTTTGGATTGAATTGAATGTTTTGGTGAATAAAAGGGTTAAATTTGAATACGTATAGATCAAGAACCGAAAAAAAGGACTTAGATCGTGGAAAATCAAAAATAGTTGAATAGTCGTCCATTTTCGTTCCTCCTATACGAGGTAAGTCGATATACAAAGAAATGTATTTCATAATTTCTACGTTTTCATAATCGTTGCTTTGTATACTTCAAAACCAATGCTTCAATTTTGTGAATTGATGAATATTTTGTAATGTGCCATTGATGAATATGTGAGTTTTTGGATGTTTGATGGTGAAATGTGAATTATATGTGATAGATTAACATAGTTTGTCTTTGGAGTTTTGATGACTTTAGGTAATTTTGACTAAATTGAGAACATGAAATTTTGAAGGACTAAATTGTGAAATAAATGAAATGTATGGACTCATATGAGCATGAGTAAAATTCGACTATGCGTGGGTAACTTGAAATTATGTGTATTTTGTAATTTTGTGAAATAGGGTTAATTTGTAAATTGCTCTAAATATGTGTTTTTGAATTGAATTGAATGTTTTGGTGAATAAAAGGGTTAAATTTGCATACGTATAGATCAAGAACCGAAAAAAACGGACTTAGATCATGGAAAATCAAAAATAGTTGAATAGCCGTCCATTTTCGTTCCTCCTATACAATGTAAGTCGATATACAAAAAATGTATTTGATAATTTCTACGTTTTCGTAATCGTTGCTTTGTATACTTCAAAACCCATGCTTCAATTTTGTGAACTGATGAATATTTTGTAATGTGCCATTGATGAACATGTGAGTTTTTGGATGTTTGATGGTGAAATGTGAATGATATGTGATAGATTAACATAGTTTGTCTTTGGAGTTTTGATGATTTTAGGTAATATGGACTAAATTGAGAACATGAAATTTTGAAGGACTCAATTGTGAAATAAATGAAATGTATGGACTCATATGAGCATGAGTAAAATTCGGCTATGCATGGGTAACTTGAAATTATGTGTATTTTGTAATTTTGTGAAATAGGGACTGAAATTTCAAAATGTGAAAATGTTTGGGCTAATTTGTAAATTGCTCTAAATATGTGTTTTTGAATTGAATTGAATGTTTTGGTGAATAAAAGGGTTAAATTTGAATATGTATAGATCAAGAACCGAAAAAAAGGGACTTAGATCGTGGGAAATCAAAAATAGTTGAATAGCTGTCCATTTTCGTTCCTCCTATACGAGGTAAGTCGATATACAAAGAAATGTATTTCATAATTTCTACGTTTTCATAATCGTTGCTTTGTATACTTCAAAACCAATGCTTCAATTTTGTGAATTGATGAATATTTTGTAATGTGCCATTGATGAACATGTGAGTTTTTGGATGTTTGATGGTGAAATGTGAATTATATGTGATAGATTAACATAGTTTGTCTTTGGAGTTTTGATGATTTTAGCTAATTTGGACTAAATTGAGAACATGAAATTTTGAAGGACTAAATTGTGAAATAAATGAAATGTATGGACTCATATGAGCATGAGTAAAATTCGGCTATGCATGGGTAACTTGAAATTATGTGTATTTTGTAATTTTGTGAAATAGGGACTAAAATTTCAAAATGTGAAAATGTTTGGGCTAATTTGAAAATTGCTCTAAATATGTGTTTTTTTGAATTGAATTGAATGTTTTGGTGAATAAAAGGGTTAAATTTGAATATGCATAGATCAAGAACCGAAAAAAACGGACTTAGATCTTGGAAAATCAAAAATAGTTGAAGAGCCATCCATTTCCGTTCGTCCTATGCAATGTAACTCGATATACAAAAAAATGTATTTGATAAATTCTACGTTTTCGTAATCGTTGCTTTGTATACTTCAAAACCCATCCTTCAATTTTGTGAATTGATGAATATTTTGTAATGTGCCATTGATGAACTTGTGAGTTTTTGGATGTTTGATGGTGAAATGTGAATTATATGTGATAGATTAACATAGTTTGTCTTTGGAGTTTTGATGATTTTAGGTAATTTTGATTGAATTGAGAACATGAAATTTTGAAGGACAAAATTGTGAAATAAATGAAATGTATGGACTCATATGTGCGTGAGTAAAATTCCGCTATGCATGGGTAACTTGAAATTATGTGTATTTTGTAATTTTGTGAAATAGGGACTAAAATTTCGAGATGTGAAAATGTGAAGGCTAATTTGCAAATTGCCCTAAATATGTGTTTTTGGATTGAATTGAATGTTTTGGTGAATAAAAGGGTTAAATTTGAATATGTATAGATCAAGAACCGAAAAAAAGGACTTAGATCGTGGAAAATCAAAAATAGTTGAATAGCCGTCCATTTTCGTTCCTCCTATACGAGGTAAGTCGATATACAAAGAAATGTATTTCATAATTTCTACGTTTTCATAATCGTTGCTTTGTATACTTCAAAACCAATGCTTCAATTTTGTGAATTGATGAATATTTTGTAATGTGCCATTGATGAACATGTGAGTTTTTGGATGTTTGATGGTGAAATGTGAATTATATGTGATAGATTAACATAGTTTGTCTTTGGAGTTTTGATGACTTTAGGTAATTTTGACTAAATTGAGAACATGAAATTCTGAAGGACTAAATTGTGAAATAAATGAAATGTATGGACTCATATGTGCGTGAGTAAAATTCCGCTATGCATGGGTAACATGAAATTATGTGTATTTTGTAATTTTGTGAAATAGGGACTAAAATTTCGAAATGTGAAAATGTGAAGGCTAATTTGCAAATTGCCCTAAATATGTGTTTTTGGATTGAATTGAATGTTTTGGTGAATAAAAGGGTTAAATTTGAATACGTATAGATCAAGAACCGAAAAAAAGGACTTAGATCGTGGAAAATCAAAAATAGTTGAATAGTCGTCCATTTTCGTTCCTCCTATACGAGGTAAGTCGATATACAAAGAAATGTATTTGATAATTTCTACGTTTTCATAATCGTTGCTTTGTATACTTCAAAACCAATGCTTCAATTTTGTGAATTGATGAATATTTTGTAATGTGCCATTGATGAATATGTGAGTTTTTGGATGTTTGATGGTGAAATGTGAATTATATGTGATAGATTAACATAGTTTGTCTTTGGAGTTTTGATGACTTTAGGTAATTTTGACTAAATTGAGAACATGAAATTTTGAAGGACTAAATTGTGAAATAAATGAAATGTATGGACTCATATGAGCATGAGTAAAATTCGACTATGCGTGGGTAACTTGAAATTATGTGTATTTTGTAATTTTGTGAAATAGGGACTAAAATTTCAAAATGTGAAAATGTGAAGGCTAATTTGCAAATTGCCCTAAATATGTGTTTTTGGATTGAATTGAATGTTTTGGTGAATAAAACGGTTAAATTTGAATATGTATAGATCAAGAACCGAAAAAAACAGACTTAGATCATGGAAAATCAAAAATAGTTGAATAGCCGTCCATTTTCGTTCCTCCTATACAATGTAAGTCGATATACAAAAAAATGTATTTGATAATTTCTACGTTTTCGTAATCGTTGCTTTGTATACTTCAAAACCCATGCTTCAATTTTGTGAACTGATGAATATTTTGTAATGTGCCATTGATGAACATGTGAGTTTTTGGATGTTTGATGGTGAAATGTGAATTATATGTGATAGATTAACATAGTTTGTCTTTGGAGTTTTGATGACTTTAGGTAATTTTGACTAAATTGAGAACATGAAATTCTGAAGGACTAAATTGTGAAATAAATGAAATGTATGGACTCATATGAGCATGAGTAAAATTCCGCTATGCATGGGTAACTTGAAATTATGTGTATTTTGTAATTTTTGAAAGAGGGACTAAAATTTCAAAATGTGAAAATGTGAAGGCTAATTTGCAAATTGCCCTAAATATGTGTTTTTGGATTGAATTGAATGTTTTGGTGAATAAAAGGGTTAAATTTGAATATGTATAGATCAAGAACCGAAAAAAAGGACTTAGATCGTGGAAAATCAAAAATAGTTGAATAGCCGTCCATTTTCGTTCCTCCTATACGAGGTAAGTCGATATACAAAGAAATGTATTTCATAATTTCTACGTTTTCATAATCGTTGCTTTGTATACTTCAAAACCAATGCTTCAATTTTGTGAATTGATGAATATTTTGTAATGTGCCATTGATGAACATGTGAGTTTTTGGATGTTTGATGGTGAAATGTGAATTATATGTGATAGATTAACATAGTTTGTCTTTGGAGTTTTGATGACTTTAGGTAATTTTGACTAAATTGAGAACATGAAATTCTGAAGGACTAAATTGTGAAATAAATGAAATGTATGGACTCATATGAGCATGAGTAAAATTCCGCTATGCATGGGTAACTTGAAATTATGTGTATTTTGTAATTTTTGAAAGAGGGACTAAAATTTCAAAATGTGAAAATGTGAAGGCTAATTTGCAAATTGCCCTAAATATGTGTTTTTGGATTGAATTGAATGTTTTGGTGAATAAAACGGTTAAATTTAAATATGTATAGATCAAGAACCGAAAAAAACAGACTTAGATCATGGAAAATCAAAAATAGTTGAATAGCCGTCCATTTTCGTTCCTCCTATACAATGTAAGTCGATATACAAAAAAATGTATTTGATAATTTCTACGTTTTCGTAATCGTTGCTTTGTATACTTCAAAACCCATGCTTCAATTTTGTGAACTGATGAATATTTTGTAATGTGCCATTGATGAACATGTGAGTTTTTGGATGTTTGATGGTGAAATGTGAATTATATGTGATAGATTAACATAGTTTGTCTTTGGAGTTTTGATGATTTTAGGTAATATGGACTAAATTGAGAACATGAAATTTTGAAGGACTAAATTGTGAAATAAATGAAATGTATGGACTCATATGAGCATGAGTAAAATTCGGCTATGCATGGGTAACTTGAAATTATGTGTATTTTGTAATTTTGTGAAATAGGGACTAAAATTTCAAAATGTGAAAATGTTTGGGCTAATTTGTAAATTGCTCTAAATATGTGTTTTTGAATTGAATTGAATGTTTTGGTGAATAAAAGGGTTAAATTTGAATATGTATAGATCAAGAACCGAAAAAAAGGGACTTAGATCGTGGGAAATCAAAAATAGTTGAATAGCTGTCCATTTTCGTTCCTCCTATACGAGGTAAGTCGATATACAAAGAAATGTATTTCATAATTTCTGCGTTTTCATAATTGTTGCTTTGTATACTTCTAAACCAATGCTTCAATTTTGTGAATTGATGAATATTTTGTAATGTGCCATTGATGAACATGTGAGTTTTTGGATGTTTGATGGTGAAATGTGAATTATATGTGATAGATTAACATAGTTTGTCTTTGGAGTTTTGATGATTTTAGGTAATTTGGACTAAATTGAGAACATGAAATTTTGAAGGACTAAATTGTGAAATAAATGAAATGTATGGACTCATATGAGCATGAGTAAAATTCGGCTATGCATGGGTAACTTGAAATTATGTGTATTTTGTAATTTTGTGAAATAGGGACTAAAATTTCAAAATGTGAAAATGTTTGGGCTAATTTGTAAATTGCTCTAAATATGTGTGTTTTTGAATTGAATTGAATGTTTTGGTGAATAAAAGGGTTAAATTTGAATATGCATAGATCAAGAACCGAAAAAAACGGACTTAGATCTTGGAAAATCAAAAATAGTTGAAGAGCCGTCCATTTCCGTTCCTCCTATACAATGTAACTCGATATACAAAAAAATGTATTTGATAAATTCTACGTTTTCGTAATCGTTGCTTTGTATACTTCAAAATCCATCCTTCAATTTTGTGAATTGATGAATATTTTGTAATGTGCCATTGATGAACATGTGAGTTTTTGGATGTTTGATGGTGAATTGTGAATTATATGTGATAGATTAACATAGTTTGTCTTTGGAGTTTTGATGATTTTAGGTAATTTTGACTAAATTGAGAACATGAAATTTTGAAGGACAAAATTGTGAAATAAATGAAATGTATGGACTCATATGAGCATGAGTAAAATTCCGCTATGCATGGGTAACTTGAAATTATGTGTATTTTGTAATTTTTTGAAATAGGGACTAAAATTTCAATATGTGAAAATGTGAAGGCTAATTTGCAAATTGCCCTAAATATGTGTTTTTGGATTGAATTGAATGTTTTGGTGAAAAAAAGGGTTAAATTTGAATATGTATAGATCAAGAACCGAAAAAAACGGACTTAGATCGTGGAAAATCAAAAATAGTTGAATAGCCGTCCATTTTCGTTCCTCCTATGCGAGGTAAGTCGATATACAAAGAAATGTATTTGATAATTTCTATGTTTTCATAATCGTTGCTTTGTATACTTAAAAACCAATGCTTCAATTTTGTGAATTGATGAATATTTTATAATGTGCCATTGATTTGGATATTTGGTGGTGAAATGTGAATTATATGTGATAGATTAACATAGTTTGTCTTTGGAGTTTTGATGATTTTAGGTAATTTTGACTAAATTGAGAACATGAAATTTTGAAGGACTAAATTGTGAAATAAATGAAATGTATGGACTCATATGAGCATGAGTAAAATTCCGCTATGCATGGGTAACTTGAAATTATGTGTATTTTGTAATTTTTGAAAGAGGGACTAAAATTTCAAAATGTGAAAATGTGAAGGCTAATTTGCAAATTGCCCTAAATATGTGTTTTTGGATTGAATTGAATGTTTTGGTGAATAAAACGGTTAAATTTGAATATGTATAGATCAAGAACCGAAAAAAACAGACTTAGATCGTGGAAAATCAAAAATAGTTGAATAGCCGTCCATTTTCGTTCCTCCTATACAATGTAAGTCGATATACAAAAAAATGTATTTGATAATTTCTACGTTTTCGTAATCGTTGCTTTGTATACTTCAAAACCCATGCTTCAATTTTGTGAACTGATGAATATTTTGTAATGTGCCATTGATGAACATGTGAGTTTTTGGATGTTTGATGGTGAAATGTGAATTATATGTGATAGATTAACATAGTTTGTCTTTGGAGTTTTGATGATTTAGGTAATATGGACTAAATTGAGAACATGAAATTTTGAAGGACTAAATTGTGAAATAAATGAAATGTATGGACTCATATGAGCATGAGTAAAATTCGGCTATCCATGGGTAACTTGAAATTATGTGTATTTTGTAATTTTGTGAAATAGGGACTAAAATTTCAAAATGTGAAAATGTTTGGGCTAATTTGTAAATTGCTCTAAATATGTGTTTTTGAATTGAATTGAATGTTTTGGTGAATAAAAGGGTTAAATTTGAATATGTATAGATCAAGAACCGAAAAAAACGGACTTAGATCGTGGGAAATCAAAAATAGTTGAATAGCTGTCCATTTTCGTTCCTCCTATACGAGGTAAGTCGATATACAAAGAAATGTATTTCATAATTTCTACGTTTTCATAATCGTTGCTTTGTATACTTCAAAACTCATGCTTCAATTTTGTGAATTGATGAATATTTTGTAATGTGCCATTGATGAACATGTGAGTTTTTGGATGTTTGATGGTGAAATGTGAATTATATGTGATAGATTAACATAGTTTGTCTTTGGAGTTTTGATGATTTTAGGTAATTTGGACTAAATTGAGAACATGAAATTTTGAAGGACTAAATTGTGAAATAAATGAAATGTATGGACTCATATGATCATGAGTAAAATTCGGCTATGCATGGGTAACTTGAAATTATGTGTATTTTGTAATTTTGTGAAATAGGGACTAAAATTTCAAAATGTGAAAATGTTTGGGCTAATTTGTAAATTGCTCTAAATATGTGTTTTTGAATTGAATTGAATGTTTTGGTGAATAAAAGGGTTAAATTTGAATATGCATAGATCAAGAACCGAAAAAAATGGACTTAGATCGTGGAAAATCAAAAATAGTTGAAGAGCCGTCCATTTCCGTTCCTCCTATACAATGTAACTCGATATACAAAAAAATGTATTTGATAATTCTACGTTTTCGTAATCGTTGCTTTGTATACTTCAAAACCCATCCTTCAATTTTGTGAATTGATGAATATTTTGTAATGTGCCATTGATGAACTTGTGAGTTTTTGGATGTTTGATGGTGAAATGTGAATTATATGTGATAGATTAACATAGTTTTGATGATTTTAGGTAATTTTGATTGAATTGAGAACATGAAATTTTGAAGGACAAAATTGTGAAATAAATGAAATGTATGGACTCATATGTGCATGAGTAAAATTCCGCTATGCATGGGTAACTTGAAATTATGTGTATTTTGTAATTTTGTGAAATAGGGACTAAAATTTCGAAATGTGAAAATGTGAAGGCTAATTTGCAAATTGCCCTAAATATGTGTTTTTGGATTGAATTGAATGTTTTGGTGAATAAAAGGGTTAAATTTGAATACGTATAGATCAAGAACCGAAAAAAAGGACTTAGATCGTGGAAAATCAAAATAGTTGAATAGTCGTCCATTTTCGTTCCTCCTATACGAGGTAAGTCGATATACAAAGAAATGTATTTGATAATTTCTACGTTTTCATAATCGTTGCTTTGTATACTTCAAAACCAATGCTTCAATTTTGTGAATTGATGAATATTTTGTAATGTGCCATTGATGAATATGTGAGTTTTTGGATGTTTGATGGTGAAATGTGAATTATATGTGATAGATTAACATAGTTTGTCTTTGGAGTTTTGATGACTTTAGGTAATTTTGACTAAATTGAGAACATGAAATTTTGAAGGACTAAATTGTGAAATAAATGAAATGTATGGACTCATATGAGCATGAGTAAAATTCGACTATGCGTGGGTAACTTGAAATTATGTGTATTTTGTAATTTTGTGAAATAGGGTTAATTTGTAAATTGCTCTAAATATGTGTTTTTGAATTGAATTGAATGTTTTGGTGAATAAAAGGGTTAAATTTGCATACGTATAGATCAAGAACCGAAAAAAACGGACTTAGATCATGGAAAATCAAAAATAGTTGAATAGCCGTCCATTTCGTTCCTCCTATACAATGTAAGTCGATATACAAAAAAATGTATTTGATAATTTCTACGTTTTCGTAATCGTTGCTTTGTATACTTCAAAACCCATGCTTCAATTTTGTGAACTGATGAATATTTTGTAATGTGCCATTGATGAACATGTGAGTTTTTGGATGTTTGATGGTGAAATGTGAATATATGTGATAGATTAACATAGTTTGTCTTTGGAGTTTTGATGATTTTAGGTAATTGGACTAAATTGAGAACATGAAATTTTGAAGGACTCAATTGTGAAATAAATGAAATGTATGGACTCATATGAGCATGAGTAAAATTCGGCTACGCATGGGTAACTTGAAATTATGTGTATTTTGTAATTTTGTGAAATAGGGACTAAAATTTCAAAATGTGAAAATGTTTGGGCTAATTTGTAAATTGCTCTAAATATGTGTTTTTGAATTGAATTGAATGTTTTGGTGAATAAAAGGGTTAAATTTGAATATGTATAGATCAAGAACCGAAAAAAAGGGACTTAGATCGTGGAAAATCAAAAATAGTTGAATAGCGTCCATTTTCGTTCCTCCTATACGAGGTAAGTCGATATACAAAGAAATGTATTTCATAATTTCTACGTTTTCATAATCGTTGCTTTGTATACTTCAAAACCAATGCTTCAATTTTGTGAATTGATGAATATTTTGTAATGTGCCATTGATGAACATGTGAGTTTTTGGATGTTTGATGGTGAAATGTGAATTATATGTGATAGATTAACATAGTTTGTCTTTGGAGTTTTGATGATTTTAGGTAATTTGGACTAAATTGAGAACATGAAATTTTGAAGGACTAAATTGTGAAATAAATGAAATGTATGGACTCATATGAGCATGAGTAAAATTCGGCTATGCATGGGTAACTTGAAATTATGTGTATTTTGTAATTTTGTGAAATAGGGACTAAAATTTCAAAATGTGAAAATGTTTGGGCTAATTTGAAATTGCTCTAAATATGTGTTTTTGAATTGAATTGAATGTTTTGGTGAATAAAAGGGTTAAATTTGAATATGCATAGATCAAGAACCGAAAAAAAACGGACTTAGATCTTGGAAAATCAAAAATAGTTGAAGAGCCATCCATTTCCGTTCGTCCTATGCAATGTAACTCGATATACAAAAAAATGTATTTGATAAATTCTACGTTTTCGTAATCGTTGCTTTGTATACTTCAAAACCCATCCTTCAATTTTGTGAATTGATGAATATTTTGTAATGTGCCATTGATGAACATGTGAGTTTTTGGATGTTTGATGGTGAAATGTGAATTATATGTGATAGATTAACATAGTTTGTCTTTGGAGTTTTGATGATTTTAGGTAATTTGATTGAATTGAGAACATGAAATTTTGAAGGACAAATTGTGAAATAAATGAAATGTATGGACTCATATGTGCGTGAGTAAAATTCCGCTATGCATGGGTAACTTGAAATTATGTATTTTGTAATTTTGTGAAATAGGGACTAAAATTTCGAGATGTGAAAATGTGAAGGCTAATTTGCAAATTGCCCTAAATATGTGTTTTTGGATTGAATTGAATGTTTTGGTGAATAAAAGGGTTAAATTTGAATATGTGTAGATCAAGAACCGAAAAAAAGGACTTAGATCGTGGAAAATCAAAAATAGTTGAATAGCCGTCCATTTTCGTTCCTCCTATACGAGGTAAGTCGATATACAAAGAAATGTATTTCATAATTTCTACGTTTTCGTAATCGTTGCTTTGTATACTTCAAAACCATGCTTCAATTTTGTGAATTGATGAATATTTTGTAATGTGCCATTGATGAACATGTGAGTTTTTGGATGTTTGATGGTGAAATGTGAATTATATGTGATAGATTAACATAGTTTGTCTTTGGAGTTTTGATGATTTAGGTAATTTGACTAAATTGAGAACATGAAATTCTGAAGGACTAAATTGTGAAATAAATGAAATGTATGGACTCATATGAGCATGAGTAAAATTCCGCTATGCATGGGTAACTTGAAATTATGTGTATTTTGTAATTTTTGAAAGAGGGACTAAAATTTCAAAATGTGAAAATGTGAAGGCTAATTTGCAAATTGCCCTAAATATGTGTTTTGGATTGAATTGAATGTTTTGGTGAATAAAACGGTTAAATTTGAATATGTATAGATCAAGAACCGAAAAAAAAGACTTAGATCATGGAAAATCAAAAATAGTTGAATAGCCGTCCATTTTCGTTCCTCCTATACAATGTAAGTCGATATACAAAAAAATGTATTTGATAATTTCTACGTTTTCGTAATCGTTGCTTTGTATACTTCAAAACCCATGCTTCAATTTTGTGAACTGATGAATATTTTGTAATGTGCCATTGATGAACATGTGAGTTTTTGGATGTTTGATGGTGAAATGTGAATTATATGTGATAGATTAACATAGTTTGTCTTTGGAGTTTTGATGATTTTAGGTAATATGGACTAAATTGAGAACATGAAATTTTGAAGGACTAAATTGTGAAATAAATGAAATGTATGGACTCATATGAGCATGAGTAAAATTCGGCTATGCATGGGTAACTTGAAATTATGTGTATTTTGTAATTTTGTGAAATAGGGACTAAAATTTCAAAATGTGAAAATGTTTGGGCTAATTTGTAAATTGCTCTAAATATGTGTTTTTGATTGAATTGAATGTTTGGTGAATAAAAGGGTTAAATTTGAATATGCATAGATCAAGAACCGAAAAAAACGGACTTAGATCTTGGAAAATCAAAAATAGTTGAAGAGCCGTCCATTTCCGTTCCTCCTATACAATGTAACTCGATATACAAAAAAATGTATTTGATAAATTCTACGTTTTCGTAATCGTTGCTTTGTATACTTCAAAATCCATCCTTCAATTTTGTGAATTGATGAATATTTTGTAATGTGCCATTGATGAACATGTGAGTTTTTGGATGTTTGATGGTGAATTGTGAATTATATGTGATAGATTAACATAGTTTGTCTTTGGAGTTTTGATGATTTTAGGTAATTTGACTAAATTGAGAACATGAAATTTTGAAGGACAAATTGTGAAATAAATGAAATGTATGGACTCATATGAGCATGAGTAAAATTCGCTATGCATGGGTAACTTGAAATTATGTGTATTTTGTAATTTTTTGAAATAGGGACTAAAATTTCAATATGTGAAAATGTGAAGGCTAATTTGCAAATTGCCCTAAATATGTGTTTTGGATTGAATTGAATGTTTTGGTGAAAAAAGGGTTAAATTTGAATATGTATAGATCAAGAACCGAAAAAAACGGACTTAGATCGTGGAAAATCAAAAATAGTTGAATAGCCGTCCATTTTCGTTCCTCCTATACGAGGTAAGTCGATATACAAAGAAATGTATTTGATAATTTCTATGTTTTCATAATCGTTGCTTTGTATACTTCAAAACCCATGCTTCAATTTTGTGAATTGATGAATATTTATAATGTGCCATTGATTTGGATATTTGGTGGTGAAATGTGAATTATATGTGATAGATTAACATAGTTTGTCTTTGGAGTTTTGATGATTTTAGGTAATTTTGACTAAATTGAGAACATGAAATTTTGAAGGACTAAATTGTGAAATAAATGAAATGTATGGACTCATATGAGCATGAGTAAAATTCCGCTATGCATGGGTAACTTGAAATTATGTGTATTTTGTAATTTTTGAAATAGGGACTAAAATTTCAAAATGTGAAAATGTGAAGGCTAATTTGCAAATTGCCCTAAATATGTGTTTTTGGATTGAATTGAATGTTTTGGTGAATAAAACGGTTAAATTTGAATATGTATAGATCAAGAACCGAAAAAAACAGACTTAGATCGTGGAAAATCAAAAAAGTTGAATAGCCGTCCATTTTCGTTTCCTATACAATGTAAGTCGATATACAAAAAAATGTATTTGATAATTTCTACGTTTTCGTAATCGTTGCTTTGTATACTTCAAAACCCATGCTTCAATTGTGCTTCAATTTTGTGAACTGATGAATATTTTGTAATGTGCCATTGATGAACATGTGAGTTTTTGGATGTTTGATGGTGAAATGTGAATTATATGTGATAGATTAACATAGTTTGTCTTTGGAGTTTTGATGATTTAGGTAATATGGACTAAATTGTGAACATGAAATTTTGAAGGACTAAATTGTGAAATAAATGAAATGTATGGACTCATATGAGCATGAGTAAAATTCGGCTATGCATGGGTAACTTGAAATTATGTGTATTTTGTAATTTTGTGAAATAGGGACTAAAATTTCAAAATGTGAAAATGTTTGGGCTAATTTGTAAATTGCTCTAAATATGTGTTTTTGAATTGAATTGAATGTTTTGGTGAATAAAAGGGTTAAATTTGAATATGTATAGATCAAGAACCGAAAAAAACGGACTTAGATCGTGGGAAATCAAAAATAGTTGAATAGCTGTCCATTTTCGTTCCTCCTATACGAGGTAAGTCGATATACAAAGAAATGTATTTCATAATTTCTACGTTTTCATAATCGTTGCTTTGTATACTTCTAAACCAATGCTTCAATTTTGTGAATTGATGAATATTTTGTAATGTGCCATTGATGAACATGTGAGTTTTTGGATGTTTGATGGTGAAATGTGAATTATATGTGATAGATTAACATAGTTTGTCTTTGGAGTTTTGATGATTTTAGGTAATTTGGACTAAATTGAGAACATGAAATTTTGAAGGACTAAATTGTGAAATAAATGAAATGTATGGACTCATATGATCATGAGTAAAATTCGGCTATGCATGGGTAACTTGAAATTATGTGTATTTTGTAATTTTGTGACATAGGGACTAAAATTTCAAAATGTGAAAATGTTTGGGCTAATTTGTAAATTGCTCTAAATATGTGTGTTTTTGAATTGAATTGAATGTTTTGGTGAATAAAAGGGTTAAATTTGAATATGCTTAGATCAAGAACCGAAAAAAACGGACTTAGATCTTGGAAAATCAAAAATAGTTGAAGAGCCGTCCATTTCCGTTCCTCCTATACAATGTAACTCGATATACAAAAAAATGTATTTGATAAATTCTACGTTTTCGTAATCGTTGCTTTGTATACTTCAAAACCCATCCTTCAATTTTGTGAATTGATGAATATTTTGTAATGTGCCATTGATGAACATGTGAGTTTTTGGATGTTTGATGGTGAATTGTGAATTATATGTGATAGATTAACATAGTTTGTCTTTGGAGTTTTGATGATTTTAGGTAATTTTGACTAAATTGAGAACATGAAATTTTGAAGGACAAAATTGTGAAATAAATGAAATGTATGGACTCATATGAGCATGAGTAAAATTCCGCTATGCATGGGTAACTTGAAATTATGTGTATTTTGTAATTTTTTGAAATAGGGACTAAAATTTCAATATGTGAAAATGTGAAGGCTAATTTGCAAATTGCCCTAAATATGTGTTTTTGGATTGAATTGAATGTTTTGGTGAATAAAAGGGTTAAATTTGAATATGTATAGATCAAGAACCGAAAAAAACGGACTTAGATCGTGGAAAATCAAAAATAGTTGAATAGCCGTCCATTTTAGTTCCTCCTATGCGAGGTAAGTCGATATACAAAGAAATGTATTTGATAATTTCTACGTTTTCATAATCGTTGCTTTGTATACTTAAAAACCAATGCTTCAATTTTGTGAATTGATGAATATTTTGTAATGTGCCATTGATTTGGATATTTGATGGTGAAATGTGAATTATATGTGATAGATTAACATAGTTTGTCTTTGGAGTTTTGATGATTTTAGGTAATTTTGACTAAATTGAGAACATGAAATTTTGAAGGACTAAATTGTGAAATAAATGAAATGTATGGACTCATATGAGCATGAGTAAAATTCCGCTATGCATGGGTAACTTGAAATTATGTGTATTTTGTAATTTTTGAAAGAGGGACTAAAATTTCAAAATGTGAAAATGTGAAGGCTAATTTGCAAATTGCCCTAAATATGTGTTTTTGGATTGAATTGAATGTTTTGGTGAATAAAACGGTTAAATTTGAATATGTATAGATCAAGAACCGAAAAAAACAGACTTAGATCATGGAAAATCAAAAATAGTTGAATAGCCGTCCATTTTCGTTCCTCCTATACAATGTAAGTCGATATACAAAAAAATGTATTTGATAATTTCTACGTTTTCATAATCGTTGCTTTGTATACTTCAAAACCAATGCTTCAATTTTGTGAATTGATGAATATTTTGTAATGTGCCATTGATGAACATGTGAGTTTTTGGATGTTTGATGGTGAAATGTGAATTATATGTGATAGATTAACATAGTTTGTCTTTGGAGTTTTGATGATTTTAGGTAATTTGGACTAAATTGAGAACATGAAATTTTGAAGGACTAAATTGTGAAATAAATGAAATGTATGGACTCATATGAGCATGAATAAAATTCGGCTATGCATGGGTAACTTGAAATTATGTGTATTTTGTAATTTTGTGAAATAGGGACTAAAATTTCAAAATGTGAAATGTTTGGGCTAATTTGAAAATTGCTCTAAATATGTGTTTTTGAATTGAATTGAATGTTTGGTGAATAAAAGGGGTAAATTTGAATATGCATAGATCAAGAACCAAAAAAAACGGACTTAGATCTTGGAAAATCAAAAATAGTTGAAGAGCCATCCATTTCCGTTCGTCCTATACAATGTAACTCGATATACAAAAAAATGTATTTGATAAATTCTACGTTTTCGTAATCGTTGCTTTGTATACTTCAAAACCCATCCTTCAATTTTGTGAATTGATGAATATTTTGTAATGTGCCATTGATGAACTTGTGAGTTTTTGGATGTTTGATGGTGAAATGTGAATTATATGTGATAGATTAACATAGTTTGTCTTTGGAGTTTTGATGATTTTAGGTAATTTTGATTGAATTGAGAACATGAAATTTTGAAGGACAAAATTGTGAAATAAATGAAATGTATGGACTCATATGTGCATGAGTAAAATTCCGCTATGCATGGGTAACTTGAAATTATGTGTATTTTGTAATTTTGTGAAATAGGGACTAAAATTTCGAAATGTGAAAATGTGAAGGCTAATTTGCAAATTGCCCTAAATATGTGTTTTTGGATTGAATTGAATGTTTTGGTGAATAAAAGGGTTAAATTTGAATACGTATAGATCAAGAACCGAAAAAAGGACTTAGATCGTGGAAAATCAAAAATAGTTGAATAGCCGTCCATTTTCGTTCCTCCTATACGAGGTAAGTCGATATACAAAGAAATGTATTTCATAATTTCTACGTTTTCATAATCGTTGCTTTGTATACTTCAAAACCAATGCTTCAATTTTGTGAATTGATGAATATTTTGTAATGTGCCATTGATGAACATGTGAGTTTTTGGATGTTTGATGGTGAAATGTGAATTATATGTGATAGATTAACATAGTTTGTCTTTGGAGTTTTGATGACTTTAGGTAATTTTGACTAAATTGAGAACATGAAATTTTGAAGGACTAAATTGTGAAATAAATGAAATGTATGGACTCATATGAGCATGAGTAAAATTCGGCTATGCATGGGTAACTTGAAATTATGTGTATTTTGTAATTTTGTGAAATAGGGCTAATTTGTAAATTGCTCTAAATATGTGTTTTTGAATTGAATTGAATGTTTTGGTGAATAAAAGGGTTAAATTTGCATACGTATAGATCAAGAACCGAAAAAAATGGACTTAGATCATGGAAAATCAAAAATAGTTGAATAGCCGTCCATTTTCGTTCCTCCTATACAATGTAACTCGATATACAAAAAAATGTATTTGATAATTTCTACGTTTTCGTAATCGTTGCTTTGTATACTTCAAAACCCATGCTTCAATTTTGTAAACTGATGAATATTTTGTAATGTGCCATTGATGAACATGTGAGTTTTTGGATGTTTGATGGTGAAATGTGAATTATATGTGATAGATTAACATAGTTTGTCTTTGGAGTTTTGATGATTTTAGGTAATTTTGACTAAATTGAGAACATGAAATTTTGCAGGACAAAATTGTGAAATAAATGAAATGTATGGACTCATATGAGTATGTATGGGTAACTTGAAATTATGTGTATTTTGTAATTTTTTGAAATAGGGACTAAAATTTCAAAATGTGAAAATGTGAAGGCTAATTTGGAAATTGCACTAAATTTGTGTTTTTGGATTGAATTGAATGTTTTGGTGAATAAAAGGGTTAAATTTGAATATGTATAGATCAAGAACCGAAAAAAAGGGACTTAGATCGTGGGAAATCAAAAATAGTTGAATAGCTGTCCATTTTCGTTCCTCCTATACGAGGTAAGTCGATATACAAAGAAATGTATTTCTTAATTTCTGCGTTTTCATAATTGTTGCTTTGTATACTTCTAAACCAATGCTTCAATTTTGTGAATTGATGAATATTTTGTAATGTGCCATTGATGAACATGTGAGTTTTTGGATGTTTGATGGTGAAATGTGAATTATATGTGATAGATTAACATAGTTTGTCTTTGGAGTTTTGATGATTTTAGGTAATTTTGACTAAATTGAGAACATGAAATTTTGAAGGACAAAATTGTGAAATAAATGAAATGTATGGACTCATATGAGCATGAGTAAAATTCCGCTATGTATGGGTAACTTGAAATTATGTGTATTTTGTAATTTTTTGAAATAGGGACTAAAATTTCAAAATGTGAAAATGTGAAGGCTAATTTGCATATCGCCCTAAATATGTGTTTTTGGATTGAATTGAATGTTTTGGTGAATAAAAGGGTTAAATTTGAATATGTATAGATCAAGAACCGAAAAAAATGGACTTAGATCGTGGAAAATCAAAAATAGTTGAAGAGTCCTCCATTTTCGATCCTCCTATACGAGGTAAGTCGATATACAAAGAAATGTATTTGATAATTTCTACATTTTCATAATCGTTGCTTTGTACACTTCAAAACCCATGCTTCAATTTTGTGAATTGATGAATATTTTGTAATGTGCCATTGCTGAACATGTGAGTTTTTGGATGTTTGATGGTGAAATGTGAATTATATGTGATAGATTAACATAGTTTGTCTTTGGAGTTTTGATGATTTTAGGTAATTTGGACTAAATTGAGAACATGAAATTTTGAAGGACTAAATTGTGAAATAAATGAAATGTATGGACTCATATGAGCATGAGTAAAATTCGGCTATGCATGGGTAACTTGAAATTATGTGTATTTTGTAATTTTGTGAAATAGGGACTAAAATTTCAAAATGTGAAAATGTTTGGGCTAATTTGTAAATTGCTCTAAATATGTGTTTTTGAATTGAATTGAATATTTTGGTGAATAAAAGGGTTAAATTTGAATATGTATAGATCAGGAACTGAAAAAAACGGACTTAGATCGTGGAAAAGCAAAAATAGTTAAAGAGCCGTCCATTTTCGTTCCTCCTATACAATGTAAGTCGATATACAAAAAAACGTATTTGATAATTTCTGCGTTTTCGTAATCGTTGCTTTGTATACTTCAAAACCCATGCTTCAATTTTGTGAATTGATGAATATTTTGTAATGTGCCATTGATGACCATGTGTGTTTTTGGATGTTTGATGGTGAAATGTGAATTATATGTGATAGATTAACATAGTTTGTCTTTGGAGTTTTGATGATTTTAGGTAATTTTGACTAAATTGAGAACATGAAATTTTGAAGGACAAAATTGTGAAATAAATGAAATGTATGGACTCATATGAGCATGAGTAAAATTCCGCTATGCATGGGTAACTTGAAATTATGTGTATTTTGTAATTTTTTGAAATAGGGACTAAAATTTCAAAATGTGAAAATGTGAAGGCTAATTTGCAAATTGCCCCTAAATATGTGTTTTTGGATTGAATTGAATGTTTTGGTGAATAAAAGGGTTAAATTTGAATATGTATAGACCAAGAACCGAAAAAAACGGACTTAGATCGTGGAAAATCAAAAATAGTTGAATAGCCGTCCATTTTCGTTCCTCCTATGCGAGGTAAGTCGATATACAAAGAAATGTATTTGATAATTTCTACGTTTTCATAATCGTTGCTTTGTATACTTCAAAACCAGTGCTTCAATTTTGTGAATTGATGAATATTTTGTAATGTGCCATTGATGAACATGTGAGTTTTTGGATGTTTGATGGTGAAATGCGAATTATATGTGATAGATTAACATAGTCTGTCTTTGGAGTTTTGATGATTTTAGGTAATTTTGACTAAATTGAGAACATGAAATTTTGAAGGACTAAATTGTGAAATAAATGAAATGTATGGACTCATATGAGCATGAGTAAAATTCCGCTGTGCATGGGTAACTTGAAATTATGTGTATTTTGTAATTTTTGAAAGAGGGACTAAAATTTTAAAATGTGAAAATGTGAAGGCTAATTTGCAAATTGCCCTAAATATGTGTTTTTGGATTGAATTGAATGTTTTGGTGAATAAAACGGTTAAATTTGAATATGTATAGATCAAGAACCGAAAAAAACGGACTTAGATCGTGGAAAATCAAAAATAGTTGAATAGCCGTCCATTTTCGTTCCTCCTATGCGAGGTAAGTCGATATACAAAGAAATGTATTTGATAATTTCTACGTTTTCATAATCGTTGCTTTGTATACTTCAAAACCAATGCTTCAATTTTGTGAATTGATGAATATTTTGTAATGTGCCATTGATGAACATGTGAGTTTTTGGATGTTTGATGGTGAAATGTGAATTATATGTGATAGATTAACATAGTTTTTCTTTGGAGTTTTGATGATTTTAGGTAATTTGGACTAAATTGAGAACATGAAATTTTGAAGGACTAAATTGTGAAATAAATGAAATGTATAGACTCAGATGAGCATGAGTAAAATTCGGCTATGCATGGGTAACTTGAAATTATGTGTATTTTGTAATTTTGTGAAATAGGGACTAAAATTTTAAAATGTTAAAATGTTTGGGCTAATTTGTAAATTGCTCTAAATATGTGTTTTTGAATTGAATTGAATGTTTTGGTGAACAAAAGGGTTAAATTTGGATATGTAGAGATCAAGAACTGAAAAAAACGGACTTAGATCGTGGAAAATCAAAAATAGTTGAAGAGCCGTCCATTTTCGTTCCTCCTATATGATGCAAGTCGATATACAAAGAAATGTATTTCATAATTTCTACATTTTCATAATCGTTGCTTTGTATACTTCAAAACCAATGCTTCAATTTTGTGAATTGATGAATATTTTGTAATGTGCCATTGATGAACATGTGAGTTTTTGGATGTTTGATGGTGAAATGTGAATTATATGTGATAGATTAACGTAGTTTGTCTTTGGAGTTTTGATGATTTTAGGTAATTTGGACTAAATTGAGAACATGAAATTTTGAAGGACTAAATTGTGAAATAAATGAAATGTATGGACTCATATGAGCTTGAGTAAAATTCGGCTATGCATGGGTAACTTGAAATTATGTGTATTTTGTAATTTTGTGAAATAGGGACTAAAATTTCAAAATGTGAAAATGTTTGGGCTAATTTGTAAATTGCTCTAAATATGTGTTTTTGAATTGAATTGAATGTTTTGGTGAATAAAAGGGTTAAATTTGAATATGTATAGATCAAGAACCGAAAAAAACGGACTTAGATCGTGGAAAATGAAAAATAGTTGAAGAGCCGTCCATTTCCTGTAACACCCCAAACCCGGTCAATACGCCATGACCGAATCTGGTATGTCACTGAGGAAAAAGTTTTGAAAAGAATCGAATTAAGAATTAAATTTTAGTGAAAAACTCTTTTAAAATTCTATATTTGTAGAAAACAGATGTATAATAAGTTTAAAACCTTGAAATTTCATAAATAAAACTTTAAAGCTTAGTTGATAATCATAGGTTAGAAAACATTTGTATCATTTAAGAAAAACTCGAATTATTACTATAAAAAAAACATTTGCATTTGAATGTGGAAACTTAATATTTGGAAATCATTTAAATTGTAGAAAACACTTAAATTATATTTTACTATCAAATGATGTAAATTACCCGATGGTAAGATTTTAAAACCATTGCGTGTTTATAATTTAGAAAACTTTGGGCTCAATTATTAAGTTAACCAATAATTTATAAACCATATTAAAACATATCCAAAACATAATAATAATCAAAAACATAATTAAAGAGGCCTTATTACAAACCCAAAATAACAAAAACCAAATTAAAATAAATTAAAGTACCCCAAATCGAAGATCATGTAAAATCAAATTTTATTGCATGGCCTGCTCGAGTTCATCCGGCTCCTCAATTCGCGATCTCACGAATCACCTCAAAATGATAAGGGAGAAGGTGAGTCACCAAGACTCAGTGCATAATCCCTCTCCCGGGTAAATGCCACGTACTTACACAAATTATAACCAAGCAATATATATATATATATATATAATGCACCCAACCTAGCCATCCGTAACACCTTTTTCTACCCCGTGTGGTACCAAACCACTGGTGGTGCCAAACCACTGGTGACCAAAGTCACGATATCCAATAATGTGATACCAAATCACTGGTGACCCAAAGTCACGAATAATCAAGTTGTGGGGCCAACCCACGGTGGTGTTAAACCACAGGGACGAGTCGCTATGAGGTGCCAAACCTCTGGTGTCCCAAAGACACAAATGTGATACCAAATCACTGGAGGTGCCAAACCTCTGGTGTCCGAAGACACGATTATCAATCTTCCCCCTCCTCTCATATTGCCCATACCAATGCAATAGATAGACAAATCTTGTCAATATACTTTGATATGAATCACATAACAAAAATATCATAAATCGTAGATCATGATTTCAATCCACATGTATTAACAACATATAGAAACGGACTTACCCGAATCCTCATTCATACCATCATGGTATCATATCAAGATCTCATCATTTTCCCACTTTGATAATATGATTAGTAAATTAATATTATAAATACATATACAAAACAGAGTTATAAAGTGTGTAGGGTACACACCTTTCACCAACGCAAGAACTAACTTCCAAAGATCCGATCTACTACACTAGATCACCTTGTCCTACAATCTGCCAATACTAAGATTATAAACAAAGGCCATTCGGCCATTAACACCTTAATCCAAATGAGTTATCCTTAAAATACCAAGTCTTACCTAAACTTACCCAAAACGATTAACAAAGAAACGAGGCTTAGATTGATTGCTTCCAACGTCACAAGGAGCCTAAAAGAATAATCGGTTCCTAAAATGGTTAAAACCTTGCAACAAATGCCCATAGGTTCGGCCTTTGTCCACAAGAAAACGACATAGGAAAGAGAAAGAAATGAAGGAAAAACGGCCATGAACACTTACCCTTTTCCAAAACTGATTGAAGAAAACCCAAAATGAATGCCTACCCTTGATGATATTCGGCCAAAACAATACAAAAAGGGAGGAAGAAGATTCGGCTATGGTGAAGTAAAAAGAAAAGAAAAATAGAATGGAAATGGATGTTTTAACTTTGAGCAAATGAAAAAGAAATGGAATTTGAGAAGAAGAAAGATTCGGCCAAGAGAGAGCAAAAAGAAAATGTGATTATGAACCAATATCAAAAGAAGAAAAAAAAGAAAATGGGATTGAGAGATTCGGCCAACACCTATTTTACCAAAGAAGAAAAGTGCACAAAAATGCACAAAGTTCAAATGTAATTTCGGTTTCAAAAGGACAATGAAAGAAAGAAAATGGTATTTGGTTCAAACAAAATGAGGCTAACAACCAAAAGCAAATTTGCACCAAAAGCACAATACACATTCGGCCAAGGAGGGGAGTTTATGGAGAGAAAGAAAACAAATGCCAAAAGATGCACAAATGCTCAAGTTGACTAACTATCCTCCCCCAAACCTCCTAACAAAATTCGGCCACCCCCCTAGCCACACATGTCGTCCACATACATGCACTAAAGGCCTTGGAATAGTTTCCAAAACATCTTCCTTAAGCCAAGCCTTATGTCCCCCCATCCTTTCATAACCTTAAGAATCTTATCCCAAAATACAAGCTTTCCTAGTTTGCTATTCAACTTACCAAAAATTTGAAAGTCCAACCTTCCATAATTTGAACTTAGCCAACACTTAATTCTAGGATGTACAAAAATAAAATCCTCAAAATGCTTTCCATGCTACTCGAACCATTTCCCTCAAGCAACCTTTCAAGCTCCTTATCCACTATGCCACTAACTCCTCATATGCTTTAATTTAACACTTAAATTAACTTAAGTGTCAAGCTCACTTAATCCACTTCACTAAATTTTCCATACTAAAAATTATTCTAGCTTAGCTAATATTTCCAAGCCTTCACACAAATATACTAAACACATAATAACAATCATATCCAAGCTAACACAAGAAACAACATGATGCTCTAATATTTTTAGGATATTACAATTCTACCCCCTTAAGAAAATTTCGTCCTCGAAATTACCTGATCAAAAGAGTTGAGGATACTGCTGCCTCATCACATCTTCCGGTTCCCAAGTAGCTTCTTCTACGCCATGATTCCGCCATAAGACTTTCACTAAAGAAACTGACTTCCTACGCAAAACTTTCACATCTAGATCTAGAATTTGCACAGGTTCTTCTTCTATCGTCAAATCTGGACTCACCTCTATTTCCTCTACTGCCACAACATGCGATGGATCAGAACGATAGCGTCTAAGCATGGAGACATGGAACACATCGTGAATCTGACTCATCTCTGATGGAAACTCGAGCTGATAAGCTACTGGTCCCACTCGTCTCAACACTTTATACGGCCCAATAAACCTTGGACTTAACTTCCCTTTTCTCCCAAATCTTAACACTTTCTTCCATGGTGAGACCTTCAGAAAAACTTTGTCACCCACGGCAAACTGTATATCCCTCCGATTGAGATCGGCATATGACTTCTCCGTATCCGAAGCTTCCTTCAGACGAGCCTGAATTATCTTAACCTTATCCTCAGTTTCCGCAACCAACTCTGGTCCTAACAACTGACGCTCACCCAACTCTGTCCAACATGTAGGTGTGCGACACCTCCTACTATACAATGCCTCATATGGTGCCATCTTAATGCTTGCCTGATAACTATTGTTGTATGCGAACTCAGCTAACGGTAAAAACTCTTCCCAGCTACCTCTGAAGTCCAAAACACAACCTCTCAACATATCCTCTAAAATCTGAATAACCCTTTCCGACTGCCCGTCAGACTGTGGATGAAATGCAGTACTGAAATCCAATCGCGTACCCAAAGCCTGATGTAACGCTCTCCAAAACCTCGACATAAATCTGGAATCTCTGTCTGAGATGATCGACACTGGCACACCGTGCAACCTCACTATCTCCGCTACATACAACTTAGCTAACCTCTGAAGCGAGTAATCCACCCTAACCGGAATGAAATGAGCTGACTTAGTCAGACGATCCACAATCACCCAAACTGAGTCTTTCTTACTAGGCGTAAGAGGTAATCCACTGACAAAGTCCATAGTGATCCTCTCCCACTTCCACTGTGGAATTGTAATATCCCGGGTTAGGGGGGCTGTTTTGTGGCTGCATGATATTGCATGTTGTTAGTATATTATGTTGCTATTTTTATGTTCTTGGGGCTTAATTTTAGTCTAGGTGTAGGCCTGAGTTAATGGAAGAATTTTAGTTTTTGGGTGTTGAGTGAAGGGGGTTGAGGAAGCTGGGGTTTTTAATCTATTTTTGGTATTTCATAGCACAAAAAGAAGAGTGGCAAAGTGGCAAGGCATGTGCCATTTGTAGCTTGGGGTGGCGTCAACTTCAAGGAGCAGGAGATCCAGAGTTCAAGCTGCAGAGTCCTCATTTTGGCTTTAATTTTGGACGGCATAGGAGGGAAGAGGAGTATGAAATTTGAACTCTAGCTTGGACTTGGTCAAAAGGGTGACTTGGATGGTGGAGAGCAAATTAAGGAGGAGGACTTGTTCAACTCATTTGAAATGAGTGAATGGGAGTGAGTGGGGGGATTCTTGGCCGAATTTGTGGGGTGTTGGAGTGGGGTGTGTACGGTTTGGTTGAGGGAAGGGAGGTGTGCCGAAATGCACTTCTCATTTTGTGCATTTTCGGCCAAAAGCCTTTGTGAAGCAATTTTCTCTTTTGGCCATACCAAAACCGCAAGTGTAAGCTCTCAATTGCCGAACCTGTGTTGCCCTTTTAGAAGGTGTTAGCCGAAATTCATCTTGGTATTTTTGGGCATTTTTATTCGGTCACCTTGTTTCAAAACAAAATCCTTTCTTTTGTCAAGAGCCTAAGCCGAATTTCCTTCAAGTAAGTCTCTCTTTTCCCTTTTCAAAACCGAAAGCTTTAAGCAACTTCATCTTTGCCGAATTTGGCTTTGTGTTTTCTCTCAAAATCCCTTGTTAAGACGAACCTAGCATCCCACTTCCATTTCTTTTCTCTTTTGAAACCTTGTTGGCCGAATCTCCTTTCTCAAAAAGCTTCTCTCCCATTCTTTCTCTTTTGGTTAATTGTGTTAAAACCGAAACCCTCTCTTCTCCATTACCCTTTCTCTCTGTTTGAGACTTTGATTGCCGGAATTAATACCTTTCTTATCACACTTTTGTTTCTTTCTCCTAGTACGCTAAGTGCCGAATGCATATTGTCTCTTAGCCGAATATCTCTCTTTCTCCTAGCAGTTGTAGTGGCCGAATATCAGTGGTGTATTGGAGGCCTTGCTTCAATCGGTTGGAGTTGGTAAGTCCATGGCCGAATGGCCATTTCTTTCTTTTTCTGTTCTTGATCATTTGGTTTGGTTAGGAGCCGAAGTTGGCCATGTTGCTAAAAGTTAATCATTGATTTTGAGACCGATTTCATTCTAGGTTATTCGGACTTTGGATACAATCAAGTGGAGCCTTTGTTTTCTGATTAGCCAAGTGTGGTAAGTGATATTACTTCACTCGTTTGATTTTATTAAGATAGGCTACAAGAGACTAATGGTTCTATTTCTAGGTGAAGGCCCGATTGTCTAAGAGAACCATTATTGGTTTGGGGTTTGGTTGGAAACCAAACCATTCGCAAGTGAAGGTATGGGATTGTTTTTTCTACCCTTTTGGTTAATGGGTTGTTGGCCGAATATTAGTGTTGCCTAACCCCTGGTGTTGGCCGATTGTAGAAGTGAGCAATCGAGGGGCTTAGATCGCTTTTGTCTGGATTGTTAGGCTCGTAGCCATCAGGTGTGTATACTGACACACTTATATTTAGGAATATTATTAATAAACCTGTATGCCTATTAAAATTTATGGCAGTTGATGGATTGATATGATACCCATTTGGGTATGAGCTTGGATTCGGGTAAGTTATTACTAATATCATTATGCGATATTGATGATTCATATGATATCATGACCTATGTTATTTATGTATGCCATGAGAGTTTATGCGGGATATGTGGGCATAATATGCAGGGTAGTGTGATATGCATGATTACATGAGTTTGGCATGCTGATGGGTGATATGAGAGGAGGGAGTATGATATTTTGTGCTGACGAGCACCAGTGCTTTGGTAGCACAACTTTGTGACTTTGGGTCACCAGAGGTTTGGCACCTCCAGAGGTTTGGTACCTCAGCGTCTCGTCCCAGTGGCTCAGTACCACAGTGGTTGGCCCCACAGATGATTATACGGGATTGACGCCAGTGTTTTGGTAACACACGATGGGTTGGCCCCATCACCAGATTTGTGACTACGGTCACCAGTGCTTTGGTAGCACATTGTGTCTTTGGGACACCAGAGGTTTGGCACCTCATTGCGACTTGTCCCTGTGGTTTAACCACCGTGGGTTGGCCCCACTTGAGATATGGGATCGTCTGCTAGTGTTTTGGTAACACACGATGGGTTGGCCCCATCATCATTAGATTTGTGACTACGGTCACCAGTGCTTTGGTAGCACAACTGTGTCTTTGGGACACCAGTGCTTTGGTAGCACATTGACGGATATTGTGTCTTTGGGACACCAGTGCTTTGGTAGCACATTGTGACTATATGTCACCAGTGGTTTGGCACCACCAGTGGTTTGGTACCACACGGGGTAGATGAGGCGATATGGATGGTTAGGATCGGGTTGCATTAATCATGTTGCTATGTATGATGTGTGTTAGCATGTTGTTTCTTCGGGAGCGGGGTTTACACACTGAGTCACTCGACTCACCCTCTCCTTTGACATTTCAGGTGATTCGTAGATGCGGACTTGGAGCCGGGATGGACTCGGGGTGCTTATGCCATGCTGAATAGAGTCTTTACTCAGACTTATATTTTGGGTACTTTAGTTATTTACTTTTATTTGGGTTTCTATTTGGATTTGTAAAAGGCCTTTTAAGTTATATTTTATGTTGCTTATGCTTTAAATTGATTTTTAATATGCTTAACAAAGTAACTTGGAATAAATTTTCTAAAATATGGAAAGATAAAGTTTTCACAACTAAAACGCAACGTGTTTTTAAACTATACCATCGGGTGTCACTCAAAGTCTTTTGATAAACAAATACAAAATGGTTTTCAATTCAAACTTGTAGTTCTTCTAAGTTTAAAAGTGTTTTATGTATCATTAAGAAACTAATAAGGTTTTAAATGGTACTAACTCGTTTTAACTACAAATTCTAGCAAAGTTTTCAAAATCCCTGGATTTCAAATACATCAACTGTTTTTCAAACAAGACTGCTCAAAACTGTCTCAAACACACTGTGTTTTCACTCAGCTTTTAAACGAGAAATCTAGTTTTCCAAAATGGTTTTCCCCGTAGCATACCAGATTCGGACGTGGTGTCTTGTCCGGGTTTGGGGTGTTACATTTGTGGTATCAGAGCCAAGTTCAAAGGCTCGGCTGTGGGCCTGAGGCCCAAAATGGTTTCAAAAGTTATTTAAGTGGTTGTGTTGAAAGTATGGTTTGAAAGGCATGGCACCGAGTCTCCGGCACCAGTTCGCCCAGGTAAGTACCCCGAACTATTCTCTGTGATTTGATTGGAGGTTATATGATTGATGATAGCGATAGTGTGCTACCTTAGAGATTGAAACTGATAGGATTCTGTGAACTTGCGAGAACAAATCCTCTTTAATGTTCATAAGACTTGCTTTTAAACAAGTGAAATAAACACTGATGCATAAAATTCTTAATCAGATACGTAGAAAGATTAGACATGAGCACTCGAGGTGGACGTGGTCGTAATACTCGCGGTAGAGGTAGGGGTAGGATGACAGTTTCTGAGCCCGTAGGATCTGGGCAGGGTTCAGAAAACGAGGTACCGGTTCCGCCACCAGCTGGAGGTGGTGAGTTCCAAGATCAGACTGGTGATGACGCAGTGTCACAGGCGATGCTGCGAGTGTTGGAACGAGTAGCTGGGGCAAGTGGTGGTGCAGGAGTTAGGAAATCAGTTCCTGAGCGACTCCGGGCTAACGGGGCCGAATTCTTCCGAGGTGTTTCTGGTGTTGCTCCTAGCACTGCTGAGTACTGGCTAGAGGCAACTGAGCGGATCATGGATGATCTGGACTTGACGACGGAAGAGAAGCTGAAGGGTATCGTATCTCTTCTCCGGGATGAGTCATATCAGTGGTGGCTCACAGTTCGGGACAGTGTGGCAGCAGAGGATTTGACATGGGATTACTTCAGAGCCGCTTATCAAAAGAAATACATCGGGGCTAGTTATATCGACTCCCAAAGAAAGGCATTTCTGAGGCTTGTTCAGGGGAGTAAATCTGTTGCTGAGTACGAGGCTGAGTTCCTGAAGCTGAGTAGGTATGCCAGGGGCATTGTAGCCACTGAGCATGAGAGGTGTGTTCGTTTCGAGGATGGTCTCCGAGACGAGTTGCGGCTGCTGATTGCTCCACAGCAGGAGCGCGAGTTTGCCGTCTTGGTTGAGAAAGCTAAGGTGGCCGAGGGTATTAAGGAGTCGGTGAGGCAGAGTATGGACAGGAGTAGGCTTAAGAGGAGCTTTGGGTCGTCTGGCTCGTCGGGTAATCCACAGAAGAGAGCTAGACCGAATGGGCAGAATCAGTCTGCTAGATTTGTTGCTGCTAGGCAGGGACCACCGCAGTGTAATCAGTGTGGGAAAACTCATTGGGGTGGTTGCTGGACTGGAGGCAAAGGTTGCTTCGAGTGTGGTTCTTTGGAGCATCGCATTAGGGATTGTCCGCGTAGGATGGCCAGGATTCAGTCTGAGAGTCAGGGCCGTAATCAGTTCAGAGGTAATGGACCGCCACCGCAGAGGGGTCGTGGTAATGGCAGAGGTGGTTATGGATCTGGTCGGGGCCGTGGAGCACCGGGCAGAGGTGCAGGTGGTTCTGAGGCTAGGCAGCCTGGATTGGTGTATGCTGCGAGGCGCCGAGAGGAGGGCGACGCACCGGACGTCATAACCGGTACGTTTTTGATTTTTGGTACTCCTTATACTGCTTTAATTGATGTGGGGTCTACGCACTCTTATGTTGCCAGTAGTATAGTAGAGACAATGGACTTAGACTCTGAGATATCCTCTAGGCAGATGACTGTGATTAGCCCTCTAGGTCACTCTGTAGTAGTAGATAAGCTATTTAGAGAGGTACCCCTAGAACTCCAAGGGGTAGTGTTTGCTGCTGATCTGATGGAACTGCCGTTTGGGGAGTTCGATCTGATTCTTGGGATGGATTGGTTGGTTAAGTACCAAGCGAGGTTGGATTGCGCGGCCAAGCGCATGGTTCTTAAGACGGTTGATGGTGATGAGGTGGCTATGATAGGTAATAGGAGAGATTACTTATCAAATGTAATATCTGCGCTGAAAGCGGAGAAGATGGTCAGGAAAGGCTGTGATGCGTATGTGGTTCATGTGTATGCCTTGGAGGCTAAAGGGTCTGCTGTTGAGGAGGTTCGTACTGTTAAGGAATTTGCTGATGTGTTTCCTGAGGAACTTCCGGGTTTGCCGCCAGATCGAGAGGTAGAGTTCGGGATTGATTTGTTACCCGGGACTGCGCCAGTGTCTATTGCTCCGTATAGGATGGCACCAAAGGAGTTGGTGGAGCTTAAGGCTCAGATCCAGGAGTTATTGGATCGGGGTTTTATCAGGCCAAGTGTTTCGCCGTGGGGTGCGCCGGTTCTTTTTGTTAAGAAGAAAGATGGCACGATGCGGATGTGCATAGACTACCGCCAGTTGAACAAGCTGACGATTAAAAACAAGTATCCGTTGCCGCGGATAGATGACTTGTTTGATCAGCTGAAGGGTGCTGCGGTATTCTCTAAGATTGATCTGAGGTCTGGGTACCATCAGTTGAAGGTTAAGGAGGCTGATATCCATAAAACAGCGTTTCGGACTCGGTATGGGCACTACGAATTCCTGGTAATGCCATTCGGGTTGACTAACGCACCGGCAGCGTTTATGGATATGATGAATAGGGTGTTTCAGCAGTATCTGGATCAGTTCGTGGTGGTTTTCATAGATGATATTTTAGTGTACTCAAGGACAGAGGAAGAGCATGATAAGCATTTGAGGGTGGTGCTGCAGATTTTGAGGGAAAAGCAACTCTATGCTAAGTTCAGTAAGTGCGAGTTCTGGCTTAGAGAAGTGACGTTCTTGGGTCATGTAGTGTCAGCAGAGGGGATTCGGGTAGATCCTCGCAAGATTGAGGCAGTTCTGGATTGGAAGCCACCTAGGTCAGTGGCTGAGGTTCGTAGTTTTCTGGGTTTGGCCGGATACTACAGAAGGTTTGTTGAGGGTTTCTCGTTGATAGCAGCGCCGATGACCAAGTTATTAAGGAAAGAGGTTCCATTTGTATGGACTGAGAAACAGCAGGGAAGCTTTGACAAGTTAAAGAAGGTTTTGACCGAGGCTCCGGTTCTGATTCAACCTGAGGCTGGTAAGGAATACACAGTCTACTGTGATGCATCACATACGGGTCTGGGTTGTGTGCTGATGCAAGAAGGTAAGGTTGTGGCTTACGCTTCTAGGCAGCTGAGGCCTCATGAAGTCAACTATCCGACGCACGATTTGGAGCTAGCGGCTGTAGTCTTCGCCTTAAAGATTTGGAGGCACTACTTATATGGAGAGAGATCGATAGTCTACACGGATCATAAGAGTCTGAGGTATCTACTGACTCAGAAGGATTTAAATTTGAGGCAGCGTAGATGGGTTGAGTTGCTGAAGGATTACGACTGCTCGATTGAGTATCATCCGGGCAAGGCTAACGTGGTAGCTGACGCGTTGAGCCGTAAGGTTGTTTCGGATTTAAGAGCATTGTTTGCCCATTTAAGTTTGTACGACGATGGGAGTATTTTGGCAGAGCTGCAGGTTAAGCCTACTTGGGTTGAGCAGATCAGAGAGAAACAGTTAGAGGATGAGGTTCTGAGTGCGCGAAAGTTACAAGTGCAGGATGGTGGTTTGGAGGGTTTCAGCTTGTCTAGTGACGAGGTTCTGTGTTTTCAGGGTAAGGCTTGTATGCCTAAGGATGTTGAGCTGAGACAGAAGATTCTTCAGGACGCACATAGCAGTCCTCATGCTATGCATCCTGGGGGTAGCAAAATGTATAAGGATCTTAGAGAGCAATTTTGGTGGCCTGGGTTGAAGAAAGAGGTGACAGAGTTTGTTGGAAGATGTCTGACTTGTCAGCAGGTCAAGGCTGAACACCAGTTGCCGTCGGGTTTGCTTCAGCCTGTGAAGATTCCTCAGTGGAAGTGGGAAAGGATAACCATGGATTTTGTCAGTGGGTTACCGCTTACGCCAAGCAAGAAGGATTCAGTTTGGGTAGTGGTGGATCGTCTGACTAAATCAGCTCACTTCATTCCGGTGAGGGTTGACTACTCACTTCAGAAGCTAGCGAAGTTGTATGTTTCAGAGATCGTGAGGTTGCACGGTGTGCCAGTTTCGATAATCTCGGATAGGGATCCCAGGTTTACTTCACGGTTCTGGAAGGCATTGCATCAAGCATTGGGTACTCGTTTGGATTTTAGCACGGCTTTTCACCCGCAGTCGGACGGACAATCAGAAAGGGTTATTCAGATCTTAGAAGACATGCTGAGAGGTTGTGTCCTGGACTTCAGAGGTAGTTGGGAGGAGTTTCTACCATTAGCTGAGTTCGCCTACAACAACAGTTACCAAGCAAGCATCAAGATGGCTCCGTATGAGGCGCTGTATGGTAGGAAGTGTCGCTCACCTACATGTTGGACTGAGTTAGGTGAACGTCAGTTGTTGGGACCTGAGTTGGTAGCTGAGACTGAGGACAAGGTTAAGTTGATTCAAGCTAGATTGAAGGAAGCTTCGGACCGGCAGAAGTCTTATGCCGATCTTAAGCGAAGAGATGTAGAGTTTGCCGTTGGGGACCGAGTGTTTCTGAAGGTCTCGCCTTGGAAGAAGGTTCTGAGGTTCGGGAAGAAAGGCAAGCTAAGTCCGAGGTTTATTGGGCCGTATAAGGTTTTGAGGCGAGTTGGACCAGTAGCGTATCAGCTTGAGTTGCCAGCAGAGCTTAGTCAGATTCACGACGTCTTCCATGTTTCGATGCTTCGGAGGTATCGTTCAGATCCGTTGCATGTGGTAGCAGTGGAAGAGATCGAGGTAAATCCAGACTTGACTATGGAAGAAGAGCCTGTACAGATTCTTGATCGGGATGTGAAGGTTCTGCGTAGGAAGTCTGTGCCTTTGGTTAAGGTACTTTGGCGGAATCATGGCGTAGAGGAAGCGACGTGGGAACCCGAGGATACGATGAGACAGCAATACCCGCAACTCTTTTGATCAGGTAATTTCGAGGCCGAAATTATTTGTAAGGGGGGTAGAACTGTAATATCCCGGGTTAGGGGGCTGTTTTGTGGCTGCATGATATTGCATGTTGTTAGTATATTATGTTGCTATTTTTATGTTCTTGGGGCTTAATTTTAGTCTAGGTGTAGGCCTGAGTTAATGGAAGAATTTTAGTTTTTGGGTGTTGAGTGAAGGGGGTTGAGGAAGCTGGGGTTTTTAATCTATTTTTGGTATTTCATAGCACAAAAAGAAGAGTGGCAAAGTGGCAAGGCATGTGCCATTTGTAGCTTGGGGTGGCGTCAACTTCAAGGAGCAGGAGATCCAGAGTTCAAGCTGCAGAGTCCTCATTTTGGCTTTAATTTTGGACGGCATAGGAGGGAAGAGGAGTATGAAATTTGAACTCTAGCTTGGACTTGGTCAAAAGGGTGACTTGGATGGTGGAGAGCAAATTAAGGAGGAGGACTTGTTCAACTCATTTGAAATGAGTGAATGGGAGTGAGTGGGGGGATTCTTGGCCGAATTTGTGGGGTGTTGGAGTGGGGTGTGTACGGTTTGGTTGAGGGAAGGGAGGTGTGCCGAAATGCACTTCTCATTTTGTGCATTTTCGGCCAAAAGCCTTTGTGAAGCAATTTTCTCTTTTGGCCATACCAAAACCGCAAGTGTAAGCTCTCAATTGCCGAACCTGTGTTGCCCTTTTAGAAGGTGTTAGCCGAAATTCATCTTGGTATTTTTGGGCATTTTTATTCGGTCACCTTGTTTCAAAACAAATCCTTTCTTTTGTCAAGAGCCTAAGCCGAATTTCCTTCAAGTAAGTCTCTCTTTTCCCTTTTCAAAACCGAAAGCTTTAAGCAACTTCATCTTTGCCGAATTTGGCTTTGTGTTTTCTCTCAAAATCCCTTGTTAAGACGAACCTAGCATCCCACTTCCATTTCTTTTCTCTTTTGAAACCTTGTTGGCCGAATCTCCTTTCTCAAAAAGCTTCTCTCCCATTCTTTCTCTTTTGGTTAATTGTGTTAAAACCGAAACCCTCTCTTCTCCATTACCCTTTCTCTCTGTTTGAGACTTTGATTGCCGGAATTAATACCTTTCTTATCACACTTTTGTTTCTTTCTCCTAGTACGCTAAGTGCCGAATGCATATTGTCTCTTAGCCGAATATCTCTCTTTCTCCTAGCAGTTGTAGTGGCCGAATATCAGTGGTGTATTGGAGGCCTTGCTTCAATCGGTTGGAGTTGGTAAGTCCATGGCCGAATGGCCATTTCTTTCTTTTTCTGTTCTTGATCATTTGGTTTGGTTAGGAGCCGAAGTTGGCCATGTTGCTAAAAGTTAATCATTGATTTTGAGACCGATTTCATTCTAGGTTATTCGGACTTTGGATACAATCAAGTGGAGCCTTTGTTTTCTGATTAGCCAAGTGTGGTAAGTGATATTACTTCACTCGTTTGATTTTATTAAGATAGGCTACAAGAGACTAATGGTTCTATTTCTAGGTGAAGGCCCGATTGTCTAAGAGAACCATTATTGGTTTGGGGTTTGGTTGGAAACCAAACCATTCGCAAGTGAAGGTATGGGATTGTTTTTTCTACCCTTTTGGTTAATGGGTTGTTGGCCGAATATTAGTGTTGCCTAACCCCTGGTGTTGGCCGATTGTAGAAGTGAGCAATCGAGGGGCTTAGATCGCTTTTGTCTGGATTGTTAGGCTCGTAGCCATCAGGTGTGTATACTGACACACTTATATTTAGGAATATTATTAATAAACCTGTATGCCTATTAAAATTTATGGCAGTTGATGGATTGATGATACCCATTTGGGTATGAGCTTGGATTCGGGTAAGTTATTACTAATATCATTATGCGATATTGATGATTCATATGATATCATGACCTATGTTATTTATGTATGCCATGAGAGTTTATGCGGGATATGTGGGCATAATATGCAGGGTAGTGTGATATGCATGATTACATGAGTTTGGCATGCTGATGGGTGATATGAGAGGAGGGAGTATGATATTTTGTGCTGACGAGCACCAGTGCTTTGGTAGCACAACTTTGTGACTTTGGGTCACCAGAGGTTTGGCACCTCCAGAGGTTTGGTACCTCAGCGTCTCGTCCCAGTGGCTCAGTACCACAGTGGGTTGGCCCCACAGATGATTATACGGGATTGACGCCAGTGTTTTGGTAACACACGATGGGTTGGCCCCATCACCAGATTTGTGACTACGGTCACCAGTGCTTTGGTAGCACATTGTGTCTTTGGGACACCAGAGGTTTGGCACCTCATTGCGACTTGTCCCTGTGGTTTAACCACCGTGGGTTGGCCCCACTTGAGATATGGGATCGTCTGCTAGTGTTTTGGTAACACACGATGGGTTGGCCCCATCATCATTAGATTTGTGACTACGGTCACCAGTGCTTTGGTAGCACAACTGTGTCTTTGGGACACCAGTGCTTTGGTAGCACATTGACGGATATTGTGTCTTTGGGACACCAGTGCTTTGGTAGCACATTGTGACTATATGTCACCAGTGGTTTGGCACCACCAGTGGTTTGGTACCACACGGGGTAGATGAGGCGATATGGATGGTTAGGATCGGGTTGCATTAATCATGTTGCTATGTATGATGTGTGTTAGCATGTTGTTTCTTCGGGAGCGGGGTTTACACACTGAGTCACTCGACTCACCCTCTCCTTTGACATTTCAGGTGATTCGTAGATGCGGACTTGGAGCCGGGATGGACTCGGGGTGCTTATGCCATGCTGAATAGAGTCTTTACTCAGACTTTATATTTTGGGTACTTTAGTTATTTACTTTTATTTGGGTTTCTATTTGGATTTGTAAAAGGCCTTTTAAGTTATATTTTATGTTGCTTATGCTTTAAATTGATTTTTAATATGCTTAACAAAGTAACTTGGAATAAATTTTCTAAAATATGGAAAGATAAAGTTTTCACAACTAAAACGCAACGTGTTTTTAAACTATACCATCGGGTGTCACTCAAAGTCTTTTGATAAACAAATACAAAATGGTTTTCAATTCAAACTTGTAGTTCTTCTAAGTTTAAAAGTGTTTTATGTATCATTAAGAAACTAATAAGGTTTTAAATGGTACTAACTCGTTTTAACTACAAATTCTAGCAAAGTTTTCAAAATCCCTGGATTTCAAATACATCAACTGTTTTTCAAACAAGACTGCTCAAAACTGTCTCAAACACACTGTGTTTTCACTCAGCTTTTAAACGAGAAATCTAGTTTTCCAAAATGGTTTTCCCCGTAGCATACCAGATTCGGACGTGGTGTCTTGTCCGGGTTTGGGGTGTTACAGGAATCTTCACCGGCTGAAGTAACCCAGACGGCAACTGATGTTCAGCCTTGACTTGCTGACACGTCAGACATTTACCCACAAACTCAGTTACCTCCCGCTTCAGACCTGGCCACCAAAACTGCTCTTTTAAATCCCGATACATCTTGCTACCTCCAGGATGCATAGCATATGGGCTGCTATGTGCGTCCTGAAGAATCATTTGCCTCAACTCCACATCCTTCGGCATACAAGCTCTCCCTTGAAAACACAATACTCCACCATTGGAAAAACTATAATTCTCTAAACCACCATTCTGAACCCGCAACCTCCGATCATTCAAACCATTATTCTCTAACTGTTTCTTCTTGATCTGATCTAACCAAGTCGGCTTAACTTGCAATTCTACCAAAAGGCTCCCATCGTCATACAAACTAAGACGAGCAAACATCAATCTTAAGTCTGATACCACCTTACGACTCAACGCGTTTGCTACCACGTTAGCCTTGCCCAGATGATACTCGATCGAACAGTCGTAGTCCTTCAACAACTCAATCCATCTACGCTGCCTCAAGTTCAAATCCTTTTGAGTCAAAAGATACTTAAGACTCTTGTGATCCGTGTAGACTATCGACTTCTCTCCGTACAAATAGTGTCTCCAAATCTTCAAAGCGAAAACCACTGCTGCTAATTCCAAGTCATGCGTCGGTTAATTAACCTCATGTGGTCTCAACTGTCGAGATGCATAAGCCACTACCTTCCCTTCTTGCATCAGCACACATCCCAAACCAGTATGTGATGCGTCACAATAAACCGTGAATTCCTTGCCTGCCTCGGGTTGAATCAAAACTGGAGCTTCAGTCAGAATCTTCTTCAACTTGTCAAAACTTTCTTGCTGCTTCTCGGTCCACACAAATGGAACTCCTTTCCTCAATAACTTGGTCATAGGTGCGGCGATCAAAGAAAATCCTTCCACAAATTTTCGGTAACACCCCGCCAGACCTAGAAAACTCCGAATCCCAGCCACTGACTTAGGCGGCTTCCAATCCAACACCGCTTCAATCTTCCGAGGATCCACTCTAATCCCCTCGGCTGATACAACGTGACCCAAGAAAGTCACCTCCCTAAGCCAGAACTCGCACTTACTAAATTTAGCGTAAAGCTGCTTTTCCCTCAAAATCTGCAACACTACTCGCAAATGCGCATCATGCTCCTCCTCTGACTTTGAGTATACCAAAATATCGTCTATAAAAACCACAACAAACTGATCCAAAAACTGCTGGAATACCCGATTCATCATGTCCATGAATGCTGCCGGCGCGTTAGTCAACCCAAACGGCATCACCAGAAACTCGTAGTGCCCATACCGAGTGCGAAATGTCGTCTTATGGATATCAGCCTCTTTCACCTTTAGCTGATGATACCCAGACCTTAAATCAATCTTGGAGAAAACCGCTGCCCATTTAAGCTGATCAAACAAGTCATCTATCCTCGGCAAAGGATACTTGTTTTTGATCGTCAGCTTATTCAACTGGCGGTAATCAATACACATCCGCATCATACCATCCTTCTTCTTGACAAAAAGTACCGGCGCTCCCCAAGGCGAAACACTGGGTTGAATGAAACCTCGATCCAACAGCTCCTGAATCTGAGCCTTCAATTCCATCAATTCCTTCGGTGCCATCCTATATGGAGCGGTAGACACTGGCGCCGTTCCAGGTAACAGATCTATACCGAATTCGACTTCACGATCTGGAGGCAGACCTAGAAGTTCTTCTGGAAATACGTCCGCATATTCCTTTACCGTTCGAACATTCCCCACGGTAGACTCCTTAGCTTCCGAAGCACACACATGGACTACAAATGCATCACATCCCTTCCTGACCATCTTCACAGCTTTCAACGCAAATACCACGTTGGATAGATAATCTCTTCTATTACCTATCATAACCACCTCTTTACCCTCAGCTGTCTTCAAAACCATGCGCTTAGCAGCACAATCTAAACTTGCTTGGTACTTAACCAACCAGTCCATCCCAAGAATCAGATCGAACTCCCCAAACGGCAGTTCCATCAGATCAGCCACAAACACTACCCCTTGGAGTTCTAGGGGTACATCTCTATACAGCTTATTTACTTCTACAGAGTGACCTAGAGGACTAAGTACTGTCATCCTCCTAGAAGCAGTCTCAGAAACTAAGCTCATGGTCTCTACTATGCTACTAGCAACGTAAGAATGCGTCGAACCCACATCTATCAAAGCAGTATATGGAACGCCAAAGATTAAGAACGTACCGGTTATGACGTCCGGTGCGTCGCCCTCCTCTCGACGTCTCGCAGCATACACCAAACCAGGCTGTCTTGCCTCAATATTGCCAGCACCTCTGCCAGATGCTCCGCGGCCTCGACCAGAGCCATTACCTCCTCTACCATTACCACGACCTCTCTACGGTGGCAGTCCCTCTTTTCTGAACTGAGCACGTCCTTGACCCTCAGACTGATTCCTGACTAGCTTACGTGGACAGTCTCTCACACGATGATCCAGCGAACCACACTCAAAACATTCTTTCCCTCCGGTCCAACATTCTCCCCAATGAAATTTCCCACATCGGTTACACCGTGCTGGTCCCTGATTAGCAGTAACAGGCCTCCCAGACTGATTCGACCCACTCTGCTTAGCCCTCTTCTGAGAATTACCGGCTGACCCGGATGATCCATAACCTCTCTTGTGCTTATTCCGATCGTAACTCTGCCTTTCAGATTCTTTTATCCCTTCGACTATCTTAGCCTTTTCAACTAAAGCAACAAACTCTCGCTCCTGATGTGGAGCAATCAGCAACCTCAGCTCATCTCTCAAACCATCCTCGAACCGGACACATCCTCGTGCTCCGAAGCCACGATACCTCCAGCATACCGGCTCAATCTTAAAAATTCCGCTTCATATTCTGATACGGACTTACTACCCTGGACCAAACTCAGAAATGCCTTACACAGCACATCAATATAATTAGACCCAACATATTTCCTCTGATACGCTGCCTTGAAATAATCCCAAGTGAGATCCTCCGCTGCAGCACTGTTCCGAACCGTGAGCCACCACTGATATGACTCATCCCGAAGAAGCGACACAATCCCTTTCAGCTTTTCCTCAACATTAAGATCCAAGTCATCCATGATTCGCTCCGTCGCCTCTAGCCAATATTCAGCCGCACTAGGAGCTACGCCTGAAACACCTCGAAATACCTCCGCTCCATTGGATCGGAGTCGCTCGGGTACAGATTTCCGAGCTCCTGTGCCTCTACCCATTCCAGCTACCCTCTCAAGGACTCGCAGTACCGCCTCAGACACTACGTCATCCCCCATTTGATCCTGATGCTCAACTCCAACCGCTGGTGGTGGGGGTACCTCATTTTCGGATCCTTGACCCGACCTCACTGGCTCAGACACAGCCATCCTACCTCGACCACGTCCACGAGTAATACGACCTCGACCACGAGTGCTCATGTCTAAAGTCTCGACTTATCTGATTTAAAAGTTTTATGCATTAGTCAATATTCCTCTTTCTTTTAAGCACAGTTTTATGAAAAGTTTTAATAAGAGGTTGTTTCGGGAGTACACCAAACCTATAGTTTTGGGTCTCCAGAGTAGTTCCTACTACTATACAGTCATATCATCATCATCATATCATCAAATCAATAGTCTGAGGTACTTACCAGGGCGGATCGGTGCCGGAGACTCGGTGCCATGCTTTTCCAACCATATAATTTTAAACAATAACATTTAAGACCATACTTTAAATCATTTTGGGCCTCGGGCCCACAGTCGAGCTTTTGAACTTGGCTCTGATACCAATTTGTAACACCCCAAACCCGGTCAATACGCCATGACCGAATCTGGTATGTCACTGAGGAAAAAGTTTTGAAAAGAATCGAATTAAGAATTAAATTTTAGTGAAAAACTCTTTTAAAATTCTATATTTGTAGAAAACAGATGTATAATAAGTTAAAACCTTGAAATTTCATAAATAAAACTTTAAAGCTTAGTTGATAATTCATAGGTTAGAAAACATTTGTATCATTTAAGAAAAACTCGAATTATTACTATAAAAAAAAAACATTTGCATTTGAATGTGGAAACTTAATATTTGGAAATCATTTAAATTGTAGAAAACACTTAAATTATATTTTACTATCAAATGATGTAAATTACCCGATGGTAAGATTTTAAAACCATTGCGTGTTTATAATTTAGAAAACTTTGGGCTCAATTATTAAGTTAACCAATATTTTATAAACCATATTAAAACATATCCAAAACATAATAATAATCCAAAACATAATTAAAGAGGCCTTCTTACAAACCCAAAATAACAAAAACCAAATAAAAATAAATTAAAGTACCCCAAATCGAAGGTCATGTAAAATCAAATTTTATTGCATGGCCTCCTCGAGTTCATCCGGCTCCTCAATCCGCGATCTCACGAATCACCTGAAATGATAAGGGAAAAGGTGAGTCACCAAGACTCAGTGCATAAGCCCTCTCCCGGGTAAATGCCACGTACTTACACAAATTATAACCAAGCAATATATATATATATATATATATATATATAATGCACCCAACCTAGCCATCCGTAACACCTTTTTCTACCCCGTGTGGTACCAAACCACTGGTGGTGCCAAACCACTGGTGACCAAAGTCACGATATCCAATAATGTGATACCAAATCACTGGTGACCCAAAGTCACGAATAATCAAGTTGTGGGGCCAACCCACGTGTGATACCAAATCACTGGCGACAATCCCATATCTAAAAAGTGGGACCAACCCACGGTGGTGTTAAACCACAGGGACGAGTTGCTGTATACAAAAAAATGTATTTGATAATTTCTGCATTTTCGTAATCGTTGCTTTGTATACTTCAAAACCCATGCTTCAATTTTGTGAATTGATGAATATTTTGTAATGTGCCATTGCTGAACATGTGAGTTTTTGGATGTTTGATGGTGAAATGTGAATTATATGTGATAGATTAACATAGTTTGTCTTTGGAGTTTTGATGATTTTAGGTAATTTGGACTAAATTGAGAACATGAAATTTTGAAGGACTAAATTGTGAAATAAATGAAATGTATGGACTCATATGAGCATGAGTAAAATTCGGCTATGCATGGGTAACTTGAAATTATGTGTATTTTGTAATTTTTTGAAATAGGGACTAAAATTTTAAAATGTGAAAATGTGAAGGCTAATTTGCAAATTCCCCTAAATATGTGTTTTTGGATTGAATTGAATGTTTTGGTGAATAAAAGGGTTAAATTTGAATATGTATAGATCAAGAACCAAAAAAAAAAACGGACTTAGATCGTGGAAAATCAAAAATAGTTGAATAGCCGTCCATTTTCGTTCCTCCTATACGAGGTAAGTCGATATACAAAGAAATGTATTTCATAATTTCTACGTTTTCATAATCGTTACTTTGTATACTTCAAAACCAATGCTTCAATTTTGTGAATTGATGAATATTTTGTAATGTGCCATTGATGAACATGTGAGTTTTTGGATGTTTGATGGTGAAATGTGAATTATATGTGATAGATTAACATAGTTTGTCTTCGGAGTTTTGATGATTTTAGGTAAATTGTACTAAATTGAGAACATGAAATTTTGAAGGACTAAATTGTGAAATAAATGAAATGTATGGACTCATATGAGCATGAGTAAAATTCGGCTATGCATGGGTAACTTGAAATTATGTGTATTTTGTAATTTTGTGAAATAGGGACTAAAATTTCAAAATGTGAAAATGTTTGGGCTAATTTGTAAATTGCTCTAAATATGTGTTTTTGAATTGAATTGAATGTTTTGGTGAATAAAAGGGTTAAATTTGAATATGTATAGATCAAGAACCGAAAAAAATGGACTTAGATCGTGGAAAATCAAAAATAGTTGAATAGCCGTCCATTTTCGTTCCTCCTATACGAGGTAAGTCGATATACAATGAAATGTATTTCATAATTTCTACGTTTTCATAATCGTTGCTTTGTATACTTCAAAACCAATGCTTCAATTTTGTGAATTGATGAATATTTTGTAATGTGCCATTGATGAACATGTGAGTTTGTGGATGTTTGATGGTGAAATGTGAATTATATGTGATAGATTAACATAGTTTGTCTTTGGAGTTTTGATGATTTTAGGTAATTTTGACTAAATTGAGAACATGAAATTTTGAATGACTAAATTGTGAAATAAATGAAATGTATGGACTCATATGAGCATGAGTAAAATTCGGCTATGCATGGGTAACTTGAAATTATGTGTATTTTTTAATATCCCGAAATTGGGCCTAGTAGGATTGGGCCGATTGGGCCTTGGGCTTTAGGAAAATTTTGAGTATCATCTTGTTGCTTGTGTTAATTTAGGTATGATTTTATTGTGGGCTTAATATAGTCTTGTGAAGGCTTGGAATTAATTGGTTTAGAATAATTTTTAGTATGGAGAATTTAGTGAAGTGGATCAAGTGATTATGATGCTTAAGTTAATTTAAGTGTTTAATGTTAGCATAAGTGAGCTAGTAGTAAAGTGGAGCTGGCGCATGAGTTATTGCATGAGGGAAGAGGTTCGAATCCCATGGATGACATTAAGGTGACTTTTAATTTTTGTATGGCATGTGTTGGTCAAATTTTACTTATGGTAAGGATGGACTTTGTTATTTTTGGATAGTAGACTAAGGAATAAGGCAAGTTTTTAGTTAAGGTATGGTATCAATGAAAATGGTATGATGAGGGGACAAAAGGCATGGATTATGGAGTGTTGTTTTGGAAACTCTTCTATGGCATTTTGTCCATGAACATGGATGGTTTCATGGACTAGGGGGAGTTGGCCGAATTTTTGGAAGGAATAGGATTAAGAGGAAATAAAGAGGAAATTGTGGGATTTGTGATGAATATGTGAGTTGGATGGCCAAGGGGGATTTCTTTGATGACCATTTCGGTTTTGTGAGTAGAGGGGAGTAGCCAAATTTCTCTTAAGGAGGTTAGGTGTTTTCTTTTCGGGTTTATTCTTCTTTCTCTAGTGTGGTGCCGAAATCCTAATGCCATCAAAGTGTCGTTTTTGTGCATAAGCCATTTAGTTTCGGTTTCCCTTCTCTTTGTTTTGTGTTCGAAACTTCAAAGACCATTAAGGTCACTAGCGTTTTCTTCTTCTCTCTATTTGCTAGTTTGGCCGAATCTATCTCCTTTCCCAAACTCTTTCTTTTCCTTTTGATAGTCGAGTTTGTCATCACCTTTGGTAAGGCTTAGCTAAACCCTATAGCCTCTTTCTTTCTTGTCTTTGCTTGAAATTTTAAGAAACACCATAGCCAAATCCTCTAAGCATTCTACTCCCTCCACTTTGGCGTAATCCCTTTTCATCAGTAAAGTGCCGAAACACCATCTCAACCTCGTTTCTATACCTATCTTTGTGTTAGCCGAATATCCCATTACCATTGGGAAGGTTTAGTCGAAACCTTTTTCTCTTATTTGATCTCTTCAAGCAACGAGGTGGTAAGTAATTTCTATCCTAGCAATCGGTGTAGGTTCTCTTTCTTTTAAGTGTGCCAAGTCAAGGATTAAGTCTTGGTTTAGGCATGGCCGATTGTTCATAGTGCCATAAGGTGTTCTTTTGTGTGTAGCTAAAGGAAGCGAACTCAGAGTGTGATTTGGGATTTGGTAGGAGACCAAATCGGCTTTAAGGGAGAAGGAAGAACCACGTTTCAAGATCGTGTTAGATTCGAGTAGTTCAGGATTTCACTAACAGGCAGGTGTGTGATTAACCCACCGTTTTCCGGGTTTTTGCTATATCTATATGTGTTGATTGTGTACTAACAAATGCAGTAAAAATTATGAGATGGATACCCTAAAAAGGGGTATATCGATAATCAGGTTAGTGTTATCTGTTGATAAGAATGTGAAAGTGCCGATGTGAATGTAACTATGCCTATGGAAATATGATTGTCTGCCTTAATGACATGTGCGTGCATTTTATTATTCTGCCAATATTACATGTAGCATGTGCATGGGTTGGGATATGATATGAAAGAAGGTACGGGTGTACTTCGAGTACGTGGTTTGATGTTAGCCTTGAGCTACATCGTGGATTGACGTTGACTAAGGTCACGTTGTGGATTAATTGCGATTTAGTTCGCGTGGCTTGATGAGTGGCTGTGTGCCTCATCGTGGTTGATATCGGCTATGTGCCATATCGTGGTTGATGAGTGACTATGTGTCCCATCGTAGTTTTGGTGTTAGCTACGGCTACATCGTGGATTGGCGCTGACTGAGGTCGCGTTGTGGATTATTGTGCTTAATTACACGTGGACGGCATTGATTGCCTTTTGGAGTGAAAAGGAGAGGGTGATTTGATAATCCCCTGGTGTGTGGTGGCTGGATACGGGGGTGTGTAGAGGATGAACCCTAGGTTGGGTTGGGTGCATTTTGCATAATTTTAATGGATATGTGGATTAATTAGAAATGGGCCAAGCCCAGTATATGAATGTGGATCATTGTGGAAATGGGTTAAGCCCGATATGTGAAATTATGCGGTTAATTACCCTGTTACTTGATAAGTGATATGAATATGGGCCAAGCCCAGAATGTTTAATTAAGTGAATATGATATCTTGTTATCTGTTATATGGGTTTATATGTGGTTAACATGTGGGTGGAATTCAGTGGATTAATTACACACTGAGTCTGTTTGACTCACCCAAATTTTTTACCAACATTTCAGGTAATGCATAAAGCTTGGACCGGGTTGGAGTGGATACGAGGTGGCCCATGCAGAAGATATTTTAATTGTTTTACACATTTTATTTATGGAAGGTTATTTTTTTGTAATAAGGGCCACTTTAAGTATTTAAGGCCTTTTATTATGTTTTAGGTTGGATTGTCGATTATATTATTATTTGAAAATGTTTTATTCTAAACAACTTAATTTTATTTGGAACTTTAATTACACAATGTTTTAGTAAAGACAACAAATTTTTATGTTTTTAACTTTAAGTCAAAAGTTTTTCAAACATTTTTCCGCAGTGGCATTTCAAATTCGGTCATAGCAAATGGGCCGGGTTTGGGGTGTTAAAAGTTGGTATCAGAGCTCGGTTCAAAACTCGGCTTTGAGGGTTTTGGGCCCAAGAACATTTTTTTTGGGCTTTTCAAAGATTTGGGCTTTCACAAATTTTTTTTTTTGGGTTTATTCTGGCATGGCACCTGTATCTATGACCCGAAGTCCACAAGGTAAGTACCTCTAATTGTTGTGTGAATTATTATATGATTGGTATGTGGGCATAATTGGGCTCGTAGATTAGTGAACTAGGAGCTATTGAACCCTAGGACTAGTCTACTCCAACACAGAATTGCATAAGACCTAAGTGCCTAATTAAACAAACCTGTGAAGTAAGTCGCCGAGTTAAGGTGTGGCAACCATTGTGCGCATGTCTAGGAGTGGATTCGGTAAGAGCTTGGTATTTAAGCAGTCGTAGCGACTCACCTCCTCTTTACTCGAATCCTACCTGGTGCGTAGCTACGGTTCACCCTAACCAAGAGGACTTATTCACGGGCTAAACCCGATAACTAAAACCCGAAAGGGACTAGCCATACTGTTTTATAAAGATCTTAGTTTTAAATTTACCAAATTACCCCTCTGATTTATAAAATTCTTTTAGACTTGAGAATTTTTCGAAATACACCCGATTTGCAAAATTACTAAAATACCCCTGAGCGGTAAAATTACTAAAATGCCCTTGGTTTCTAAAATTTCCATACTATCCTCAATTTTAATAAGATTTTCTTACTTTGCAAAAGTATCCAAAAAAAAAACCTATTTTGTGAAAACTCAAGATACCCTGATTTGGGAAAATTTACGAAAATGCCCCTAACTTTCAAATTACCGAAATAACCCTTGAATTTTAATTTTTTTTTTAATATCTTGATTTGGAAAATCTTTCTTTCAAAAATATCCATGAGTTTGGAAAATTTCGAAATGACTTTTGGTGATTTTTTTGAATTTACCCCGGTTTATTACCAAAATACCCCTGTAGGGAAAAATGACGAAATTACCCCTGGGTTGGGAATGGACAAGGATGCCCATAGTAGCATGGTAAATGTTGTGGATGAGTGAATGTGTTTCTATTGATGTGAATGAATGTGAATGTGTGATTCTCTGAGCTAGAATAGTGAACTTGAACTAGAAACTTGGATTGATCGAAAGAACTACTCCTGAAAATTCTTTTCATAAAATTGTTCGCGCATAAACAAGTGGAACAAAAGTACTAATGCATAAAATTTCTTAAGTCAGATTAAATCGCGACGCTAGATATGAGTTCTAGGGGACGTGGTCGTCGTGGACGCGGTAGAGGCTAAATGGCTGTGTCGGAACCATCGCTAGTTGTAACACCCCAAATGTAACACCCCAAACCCGGTCAATACGCCACGACCGAATCTGGTATGTCACAGAGGAAAATGTTTTGAAGAAAAACGAGTTCACGATTTAAATTTTGTGAAAAACCCTTTTGAAATTCTATATTTGTAGAAAATAAGTTTAAGACTGAAATCTACTTTGAAATTACATAAAACTTTAATATAAGTGAGTAAATCATAAGTTAGAAAAGATTTATATCATTTTAAGAAAACTCAAATTATTACTTTGAAACCATTTACATTTGATAGTAGTAACTAAATATTTGTAAATCATTTAATATATCGAAAACACTTAAGTTGTTAAAATTGTCAATTAATTTATGTTACCCGATGGTAACGTTTTAGAAACCATCGCGTTGTGAAGTTTAGAAAACATTGGGCTCAATTATTAAATTAACCAAGTAATTTATAAGCCATATTTTAAATCAATTCCAAAGCATAAATATAATCCAAAATTATAATTTGAGAGGCCTTATTACAAACCCATAAAAATATAAAACCAAATTTAAATAAAGTAAAGTTCTCAAACCAAAGTTCACGTAGAACCCAAATTTATTGCATGGCCTCCTCGAGTTCATCCGGCTCCACATCCGCGATCTCACGAATCACCTGAAATGATAAGGGAGAAGGTGAGTCACCAAGACTCAGTGCATATTCCCTTTCTCGGGTAAATGCCACATTCTTACACAAATTATAACAAAGTACATATATGCATAATGCACCCAACCTAGCCATCCATAACTCCTTCTCTACCCCGTGTGGTACCAAACCACTGGTGGTGCCAAACCACTGGTGTCCAAAGACACAATTGTGTTACTAAAACACTGGTGACCGAGGTCACAAATCAAGTGATGGGGCCAACCCATCATGTGATACCAAATCACTGGCAGACGATCCCATATCTCAAAAGTGGGGCCAACCCACGGTGGAATTAACCACAGGGACAAGTCGCTATGAGGTGCCAAACCTCTGGTGTCCGAAGACACGAATGTGATACCAAATCACTGGTGGTTCCAAACCACTGGTGCCCGAAGACACAAATCGAATGATGGGGCCAACCCATCGTGTGATACCAAATCACTGGCGTCGATCCCATATCTCAAAGTGGGGCCAACCCACGGTGGTGTTAACCACAGGGACGAGACGCTATGGGGTGCCAAACCTCTGGAGGTACCAAACCTCTGGTGACCGTAGTCACAATGTGTTACCAAAACACTGGTGTCCGTCGACACGAATATCAATCTTCCCCATCCTCTCATATTGCCCATACCGATGCAATAGATAACCAAATCATGTTAATACACTTTAATATGAATCATATAATAAATACTATAAATCATAGATCATGTTTTCAATCCACATGTAATAACAACATATCGAAACAGACTTACCCGAATCCTCATTCATACCATCATGGTATCATATCCAAATCTCATCGTTTTTCCCACTTTCATAATATGATTAGTTATAACATACATAAAAACATATATAAACCATGTTATAAAGTGTGTAAGATACACACCTTTCACCAACGCAAAACTAACTTCCGGAGATCCGATCTATCGCACTAGATCATTGTCCTACAATCGGCCAATACTAAAAATTATTAACAATGGCCATTCGGCCATATCACTAAATCCAATCAATCTTAGGCTTCCTCAACCAACTTTAAAAAGTATAGAATCCTTACCACTTGACTTACCAACTCCGATTCGCTAAAGGAATGACTTAAACCGATTGCTTCCGAAATCCCAAAGAGCCTATCTTTCAAAACTGATTGTATATAAAAATCAAAGAAACTATCCTTGAATATTCGGCCAAAACAAGGACTAAAAGAGAGGAAGAAGGTTCGGCTATTTGGTTGTGAAAGAAGAAAATATGTGAGTAGAAAAGAGAATAGACATGAGAGAGAGAGAACTCGGTTTAATCAACAATGGAAGAAAGAAAAATGAGTTTGGAGGAGAAAGAGGTTCGGCCAAATGAAAGAAAAAGAATAAGAGAGAAAATGGGGTTGAAAGATTCGGCCAACTCTTTGTTTACCAAAAAGAAAAGTGCATAAAATGCCAAAATGAAGTTTTAGTTTCAAGTGGAAAGATGAGAGAAATAAAATAGTATTTTTGGTTCAATGAAATGAAGGCTAAAACAAAAGCAAAATTTGCACAAAATGTACAATAAACATTCGGCCAAAGAAGAGTTTTTGGAGAGGAAAAGCAAAATGCAAAAAGATGCACAAAAGAGGAATTGGCCAAATATTCCCCCCTAAACCACCTAACAAAATTCGGCCACCCACCTAGACACCCATACCGTCCACATTCAACACTAAAAGCATAGGAATTGTTTCCAAAACATTTTCCACAAGCCAAGCCTTTTGTCCCCTCAATATACCATAACTTCAAGATATCCTTCCATAGCCTTAAGAATCTTATCCCCAATATCAAGCTTTCCTTAATCATAATTTCAACTTACCAAAAGAAATAGTCCAACCTATCATAAACATAGGTTGACCGGCCATCAATGCAAATACACAAAAATAAACCTTCAAAATGCTAAACATACCACTCGAACCTCTAACCTCAAGTTACCTTTCAAGCTCCTTAACCAACTTGCCACTTACTCCTCTTGTGCTATAAATGAACACTTAAATTAACTTAAGTGCTAAGCTCACCTAATCCACTTCATTAAATAAGCCATACTAAAATTTATTCTAACTTCCTAATTAAAATCAAACCTTCACAAGACTATGCTAACACACAAAATTCATATCCAAGCCAACACAAAAATAAATAATATTCTAATTTTCCTAAAGCCCAATTCCCAATCGGCCCAATCCTACTAGGCCCAATTTTGGGATGTTACAGATCTACCCTCCTTAAAGAAAATTTCGTCCTCGAAATTTCCAACTAACTAACAGTCGTACATCCTATCTCACCACACTACGCTCTTGCTGCGCACTCTGATATTAACAACACTACTATACTACTAACAACATTTGAATACGTCAACCCACATCAATCAAAGTAGTATATGGAAATCCAATGATCAAGAACATACTGGTGTTGACGTCCGGTATGTCGCCCTCCTCTCGTCGTCTTGCTGCATACACCAACCCAGGCTGCCTAGCCTCAGTGTTGCTTGCACCTCTGCCCGATGCTCCGCAGCCTCGACCAGAACCATTACCTCCTCTACCGTTATCACGACCTCTCTGCAGTGACGGTCCCTCCTTTCTGAACTGAGCACGATCTTGACCTTCAGATTGATTCCTGGCTAGCTTACGTGGACAGTACCTCACACGATGATCCAGCGAGCCACACTCGAAACATCCTTTTCCTCCGGTCCAACATTCGCCCCAATGAAACTTCCCACATCGATTACACTATGCTGGTCCCTGATTAGCAGTAACAGGCCTCCCAGACTGATTAGGCCCACTCTGCCTAACCCTTTTTTGAGAATCTTCGTCCGACCCAGATGATCCATATCCTCTCTTATGCTTATTCCGATCGTAACTTTGCCTTCCAGATTCCTTTATCCCTTCGGCTATCTTAGCCTTTTCAACCAAAGCAGCAAACTCTCGCTCCTGATGTGGAGCAATCAACAGTCTCAGCTCGTCCTTTAAACCATCCTCGAATCGGACACATCGCTCGTGCTCCGAAGCCACAATACCTCCAGCATACCGGCTCAATCTTAAGAACTCAGCCTCATACTCTAATACGGATTTACTCCCTTGGACCAAATTCAGTAATGCCTTGCGCTGCGCATCAACGTAACTAGACCCGATATATTTCTTCTGATACGCTGCCTTAAAGAAGTCCCAAGTGAGATCCTCCGCCGCAGCACCATTCCGAACCGTGAGCCACCACTGATATGACTCATCCCGAAGAAGCGATACAATCCCTTTTAGCTTTTCCTCGACATTCAAATCCAAATCCTCCATGATTCGCTCCGTCGCCTCTAACCAATATTCAGCTGAGCTGGGAGCTACACCCGAAACACCTCGAAATACCTCGGCTCCATTGGCTCGGAGACGCTCAGGAACAGATTTTCGAGCTCCCGCGCCTCCACCTACTCCAGCTACCCTCTCAAGAATTCGCAGCATCGCCTGAAACACTGCGTCATCCCCCATTTGATCCTGATGCTCAACTCCAACCGCTGGTGGTGGAACTGGTGGTACCTCATTCTCGGATCCTTGACCAGACCTCACTGGCTCAGACACAACCATCCTACCTCGACCACGTCCACGCATAACACGACCTTGACCTCGAGTACTCATGCCTAACGTCTCGTCTTATCTAAGTTAAAAGTTTTATGCATTAGTCGTTATTCCACTTTCTTTAAAGCACAGTTTTATGAAAAGTTTAATAAGAGGTTGTTTCGCGAGTACACCAAACCTATAGTTTTGGGTCTCTAAAGTAGTTCCTACTACTACACAATCATATCATCAAAATCAACAGTTTTGATGTACTTACCAGGGCGGATTGATGCCGGAGACTCGGGGCCATGCCTTTCCAACCATAAAATTTTCAACAAAAATATTTTAAAACCATTCTTTAAATCATTTTGGGCCTCGGGCCCACAGCCGAGCTTTTGAACTTAGCTCTGATAGCAATTTATAACACCCCAAACCCGGTCAATACGCCACGACCGAATCTGGTATTTCATAGAGGAAAACGTTTTGAAGAAAAAACGAGTTCACGATTTAAATTTTGTGAAAAACCCTTTTGAAATTCTATATTTGTAGAAAATAAGTTTAAGACTGAAATCTACTTTGAAATTACATAAAACTTTAATATAAGTGAGTAAATCATAAGTTAGAAAAGATTTATATCATTTTAAGAAAACTCAAATTATTACTTTGAAACCATTTACATTTGATAGTAGTAACTAAATATTTGTAAATCATTTAATATATCGAAAACACTTAAGTTGTTAAAATTGTCAATTAATTTATGTTACCCGATGGTAACGTTTTAAAAACCATCGCGTTGTGAAGTTTAGAAAACATTGGGCTCAATTATTAAATTAACCAAGTAATTTATAAGCCATATTTTAAATCAATTCCAAAGCATAAATATAATCCAAAATCATAATTTGAGAGGCCTTATTACAAACCCATAAAAATATAAAACCAAATTTAAATAAAGTAAAGTTCTCAAACCAAAGTTCACGTAGAACCCAAATTTATTGCATGGCCTCCTCGAGTTCATCCGGCTCCACATCCGCGATCTCACGAATCACCTGAAATGATAAGGGAGAAGGTGAGTCACCAAGACTCAGTGCATATTCCCTCTCCCGGGTAAATGCCACATTCTTACACAAATTATAACAAAGTACATATATGCATAATGCACCCAACCTAGCCATCCATAACTCCTTCTCTACCCCGTGTGGTACCAAACCACTGGTGGTGCCAAACCACTGGTGTCCAAAGACACAATTGTGTTACTAAAACACTGGTGACCGTGGTCACAAATCAAGTGATGGGGCCAACCCATCGTGTGATACCAAATCACTGGCAGACGATCCCATATCTCAAAAGTGGGGCCAACCCACGGTGGAATTAACCACAGGGACAAGTCGCTATGAGGTGCCAAACCTCTGGTGTCCGAAGACACGAATGTGATACCAAATCACTGGTGGTTCCAAACCACTAGTGCCCGAAGACACAAATCGAATGATGGGGCCAACCCATCGTGTGATACCAAATCACTGGCGTCGATCCCATATCTCAAAGTGGGGCCAACCCACGGTGGTGTTAACCACAGGGACGAGACGCTATGGGGTGCCAAACCTCTGGAGGTACCAAACCTCTGGTGACCGTAGTCACAATGTGTTACCAAAACACTGGTGTCCGTCGACACGAATATCAATCTTCCCCATCCTCTCATATTGCCCATACCAATGCAATAGATAACCAAATCATGTTAATACACTTTAATATGAATCATATAATAAATACTATAAATCATAGATCATGTTTTCAATCCACATGTAATAACAACATATCGAAACAGACTTACCCGAATCCTCATTCATACCACCATGGTATCATATCCAAATCTCATCGTTTTTCCCACTTTCATAATATGATTAGTTATAACATACATAAAAACATATATAAACCATGTTATAAAGTGTGTAAGATACACACCTTTCACCAACGCAAAACTAACTTCCGGAGATCCGATCTATCGCACTAGATCATTGTCCTACAATCGGCCAATACTAAAAATTATTAACAAAGGCCATTCGGCCAGATCATTAAATCCAATCAATCTTAGGCTTCCTCAACCAACTTTAAAAAGTATAGAATCCTTACCACTTGACTTACCAACTCCGATTCGCTAAAGGAATGACTTAAACCGATTGCTTCCGAAATCCCAAAGAGCCTATCTTTCAAAACTGATTGTATATAAAAATCAAAGAAACTATCCTTGAATATTCGGCCAAAACAAGGACTAAAAGAGAGGAAGAAGGTTCGGCTATTTGGTTGTGAAAGAAGAAAATATGTGAGTAGAAAAGAGAATAGACATGAGAGAGAGAGAACTCGGTTTAATCAACAATGGAAGAAAGAAAAATGAGTTTGGAGGAGAAAGAGGTTCGGCCAAATGAAAGAAAAAGAATAAGAGAGAAAATGGGGTTGAAAGATTCGGCCAACTCTTTGTTTACCAAAAAGAAAAGTGCATAAAATGCCAAAATGAAGTTTTAGTTTCAAGTGGAAAGATGAGAGAAATAAAATAGTATTTTTGGTTCAATGAAATGAAGGCTAAAACAAAAGCAAAATTTGCACAAAATGTACAATAAACATTCGGCCAAAGAAGAGTTTTTGGAGAGGAAAAGCAAAATGCAAAAAGATGCACAAAAGAGGAATTGGCCAAATATTCCCCCCTAAACCACCTAACAAAATTCGGCCACCCACCTAGACACCCATACCGTCCACATTCAACACTAAAAGCATAGGAATTGTTTCCAAAACATTTTCCACAAGCCAAGCCTTTTGTCCCCTCAATATACCATAACTTCAAGATATCCTTCCATAGCCTTAAGAATCTTATCCCCAATATCAAGCTTTCCTTAATCATAATTTCAACTTACCAAAAGAAATAGTCCAACCTATCATAAACATAGGTTGACCGGCCATCAATGCAAATACACAAAAATAAACCTTCAAAATGCTAAACATACCACTCGAACCTCTAACCTCAAGTTACCTTTCAAGCTCCTTAACCAACTTGCCACTTACTCCTCTTGTGCTATAAATGAACACTTAAATTAACTTAAGTGCTAAGCTCACCTAATCCACTTCATTAAATAAGCCATACTAAAATTTATTCTAACTTCCTAATTAAAATCAAACCTTCACAAGACTATGCTAACACACAAAATTCATATCCAAGCCAACACAAAAATAAATAATATTCTAATTTTCCTAAAGCCCAATTCCCAATCGGCCCAATCCTACTAGGCCCAATTTTGGGATGTTACAGATCTACCCTCCTTAAAGAAAATTTCGTCCTCGAAATTTCCAACTAACTAACAGTCGTACATCCTATCTCACCACACTACGCTCTTGCTGCGCACTCTGATATTAACAACACTACTATACTACTAACAACATTTGAATACGTCAACCCACATCAATCAAAGTAGTATATGGAAATCCAATGATCAAGAACATACTGGTGTTGACGTCCGGTGCGTCGCCCTCCTCTCGTCGTCTTGCTGCATACACCAACCCAGGCTGCCTAGCCTCAGTGTTGCTTGCACCTCTGCCCGATGCTCCGCAGCCTCGACCAGAACCATTACCTCCTCTACCGTTATCACGACCTCTCTGCAGTGACGGTCCCTCCTTTCTGAACTGAGCACGATCTTGACCTTCAGATTGATTCCTGGCTAGCTTACGTGGACAGTCCCTCACACGATGATCCAACGAGCCACACTCGAAACATCCTTTTCCTCCAGTCCAACATTCGCCCCAATGAAACTTCCCACATTGATTACACTATGCTGGTCCCTGATTAGCAGTAACAGGCCTCCCAGACTGATTAGGCCCACTCTGCCTAACCCTTTTTTGAGAATCTTTGTCCGACCCAGATGATCCATATCCTCTCTTATGCTTATTCCGATCGTAACTTTGCCTTCCAGATTCCTTTATCCCTTCGGCTATCTTAGCCTTTTCAACCAAAGCAGCAAACTCTCGCTCCTGATGTGGAGCAATCAACAGTCTCAGCTCGTCCTTCAAACCATCCTCGAATCGGACACATCGCTCGTGCTCCGAAGCCACAATACCTCCAGCATACCGGCTCAATCTTAAGAACTCAGCCTCATACTCTAATACAGATTTACTCCCTTGGACCAAATTCAGTAATGCCTTGCGCTGCGCATCAACGTAACTAGACCCGATATATTTCTTCTGATACGCTGCCTTAAAGAAGTCCCAAGTGAGATCCTCTGCCGCAGCACCATTCCGAACCGTGAGCCACCACTGATATGACTCATCCCGAAGAAGCGATACAATCCCTTTTAGCTTTTCCTCGACATTCAAATCCAAATCCTCCATGATTCGCTCCGTCGCCTCTAACCAATATTCAGCTGAGCTGGGAGCTACACCCGAAACACCTCGAAATACCTCGGCTCCATTGGCTCGGAGACGCTCAGGAACAGATTTCCGAGCTCCCGCGCCTCCACCTACTCCAGCTACCCTCTCAAGAATTCGCAGCATCGCCTGAAACACTGCGTCATCCCCCATTTGATCCTGATGCTCAACTCCAACCGCTGGTGGTGGAACTGGTGGTACCTCATTCTCGGATCCTTGACCAGACCTCACTGGCTCAGACACAACCATCCTACCTCGACCACGTCCACGCATAACACGACCTTGACCTCGAGTACTCATGCCTAACGTCTCGTCTTATCTAAGTTAAAAGTTTTATGCATTAGTCGTTATTCCACTTTCTTTAAAGCACAGTTTTATGAAAAGTTTAATAAGAGGTTGTTTCGCGAGTACACCAAACCTATAGTTTTGGGTCTCTAAAGTAGTTCCTACTACTACACAATCATATCATCAAAATCAACAGTTTTGATGTACTTACCAGGGCGGATTGATGCCGGAGACTCGGGGCCATGCCTTTCCAACCATAAAATTTTCAACAAAAATATTTTAAAACCATTCTTTAAATCATTTTGGGCCTCGGGCCCACAGCCGAGCTTTTGAACTTAGCTCTGATAGCAATTTATAACACCCCAAACCCGGTCAATACGCCACGACCGAATCTGGTATTTCATAGAGGAAAACGTTTTGAAGAAAAAACGAGTTCACGATTTAAATTTTGTGAAAAACCCTTTTGAAATTCTATATTTGTAGAAAATAAGTTTAAGACTGAAATCTACTTTGAAATTACATAAAACTTTAATATAAGTGAGTAAATCATAAGTTAGAAAAGATTTATATCATTTTAAGAAAACTCAAATTATTACTTTGAAACCATTTACATTTGATAGTGGTAACTAAATATTTGTAAATCATTTAATATATCGAAAACACTTAAGTTGTTAAAATTGTCAATTAATTTATGTTACCCGATGGTAACGTTTTAAAAACCATCGCGTTGTGAAGTTTAGAAAACATTGGGCTCAATTATTAAATTAACCAAGTAATTTATAAGCCATATTTTAAATCAATTCCAAAGCATAAATATAATCCAAAATCATAATTTGAGAGGCCTTATTACAAACCCATAAAAATATAAAACCAAATTTAAATAAAGTAAAGTTCTCAAACCAAAGTTCACGTAGAACCCAAATTTATTGCATGGCCTCCTCGAGTTCATCCGGCTCCACATCCGCGATCTCACGAATCACCTGAAATGATAAGGGAGAAGGTGAGTCACCAAGACTCAGTGCATATTCCCTCTCCCGGGTAAATGCCACATTCTTACACAAATTATAACAAAGTACATATATGCATAATGCACCTAACCTAGCCATCCATAACTCCTTCTCTACCCCGTGTGGTACCAAACCACTGGTGGTGCCAAACCACTGGTGTCCAAAGACACAATTGTGTTACTAAAACACTGGTGACCGAGGTCACAAATCAAGTGATGGGGCCAACCCATTGTGTGATACCAAATCACTGGCAGACGATCCCATATCTCAATAGTGGGGCCAACCCACGGTGGAATTAACCACAGGGACGAGTCACTATGAGGTGCCAAACCTCTGGTGTCCGAAGACACGAATGTGATACCAAATCACTGGTGGTTCCAAACCACTGGTGCCCGAAGACACAAATCGAATGATGGGGCCAACCCATCGTGTGATACCAAATCACTGGCGTCGATCCCATATCTCAAAGTGGGGCCAACCCACGGTGGTGTTAACCACAGGGACGAGACGCTATGGGGTGCCAAACCTCTGGAGGTACCAAACCTCTGGTGACCGTAGTCACAATGTGTTACCAAAAACACTGGTGTCCGTCGACACGAATATCAATCTTCCCCCTCCCCTCATATTGCCTATACCAATGCAATAGATAACCAAATCATGTTAATACACTTTAATATGAATCATATAATAAATACTATAAATCATAGATCATGTTTTCAATCCACATGTAATAACAACATATCGAAACAGACTTACCCGAATCCTCATTCATACCATCATGGTATCATATCCAAATCTCATCGTTTTTCCCACTTTCATAATATGATTAGTTATAACATACATAAAAACATATATAAACCATGTTATAAAGTGTGTAAGATACACATATTTCACCAACGCAAAACTAACTTCTGGAGATCCGATCTATCGCACTAGATCATTGTCCTACAATCGGCCAATACTAAAAATTATTAACAAAGGCCATTCGGCCATATCATTAAATCCAATCAATCTTAGGCTTCTTCAACCAACTTTAAAAAGTATAGAATCCTTACCACTTGACTTACCAACTCCGATTCGCTAAAGGAATGACTTAAACCGATTGCTTCCGAAATCCCAAAGAGCCTATCTTTCAAAACTGATTGTATATAAAAATCAAAGAAACTATCCTTGAATATTCGGCCAAAACAAGGACTAAAAGAGAGGAAGAAGGTTCGGCTATTTGGTTGTGAAAGAAGAAAATATGTGAGTAGAAAAGAGAATAGACATGAGAGAGAGAGAACTCGGTTTAATCAACAATGGAAGAAAGAAAAATGAGTTTGGAGAAGAAAGAGGTTCGGCCAAATGAAAGAAAAAGAATAAGAGAGAAAATGGGGTTGAAAGATTCGGCCAACTCTTTGTTTACCAAAAAGAAAAGTGCATAAAATGCCAAAATGAAGTTTTAGTTTCAAGTGGAAATATGAGAGAAATAAAATAGTATTTTTGGTTCAATGAAATGAAGGCTAAAACAAAAGCAAAATTTGCACAAAATGTACAATAAACATTCGGCCAAAGAAGAGTTTTTGGAGAGGAAAAGCAAAATGCAAAAAGATGCACAAAAGAGGAATTGGCCAAATATTCCCCCCTAAACCACCTAACAAAATTCGGCCACCCACCTAGACACCCATACCGTCCACATTCAACACTAAAAGCATAGGAATTGTTTCCAAAACATTTTCCACAAGCCAAGCCTTTTGTCCCCTCAATATACCATAACTTCAAGATATCCTTCCATAACCTTAAGAATCTTATCCCCAATATCAAGCTTTCCTTAATCATAATTTCAACTTACCAAAAGAAATAGTCCAACCTATCATAAACATAGGTTGACCGGCCATCAATGCTAATACACAAAAATAAACCTTCAAAATGCTAAACATACACTCGAACCTCTAACCTCAAGCTACCTTTCAAGCTCCTTAACCAACTTGCCACTTACTCCTCTTGTGCTATAAATGAACACTTAAATTAACTTAAGTGCTAAGCTCACCTAATCCACTTCATTAAATAAGCCATACTAAAATTTATTCTAACTTCCTAATTAAAATCAAACCTTCACAAGACTATGCTAACACACAAAATTCATATCCAAGCCAACACAAAAATAAATAATATTCTAATTTTCCTAAAGCCCAATTCCGAATCGGCCCAATCCTACTAGGCCCAATTTTGGGATGTTACACCAAACCTGGCCCACGAGCCACGGCCGAATTCAGAATGCCACTGCGGAAAACGTTTGAAAAACTTTTGACTTAGAGTTAAAAACATAAAAATTTGTTGTCTTTACTAAAACATTGTGTAATTAAAGTTCCAAATAAAATTAAGTTGTTTAAAATAAAACATTTTCAAATAATAATATAATCGACAATCCAACTTAAAACATAATAAAAAGCCCTTAAATACTTAAAGTGGCCCTTATTACAATAAATAACCTTTCATAAATAAAATGTGTAAAACAAATAAAATATCTTCTGCATGGGCCACCTCGTATCCACTCCAACCCGGTCCAAGCTTTATGCATCACCTGTAAGGTTTGAGAAAAATTGGGTGAGTCATACAGACTTAGTGCATAGTTATTTCACATGTCTCTACGTATGGGCTTGGCCCATATCCACACATCAATCACATATCAGATGATAAGGTATTATATCCACATAATTCCACATGTTTGGCTTGGCCCATATCCACATTGATCCACATATTTAGTCATGCAAAATGCATAAATATGCAACATGAAGCCCAACCCAACCTAGAGTCCATCCGTTACTCCTACCTTAGCAGACTCCCTGCCCAAGGCCGTGGCTAATCCACCGATCACATAGTGATCCACATATCTTACCTTGGAAGACTTGCTGCCCAAGGCCGTGGCTAAGCCACTGATCACATAGTGATCCACATATCTGTATCCACGAGGTGACTCGAGGTCATCCTTAATCTACGGTGATGCACACAGCTATCATCCGCCGAGATGGGCACCTAGCCAACACCTCCCTTGATGTAGCCACCATCAAGCGCCAATGTAGCACAAGGCTAACATCAGACCACGTACATAATGTACACCCTTTCCTTCGATAGTCACATCCCAAGTCCCATGCATATATGTGTATCATGGCAACATATCACTTGAACAATTATGCATCACATGCCATCACATTTCATATATTCATCAATAATCATTTAATATTGTAAATCACTGACCTGAGTATTCGATCACCCACCACGGGTATTCATAATCTTAGTCCTTAATTCGGCTACCATTAACATCATATCACATATACATAAATATAACACATACACACAATCAAGAGACAGTGCGATAACTACGCACCTATTTGGCACAGTCGATTAAATCCCGAAAACGCCACTTGATTATGAACTCTGTCGAAATTCCTTAAACAACCCACATTAGAATCGGCTTTAAGCAATAATCCAAAAGAATGGCCCTTGGCCGAATGCTACCCTTACTTACCTTGAAGAATCGAATCCCGAAAGCTTCTCCTTTAATGCCCCTTAATGTTGGCTACCATCACAAGAAACACATATCATGGCACAAGCATAATCGGCCATCCCTAAACCAAGGCTTAATCCTTGATTCGGCACACTTAAAAGAAAGAAAACCTACACCGATTGCTAGGATAGAAATTACTTACCACCTTGATGCTTGAAGAGACCAAATAAGAGAAAAAGGTTTCGGCTAAACCTTCCCAATGGTAATGAGATATTCGGATAACACAAAGATAGGTATAGAAACGAAGTTGAGATGGTGTTTCGGCACTTTACTGATGAAAAGGGATTACGCCAAAGTGGAGGGAGTAGAATGCTTAGAGGATTTGGCTATGGTGTTTCTTTAAGGCTTCAAACTAAGAGGAAAGGGTACACAAAGAAGGCTACAAGATTCGGCTATGGGGTTTCCTTAAAGTTTCAAGCAAAGACAAGAGAGAAAGAGGCTATAGGGTTCGGCCAAGCCTTACCAAAGGTGATGAGAAACTCGGCTATCAAAAGGAAAAGAAGGAGTTTGGGAAAGGAGATAGATTCGGCCAAACTAGCAAATAGAGAGAAGAAGGAAACGCTAGTGACCTTAATGGTCTTTGAAGTTTCAAACACAAAACAAAGAGAAGGGAAATCGAAACTAAATGGCTTATGCACAAAAACGGCACTTTGATGGCATTAGGATTTCGGCACCACACTAGAGAAAGAAGAATAAACCCGAAAAGAAAACACCTAAACTCCTTAAGAGAAATTTGGCTACTCCCCTCTACTCACAAAACCGAAATGGCCATCAAAGAAATCCCCCTTGACCATCCAACTCACATATTCATCACAAATCCCACAATTTGCTCTTTATTTCCTCCTAATCCTATTCCTTCCAAAAATTCGGCCAACTCCCCCCTAGTCCATGAAACCATCCATGTTCATGGACAAAATGCCATAGAAGAGTTTCCAAAACAACACTCCATAATCCATGCCTTTTGTCCCCTCATCATACCATTTTCATTGATACCATACCTTAACTAAAAACTTGCCTTATTCCTTAGTCTACTATCCAAAAATAACAAAGTCCAACCTTATCTTAATTAGAGTTTGACCAACACATGCCATATGAATGCAAAAATAAAAAGTCACCTTATTGTCATCCATGGGATTCGAACCTCTTCCCTCATGCAATAACTTATGTGCCAACACCACTTTACTACTTGCTCACTTATGTTAACATTAAACACTTAAATTAACTTAAGCATCATAATCACTTGATCCACTTCACTAAATTCTCCATACTAAAAATTATTCTAAACCAATTAATTCCAAGCCTTCACAAGACTATATTAAGCCCACAATAAAATCATACCTAAATTAACACAAGCAACAAGATGATACTCAAATTTTCCTAAAGCCCAAGGCCCAATCGACCCAATCCTATTAGGCCCAATTTCGGGATGTTACACTAGTGAAGCATCTAGAACCTTGAGTGTGAACTTGGAGACTGTACCTAGAAAGTATATTGGTTTTATTAAGATCAGAGTGCGCAGCAAGAGCGTAGTGTGGCGAGATAGGATGTACGATTGTTAGTTAGTTGGAAATTTCGAGGACGAAATTTCTTTAAGGAGGGTAGAATTGTAATATCCCGAAATTGGGCCTAGTAGGATTGGGCCAATTAGGCCTTGGGCTTTAGGAAAATTTTGAGTATCATCTTGTTGCTTGTGTTAATTTAGGTATGATTTTATTGTGGGCTTAATATAGTCTTGTGAAGGCTTGGAATTAATTGGTTTAGAATAATTTTTAGTATGGATAATTTAGTGAAGTGGATCAAGTGATTATGATGCTTAAGTTAATTTTAAGTGTTTAATGTTAGCATAAGTGAGCTAGTAGTAAAGTGGAGCTGGCGCATGAGTTATTGCATGAGGGAAGAGGTTCAAATCCCATGGATGACATTAAGGTGACTTTTAATTTTTGTATGGCATGTGTTGGTCAAATTTTACTTATGGTAAGGATGGACTTTGTTATTTTTGGATAGTAGACTAAGGAATAAGGCAAGTTTTTAGTTAAGGTATGGTATCAATGAAAATGGTATGATGAGGGGACAAAAGGCATGGATTATGGAGTGTTGTTTTGGAAACTCTTCTATGGCATTTTGTCCATGAACATGGATGGTTTCATGGACTAGGGGGAGTTGGCCGAATTTTTGGAAGGAATAGGATTAGGAGGAAATAAAGAGGAAATTGTGGGATTTGTGATGAATATGTGAGTTGGATGGCCAAGGGGGATTTCTTTGATGACCATTTCGGTTTTGTGAGTAGAGGGGAGTAGCCAAATTTCTCTTAAGGAGTTTAGGTGTTTTCTTTTCGGGTTTATTCTTCTTTCTCTAGTGTGGTGCCGAAATCCTAATGCCATCAAAGTGTCGTTTTTGTGCATAAGCCATTTAGTTTCGGTTTCCCTTCTCTTTGTTTTGTGTTCGAAACTTTAAAGACCATTAAGGTCACTAGCGTTTTCTTCTTCTCTCTATTTGCTAATTTGGCCGAATCTATCTCCTTTCCCAAACTCTTTCTTTTCCTTTTGATAGTCGAGTTTGTCATCACCTTTGGTAAGGCTTCGCCGAACCCTATAGCCTCTTTCTTTCTTGTCTTTGCTTGAAAATTTAAGAAACACCATAGCCAAATCCTCTAAGCATTCTACTCCTTCCACTTTGGCGTAATCCCTTTTCATCAGTAAAGTGCCGAAACACCATCTCAACCTCGTTTCTATACCTATCTTTGTGTTAGCCGAATATCCTATTACCATTGGGAAGGTTTAGCCGAAACCTTTTTCTCTTATTTGATCTCTTCAAGCAACGAGGTGGTAAGTAATTTCTATCCTAGCAATTGGTGTAGGTTCTCTTTCTTTTAAGTGTGCCGAATCAAGGATTAAGTCTTGGTTTAGGCATGGTCGATTGTTCATAGTGCCATAAAAAGGTGTTCTTTTTTGTGTAGCTAAAGGAAGAGAACTCAGAGTGTGATTTGGGATTTGGTAGGAGACCAAATCGGCTTTAAGGGAGAAGGAAGAACCACGTTTCGAGATCGTGTTAGATTCGAGTAGTTCGGGATTTCACTAATAGGCAGGTGTGTGATTAACCCACCGTTTTCCGGGTTTTTGCTATATCTGTATGTGTTGATTATGTACTAACAAATGCAGTAAAAATTATGAGATGGATACCCTAAAAAGGGGTATATCGATAATCCAATTAGTGTTATATGTTGATAAGAATGTGAAAGTGCCGATGTGAATGTAACTATGCCTATGGAAATATGATTGTCTGCCTTAATGACATGTGCGTGCATTTTATTATTATGCCAATATTACATGTAGCATGTGCATGGGTTGGGATATGATATGAAAGAAGGTACGGGTCTACTTCGAGTACGTGGTTTGATGTTAGCCTTGAGCTACATCGTGGATTGACGTTGACTAAGGTCACGTTGTGGATTAATTACGATTTAGTTCGTGTGGCTTGATGAGTAGCTGTGTGCCTCATCGTGGTTGATATCGGCTATGTGCCATATCGTGGTTGATGAGTGACTATGTGTCCCATCGTAGTTTGGTGTTAGCTACGGCTACATCGTGGATTGGCGCTGACTGAGGTCGCGTTGTGGATTATTGTGCTTAATTGCACGTGGACGGCATTGATTGCCTTTTGGAGTGAAAAGGAGAGGGTGATTTGATAATCCCCTGGTGTGTGGTGGCTGGATACGGGGGTGTGTAGAGGATGAACCCTAGGTTGGGTTGGGTGCATTTTGCATAATTTTAATGGATATGTGGATTAATTAGAAATGGGCCAAGCCCAGTATATGAATGTGGATCATTGTGGAAATGGGTTAAGCCTGATATGTGGAATTATGCAGTTAATTACCCTGTTACCTGATAAGTGATATGAATATGGGCCAAGCCCAGAATGTGTTATTAAGTGAATATGATATCTTGTTATCTGTTATATGGGTTTATATGTGGTTAACATGTGGGTGGAATTCAGTGGATTAATTACACACTAAGTCTGTTTGACTCACCCAAATTTTTTACCAACATTTCAAGTAATGCATAAAGCTTGGACCGGGTTGGAGTGGATACGAGGTGGCCCATGCAGAAGATATTTTAATTGTTTTACACATTTTATTTATGGAAGGTTATTTTTTTGTAATAAGGGCCACTTTAAGTATTTAAGGACTTTTATTATGTTTTAGGTTGGATTGTCGATTATATTATTATTTGAAAATGTTTTATTTTAAACAACTTAATTTTATTTGGAACTTTAATTACACAATGTTTTAGTAAAGACAACAAATTTTTATGTTTTGAACTTTAAGTCAAAATTTTTCAAACATTTTTCCGCAGTGGCATTTCAAATTCGGTCATAGCAAATGGGCTGGGTTTGGGGTGTTACATATTTTGTAATTTTGTGAAATAGGGACTAAAATTTCAAAATGTGAAAATGTTTGGGCTAATTTGTAAATTGCTCTAAATATGTGTTTTTGAATTGACTTGAATGTTTTGGTGAATAAAAGGGTTAAATTTGAATATGTATAGATCAAGAACCGAAAAAAACGGACTTAGATCGTGGAAAATCAAAAATAGTTGAAGAGCCGTCCATTTTCGTTCCTCCTATACAATGTAAGTCGATATACAAAAAAATGTATTTGATAATTTCCACGTTTTCGTAATCGTTGCTTTGTATACTTCAAAACCCATGCTTCAATTTTGTGAATTGATGAATATTTTGTAATGTGCCATTGATGAACATGTGAGTTTTTGGATGTTTGATGGTGAAATGTGAATTATATGTGATAGATTAACATAGTTTGTCTTTGGAGTTTTGATGATTTTAGGTAATTTGGACTAAATTGAGAACATGAAATTTTGAAGGACAAAATTGTGAAATAAATGAAATGTATGGACTCATATGAGCATGAGTAAAATTCGGCTATGCATGGTAACTTGAAATTATGTGTATTTTGTAATTTTTTGAAATAAGGACTAAAATTTCAATATGTGAAAATGTGAAGGCTAATTTGCAAATTGCCCTAAACATGTGTTTTTGGATTGAATTGAATGTTTTGGTGAATAAAAGGGTTAAATTTGAATATGTATAGATCAAGAACCGAACAAAACGGACTTAGATCGTGGAAAATCAAAAATAGTTGAATAGCCGTCCATTTTCATTCCTCCTATACGAGGTAAGTCGATATACAAAGAAATGTATTTCATAATTTCTACGTTTTCATAATCGTTTCTTTGTATACTTCAAAACCAATGCTTCAATTTTGTGAATTGATGAATATTTTGTAATGTGCCATTGATGAACATGTGAGTTTTTGGATGTTTGATGGTGAAATGTGAATTATATGTGATAGATTAACATAGTTTGTCTTTGGAGTTTTGATGATTTTAGGTAATTTTGACTAAATTGAGAACATGAAATTTTGAAGGACAAAATTGTGAAATAAATGAAATGTATGGACTCATATGAGCATGAGTAAAATTCGGATATGCATGGGTAACTTGAAATTATGTGTATTTTGTAATTTTTTGAAATAGGGACTAAAATTTCAAAATGTGAAAATGTGATGGCTAATTTGCAAATTGCCCTAAATATGTGTTTTTGGATTGAATTGAATGTTTTGGTGAATAAAAGGGTTAAGTTTGAATATGTATAGATCAAGAACCGAAAAAAAGGGACTTAGATCGTGGAAAATCAAAAATAGTTGAATAGCCGTCCATTTTCGTTCCTCCTATACGAGGTAAGTCGATATACAAAGAAATGTATTTCATAATTTCTACGTTTTCATAATCGTTACTTTGTATACTTCAAAACCAATGCTTCAATTTTGTGAATTGATGAATATTTTGTAATGTGCCATTGATGAACATGTGAGTTTTTGGATGTTTGATGGTGAAATGTGAATTATGTAACATCCTAAAATTTGAGTATTATTTGTGTTGGCTTGGGTATGAATTTTGTGTGTTTAGCATAGTCTTGTGAAGGCTTGATTTTATTTTGGAAGCTAGAATAATTTTTAGTATGGTTTATTTAATGAAGTGGATTAGGTGAACTTGACACTTAAGTTAATTTAAGTTTTAAATTCTAGCACAAGAGGAGTTAGTGGCAAGATGGTTTGGATGCAGGAAGAGATGCTTGAGGGATATGGTTCGAGTTGCTTGGAGAGCATTTTGAAGACTTTATTTTTTGTTTTATGTGTATCCTAGCATTAATGGTCGGTCAAACTCTAATTATGATAGGGTGGACTTTCAATCTTTTGGTAAGTTGAATAGCATAATAGGAAAGCTTGAACTATGGGATAAGAATCTTAGGTTTATGGAAGGATGGGGGGGACATAAGGCTTGGCTTAAGGAAGTTGTTTTGGAAACTTTTCTTAGGCCATTAGTGCATGTATGTGGACGGCATGTGTGGGTAGGGGGTGGCCGAATCTTTGGTTTGGTTGGTAGCTAGTTAGTGCCAAATTTCTCTTTGGTTAGTAGTCATTTTCGGCTAGCTAGGTAGACATTCAACCTTTGTTTTGTGTCAAAACCGAAACTCATTTGAACCTTACCAATTCTTCTCTTTTGTGCACCTTTTTGCATTTCCTCTTTCATTTTTCTCTTGAAACCGAAACTACATTTGAACTTTGTGCATTTTTGTGCACTTTTCTTCTTTGGTAAAATAGGTGTTGGCCGAATCTCTTAATCCCATTTTCCCTCTTTTCTTTCTTTTGAATATTGTTCAAAATCACAACATCTCTTTTACTCTCTTCTTGGCCGAATCTCTTTCTTCACCATTCTTCTTAATTTTTCTTCCATTGTTTGCTAAAAACCGAATCCTCTCCTTTTCATTTTTGATTTTCTTTGCCACTCACGTATTTCATTCTTTTTAGCCTCACATCAATTGTTTTCTTCTCTCAAAACCATAGCCGAAACTCTCATATCCTATTTGGTTTGCCTTGGCCAAATATCATCAATAGTAGGACTTCTTTTGGTTTTCTTCAAACGGTTTTGGAAGATAGGTATGTGTCATGGTTATATTTCCTTATTCTTTTTCTCGATTCTATGTTGTTTCTCTTGTGGGCAAAGGCCAAATTTTGGGCACTTGTTGCAAGGTTCTAATCATTCTTAGAAACCAATTTTCTTCTAGGCTCTTTGGGACGTTGGAAGCGATCAATCTAAGCCTCTTTTCTTGGTCAATTGTTTTGGGTAAGCATATAGGTAAGATTGGTATTTCGAAGGATAACTCTTTTGGATTAAGGTGTTAATGGCCGAATCGCCTTTGTTTATAATCTAAGTTTTGGCTGATTGTAGGACAAGGTGATCTAGTGCGGTAGATCGGATCTTCGGATTTTAGTACTTGCGTTAGTGTCAGGTGTGTATCTTACACACTTTATAATTCGGTGATATGTATTTATATATATACTAATCGTTTTATTAAAGTGAAAAACTATGAGATATTGACTTGATACCTTGAAGGGTATGTGCAAGGATTCGGGTAAGTCCGATTCGATATGATGCTAATATATGATTGATTGATATCATGATCTACGTTTTAAATATGTTATATGATCATATCAAGTATGATGGCATGATTGATAATCTTAATACATTGGTTTGGGAACATGAGTGGAGGGGGAAGGATTTGATATCTATGTCTTTGGACACTAGAGGTTTGGCACCTCCAGTGATTTGGTATCACATTTGTGTCTTTGGGACACCAGAGGTTTGGCACCTCATAGCGACTCGTCCCTGTGGTTTAACACCACCGTGGGTTGGCCCCACTTTTGAGATATGGGATTGTCGCCAGTGATTTGGCATCACACGTGGGTTGGCCCCACAACTTGATTATTCGTGACTTTGGTCACCAGTGATTTGGTATCACATTTGTGTCTTTGGGACACTAGAGGTTTGGCACCTCATAGCGACTCGTCCCTGTGGTTTAACACCACCGTACGTTGGCCCCACTTTTGAGATATGGGATCGTCGCCAGTGATTTGGTATCGCACGTGGGTTGGCCCCACAGATGGATTATTCGTGACTTTGGTCACCAGTGATTTGGTATCACATTTTGGATATCGTGACTTTGGGTCACCAGTGGTTTGGCACCACCAGTGGTTTGGTACCACACGGGGTAGGAAAGGAGTTATGGATGGCTAGGTTGGGTGCATTATATGTATGTTGCTTGATTATAAATTGTGTAAGAATGTTGCATTAACCGGGAGAGGGATTATGCACTGAGTCTTGGTGACTCACCTTCTCCCTTATCATTTCAGGTGATTCGTGAGATCGCGGATTGAGGAGCCGGATGAACTCGAGGAGGCCATGCAATAAAATTTGATTTTACATGAACTTCGAATTGGGGTACTTTAATTTATATTAATTTGGTTTTTGTTTTATTTTGGGTTTGTAATAAGGCCTCTTTAATTATGTTTTGGATTATTTATATGCTTTGGATATGTTTTAAATATGGCTTATAAATTATTTGATTAATTTAATAATTGAGCCCAAAGTTTTCTAAAATAATAAAAACGCAATGGTTTTAAAATCTTACCATCGGGTAATATAAATCTTTTGATAGTAAAATATAAATCAAGTGTTTTCTACAGTTTTAATGATTTCCAAATATTAAGTTTCCACATTCAAATGCAAATGTTTTCAAAGTAATAATCCGAGTTTTCTTAAATGATACAATTGTTTTCTAACCTATGATTTATCAACTAAGCTTTAAAGTTTTATTTATGAAATTTCAAAGTAAATTATCGGTTTTAACTTATTATACATCTGTTTTCTACAAATATAGAATTTTAAAAGAGTTTTTCACTAAAATTTAATTCTTAATTCGATTCTTTTCAAAACTTTTTCCTCAGTGACATACCAGATTCGGTCATGGCGTATTGACCGGGTTTGGGGTGTTACAAATTATATGTGATAGATTAACATAGTTTGTCTTTGGAGTTTTGATGATTTTAGGTAATTTTGACTAAATTGAGAACATGAAATTTTGAAGGACTAAATTGTGAAATAAATGAAACGTATGGAGTTATATGAGCATGAGTAAAATTCGGCTATGCATGGGTAACTTGAAATTATGTGTATTTTGTAATTTTGTGAAATAGGGACTAAAATTTCAAAATGTGAAAATGTTTGGGCTAATTTGTAAATTGCTCTAAATATGTGTTTTTGAATTGAATTGAATGTTTTGGTGAATAAAAGGGTTAAATTTGAATATGTATAGATCAAGAACCGAAAAAAACGGACTTAGATCGTGGAAAATCAAAAATAATTGAAGAGCCGTCCATTTTCGTTCCTCCTATACAATGTAAGTCGATATACAAAAAAATGTATTTGATAATTTCTATGTTTTCGTAATCGTTGCTTTGTATACTTCAAAACCCATGCTTCAATTTTGTGAATTGATGAATATTTTGTAATGTGCCATTGATGAACATGTGAGTTTTTGGATGTTTGATGGTGAAATGTGAATTATATGTGATAGATTAACATAGTTTGTCTTTGGAATTTTGATGATTTTAGGTAATTTTGACTAAATTGAGAACATGAAATTTTGAAGGACAAAATTGTGAAATAAATGAAATGTATGGACTCATATGAGCATGAGTAAAATTCCGCTATGCGTGGGTAACTTGAAATTATGTGTATTTTGTAATTTTTTGAAATAGGGACTAAAATTTCAAAATGTGAAAATGTGAAGGCTAATTTGCAAATTGCCCTAAATATGTGTTTTTGGATTGAATTGAATGTTTTGGTGAATAAAAGGGTTAAATTTGAATATGTATAGATCAAGAACCGAAAAAAACGGACTTAGATCGTGGAAAACCAATAATAGTTGAATAGCCGTCCATTTTCGTTCCTCCTATACGAGGTAAGTCGATATACAAAGAAATGTATTTCATAATTTCTATGTTTTCATAATCGCTACTTTATATACTTCAAAACCAATGCTTCAATTTTGTGAATTGATGAATATTTTGTAATGTGTCATTGATGAACATGTGAGTTTTTGGATGTTTGATGGTGAAATGTGAATTATATGTGATAGATTAACATAGTTTGTCTTTGGAGTTTTGATGATTTTAGGTAATTTGGACTAAATTGAGAACATGAAATTTTGAAGGACTAAATTGTGAAATAAATGAAATGTATGGACTCATATGAGCATGAGTAAAATTCGGCTATGCATGGGTAACTTGAAATTATGTGTATTTTGTAATTTTGTGAAATAGGGACTAAAATTTCAAAATCTGAAAATGTTTGGGCTAATCTGTAAATTGCTCTAAATATGTGTTTTTGAATTGAATTGAATGTTTTGGTGAATAAAAGGGTTAAATTTGAATTTGTATAGATCAAGAACCGAAAAAAACGGACTTAGATCGTGGAAAATCAAAATAGTTGAAGAGCCGTCCATTTTCGTTCCTCCTATACAATGTAAGTCGATATACAAAAAAATGTATTTGAAAATTTCTACGTTTTCGTAATCGTTGCTTTGTATACTTCAAAACCCATGCTTCAATTTTGTGAATTGATGAATATTTTGTAATGTGCCATTGATGAACATGTGAGTTTTTGGATGTTTGATGGTGAAATGTGAATTATATGTGATAGATTAACATAGTTTGTCTTTGGAGTTTTGATGATTTTAGGTAATTTGGACTAAATTGAGAACATGAAATTTTGAAGGACAAAATTGTGAAATAAATGAAATGTATGGACTCATATGAGCATGAGTAAAATTCCGCTATGCATGGGTAACTTGAAATTATGTGTATTTTGTAATTTTTTGAAATAGGGACTAAAATTTCAAAATGTGAAAATGTGAAGGCTAATTTGCAAATTGCCCTAAATATGTGTTTTTGGATTGAATTGAATGTTTTGGTGAATAAAAGGGTTAAATTTGAATATGTATAGATCAAGAACCGAAAAAAACGGACTTAGATCGTGGAAAATCAATAATAGTTGAATAGCCGTCCATTTTCGTTCCTCCTATACGAGGTAAGTCGATATACAAAGAAATGTATTTCATAATTTCTACGTTTTCATAATCGTTGCTTTGTATACTTCAAAACCAATTGTAACACCCCAAACTCGGCCCAAAACATATGGCCAAATTCGGTTTGCTATAGAGAAAACATTTTGAAAACCATTTTAAAACCTAGTCGAATTGCCTTTCAATTGAAATTTTATTTGTTAAAAACCATACTTAATTTATTTAAAAATATTTGTTGAGTCGAGTTGTTTACAAATTTCAAATGTACCCGATGGTACTTTAAAAACATTTTGCGTTTAATTTGAGAAAACATGTGCAACCGTTTTAACATCATCAAATAGTTTAAACCAAACATTCAAACATGCAGCAATAATAAAATCATCCTAGGAGGCCTTATTACAATTTAAGCAACATAAACCCAAAGGAAAGATAAATAAAATCCAAAATTTATTTATTAAAGTCTCCACTGCATGGCCACCTCGAGTCCATCCGGCTCCTCACCCGCGATCTACGAGTCACCTGAAAAATTAAAGGAGAAGGTGAGTCACCAAGACTCAATGTGTAACCCTTCCCCGGTTAGTGCAATAACATACACAAATCATAACCAATTAACATGCATAAGTTTAAAATGCACCCAACCTAACCATCCAAACGCCTTTTTCTACCCCGTGTGGTACCAAACCACTGGTGTCCAAAGACACAATTGTGTTACCAAAACACTGGTGACAAATCACTGGAGATACCAAATCTCTGGTGTCCGAAAACACAAATCGAATGATGGGGCCAACCCATCGTGTGATACCAAATCACTGGCAGACAATCCCATATCTCAAAGTGGGGCCAACCCGATGGAATTAACCACAGGGACAAGTCACTATGAGGTGCCAAACCTCTGGAGGTACCAAACCTCTGGTGACCGTAGTCACAATGTGTTACCAAAACACTGGTGTCCGTCGACACGAATATCACTGCCCCCTCCACTCATCAACCCACATCAATCAAATACATGCTTTTTCAGAAATCATGCTAAAAGGTTTATTTAATAACATTCGTATATTTATCATTGCCATATATCAAATATTGCACATACCAAATTTGACATGCTTCCCAAAAGCATCAAATAATAATCTCAAAGCAATAAAGACTTACCTGAGTCCTTGTTAATACCATGATGGTATTACATCCATGTCTACATAAATCGATTAGGCATAATATAACACTTAGCATATTAAAAAGTTATAAGATGTGTATGTACACACCTGGCACCAACAAGAGTTCTATATCCCGAATAAACAAATCGGCCACACAAGTATTCTTGCCCCCAAAAGCCTTCGAACACTAGCCAACACACTCCTAAATGAATCGGCCTCACTTCCCAAAACCGATTGCTAGAGAAGTCCCGAGGAAAACTATGTTACCTTCAATATTCGGCCAAAGTTGATCAAGATAGGAGAAGAAAATTTTCGGCACAACAAAGAGGTATATTCGGCTATAGGACAAAAAGAAAACAATAGGAAAAGAAATAGAGTTTCGGCAAAGAAGAGTGTATAGGAGGTTTTTGATGTTTAAGCAAAACAAATAGGAGAACAAGATGTTGATGAAGGTTTTGGTTTTGAGAGAATGAAACAGAGAAAATAGATATTGAACAGAAATGACCAAATGGTCAAAAAGTATTAGGCTTTTCAAAAGGTAAAGTTCGGCCAAAAAGAAAAGAGTTTGAGAGAGAATGTTTTGCAAACTTTTGCACCAAATGCAAGGAATGACCAAAAAGAAAAGACTTCAATCCTTGCCAAACTAACACAAAATTTCGGCTCCCCCTTTAGTCCAAATTGCCGTCCCTATGCATGGTCAAAAGGCCATGATTATGTTTCCAAAACATAATCCTTGATACTAGCCCCATGTCTCCATATTTTCCTTAATTACTTGATTCCCTTCCATATGTTAACACTTGCCTTAAACCTATAGTCTACTAACCAAAAATAACAAGGTCAACCCTTACCTTAATTATCCTTGGCCGACACCTACCATACAAAAGCAAAAATAAAAGTTGTCCCAATGCTATTTAAGGGATTCGAACCTCTCCCCTCATGCACTAACTCATGCGCCAACACCACTTTGCCATTTACTCAACTTGTGTCACTTATTGACACTTAATTTAACTTAAGTGCTAAGCTCAGATAATCCACTTCATTAAATAAACCAAACTAAAAATTATTCTACTAAACCGAGCCTACTCAAGACCCCTAATTAAGTCTTATAACACCACAAATAATATCACAGAAATTTAAACACAAACAAAATAATTCAATCACGAATAACCCCTATTTTGGGATGTTACAGTTCTACCCCCTTAAAATAATTTCGTCCTCGAAATTACCTGATCAGAAAAATGAGGGTATTGCTGCCTCAACACATCCTCGGGTTCCCACGTTGCTTCCTCCGAACCATGGTTTCGCCATAGCACTTTCACTAAAGGTACTGCTTTCTTACGCAAAACCTTGACATCACGATCTAAAATCTAAACTGGTTCCTCCTCGAAAGATAAGTCTGAGTTAACCTCAATCTCTGCCACTGGCACCACGTGCGATGGATCCGACCGATACCGTCTAAGCATCGACACATGAAAGACGTCATGAATCTGACTCAACTCTACAGGCAGCTTGAGCTGATAAGCTACCGGTCCTACTCGCTTCAACACAGTATACGAGCCGATGAACCTTGGGCTTAACTTCCCTTTTCGCCCAAAGCGCAACACCTTTTTCCAAGGCGATACCTTCAAAAATTTTTTATCTCCTACCTCGTATTCCATTTCCTTGCACTTGAGATTAGCATAAGACTTCTGCCTATCCGACGCTTCCTTGAGACGAGCCCGAATTACCTTAACTTTGTCCTCAGTTTCAGTCACCAACTCTGGACCCAAAACCTGACGTTCACCCAATTCCGTCCAACACGTAGGAGTACGGCATTTTCGTCCATACAGTGCTTCATATGGAGCCATTTGGATACTCGCTTGATAACTATTGTTATAAGCGAATTCCGCTAACGGTAAATACTCCTCCCAACTGCCACTGAAATCCAGAACGCAACCTCTGAGCATATCTTCTAAGATCTGAATCACTCTCTCCGATTGTCCGTCGGATTGCGGATGAAAAGTTGTGCTGAAGTCCAATCTCGTTCCCAAAGCTTGATGCAAAGCTCTCCAAAACCTTGATGTAAACCTCGGATCCCTATCCGAGATAATCGATACTGGCACACCATGCAATCTCACTATCTCGGCCACATATAACTTAGCTAACCTCTGAAGTGAATAATCTACCCTTATAGGTATGAAATGCGCTGACTTAGTTAGTCGATCCACAATCACCCAAACTGAATCCTTCTTGCTAGGCGTAAGAGGTAATCCACTGACAAAATCCATGGTGATCCTCTCCCACTTCCACTGAGGAATCTTCACCGGCTGAAGTAAACCAGATGGCAACTGATGTTCAGCCTTGACTTGTTGACACGTCAGACACTTACCTACGAACTCAGTTACTTCCCGCTTCAGACCTGGCCAGCAAAACTGCTCTCTCAAATCCCGATACATCTTGCTACCTTCGGGATGCATAGCGTGTGGGCTACTATGTGCGTCCCAAAGAATCCTTTGTCTCAACTCCACATCCTTCGGCATACAAGCTCTCCCTTTAAAGCACAAAACTCCATCACTGGACAGACTAAAATCCTCTAATCCACCATTCTGAACTTGCAACCTCCGATCATTCAAACCATCATCCTCTAACTGCTTCTCCTTAATCTGATCTAACCAAGTCGACTTGACTTGCAATTCTGCCAAAAGACTCCCATTGTCGAACAGACTAAGTCGAGCAAACATCGATCTTAAATCTGATACAACCTTACGACTCAACGCGTCTGCCACCACGTTAGCCTTACCAAGATGATACTCGATCGAACAGTCGTAGTCCTTCATAGTTCAATCCACCGACGCTGCCTCAAATTCAAATCCTTCTGAGTCAAAAGATACTTAAGACTCTTGTGATCCGTGTAGACTATCGACTTCTCTCCGTACAAGTAATACCTCCATATCTTCAAAGCGAAGACTACTGCCGCTAACTCCAAGTCATGAGTCGGATAATTAGCCTCATGTGGTATCAACTGCCGAGATGCATAAGCCACAACCTTCCCTTCTTGCATCAGCACGCATCCCAAACCAATATATGATGCATCGCAATAAACCGTGAATTCCTTGCCTGCCTCAGGTTGAATCAAAACCGGAGCTTCAGTCAGAATCCTCTTCAATTTTTTGAAACTTTCTTGTTGTTCTTTGGTCCACACAAATGAAATTCCTTTCCTCAACAACTTGGTCATCGGTGCAGCAATCAAAGAAAATCCTTCCACAAATCTTCGGTAATACCCCGCCAGACCTAGAAAACTCCGAATCTCAACCACAGACTTGGGCGGCTTCCAATCCAACACTGCCTCAATCTTCCGAGGATCCACTCTAATCCCTTCGGCTGAAACAACGTGACCCAAGAAAGTCACTTCCCTAAGCCAGAATTCACACTTACTGAATTTGGCATACAACTGCTTTTCCTTCAGAATCTGCAACACCACTCGCAAATGCGCATCATGCTCCTCCTCTGACTTCGAGTATATCAAAATATCGTCTATAAAGACCACAACAAACTGATCCAAAAACTGCTAAAATATCCGATTCATCATGTCCATGAAAGCTGCTGGTGCGTTAGTCAATCCAACACCTAAAGGACTAAGTACGGTCATCCTCCTAGAAGCAGTCTCAGGAACTAAACTCATGGTCTTAACTATGCTACTAGCAACGTAAGAATGCGTCGAACCCACATCTATCAAAGCAGTATATGGAACACCAAATATTAGAAACGTACAGGTTATGACGTCCGGTGCGTCTCCTTCCTCACGACGCCTCACAGCATACACCAATCCAGGCTGTCTAGCCTCCGTGTTGCCAATACCTCTGCCAGCTGCTCCGCGACCTCCACTAGAGCCATAACCACCTTTACCGTTACCTCGACCTCTCTACGGTGCTGGTCCTTCCTTTCTGAACTGAGCACGACCTTGACCTTCAGACTGATTCCTAGCTTGCTTACGTGGACAGTCTCTCACACGATGATCCAACGAACCACACTCGAAACATCCTTTCCCTCCGGTCCAACATTCTCCCCAATGGAACTTCCCACAACGATTACACTGGGCCAGTCTCTGATTAGCAGCTGTGGACCTTCCTGCCTGATTTGGCCCACTCTGCCTAAGCCTTTTCTGAACATTACCACCTGACCCAGACGATCCAAAGCCTCTCTTCTGCTTGCTCCTATCATAACTCTGCCTCACGGACTCCATGACTCCTGCGGCTACCTTGGTTATTCGTGATTGAATTATTTTGCTTGTGTTTAAATTTCTGTGATATTATTTGTGGTGTTATAAGACTTAATTAGTGGTCTTGAGTAGGCTCGGTTTAGTAGAACAATTTTTAGTTTGGTTTATTTAATGAAGTGGATTATCTGAGCTTAGCACTTAAGTTAAATTAAGTGTCAATAAGTGACACAAGTTGAGTAAATGGCAAAGTGGTGTTGGCGCATGAGTTAGTGCATGAGGGGAGAGGTTCGAATCCCTTAAATAGCATTGGGACAACTTTTATTTTTGCTTTTGTATGGTAGGTGTCGGCCAAGGATAATTAAGGTAAGGGTTGACCTTGTTATTTTTGGTTAGTAGACTATAGGTTTAAGGCAAGTGTTAACATATGGAAGGGAATCAAGTAATTAAGGAAAATATGGAGACATGGGGCTAGTATCAAGGATTATGTTTTGGAAACATAATCATGGCCTTTTGACCATGCATAGGGGCGGCAATTTGGACTAAAGGGGGAGCCGAAATTTTGTGTTAGTTTGGCAAGGATTGAAGTTTTTTCTTTTTGGTCATTCCTTGCATTTGGTGCAAAAGTTTGCAAAACATTCTCTCTCAAACTCTTTTCTTTTTGGCCGAAGTTTACCTTTTGAAAAGCCTAATACTTTTTGACCATTTGGTCATTTCTGTTCAATATCTATTTTCTCCTTTTCATTCTCTCAAAACCAAAACCTTCATCAACATCTTGTTCTCCTATTTGTTTTGCTTAAACATCAAAAACCTCCTATACACTCTTCTTTGCCGAAACTCTATTTCTTTTCCTATTCTTTTCTTTTTGTCCTATAGCCGAATATACCTCTTTGTTGTGCCGAAAATTTTCTTCTCCTATCTTGATCAACTTTGGCCGAATATTGAAGGTAACATAGTTTTCCTCGGGACTTCTCTAGCAATCGGTTTTGGGAAGTGAGGCCGATTCATTTAGGAGTGTGTTGGCTAGTGTTCGAAGGCTTTTGGGGGCAAGAATAGTTGTGTGGCTGATTTGTTTATTTGGGATATAGAACTCTTGTTGGTGCCAGGTGTGTACATACACATCTTATAACTTTTTAATATGCTAAGTGTTATATTATGCCTAATCGATTTATGTAGACATGGATGTAATACCATCATGGTATTAACAAGGACTCGGGTAAGTCTTTATTGCTTTGAGATTATTATTTGATGCTTTTGGGAAGCATGTCACATTTGGTATGTGCAATATTTGATATATGGCAATGATAAATATACGAATGTTATTAAATAAACCTTTTAGCATGATTTCTGAAAAAGCATGTATTTGATTGATGTGGGTTGATGAGTGGAGGGGGCAGTGATATTCGTGTCGACGGACACCAGTGTTTTGGTAACACATTGTGACTACGGTCACCAGAGGTTTGGTACCTCCAGAGGTTTGGCACCTCATAGCGACTTGTCCCTGTGGTTAATTCCACCGTGGGTTGGCCCCACTTTGAGATATGGGATTGTCTGCCAGTGATTTGGTATCACACGATGGGTTGGCCCCATCATTCGATTTGTGTCTTCGGACACCAGAGATTTGGTATCTCCAGTGATTTGGCTTCACAATTGTGACTATATGTCACCAGTGTTTTGGTAACACAATTGTGTCTTTGGACACCAGTGGTTTGGTACCACACGGGGTAGAAAAAGGCGTTTGGATGGTTAGGTTGGGTGCATTTTAAACTTATGCATGTTAATTGGTTATGATTTGTGTATGTTATTGCACTAACCGGGGAAGGGTTACACATTGAGTCTTGGTGACTCACCTTCTCCTTTAATTTTTCAGGTGACTCGTAGATCGCGGGTGAGGAGCCGGATGGACTCGAGATGGCCATGCAGTGGAGACTTTTAATAAATAAATTTTGGATTTTATTTATCTTTCCTTTGGGTTTATGTTGCTTAAATTGTAATAAGGCCTCCTAGGATGATTTTATTATTGCTGCATGTTTGAATGTTTGGTTTAAACTATTTGATAATGTTAAAACGGTTGCACATGTTTTCTCAAATTAAACGCAAAATGTTTTTAAAGTACCATCGGGTACATTTGAAATTTGTAAACAACTCGACTCAACAAATATTTTTAAATAAATTAAGTATGGTTTTTAACAAATAAAATTTCAATTGAAAGGCAATTCGACTAGGTTTTAAAATGGTTTTCAAAATGTTTTCTCTGTAGCAAACCAAATTTGGTCATATGGTTTGGGCCGGGTTTGGGGTGTTACAAAATTGGTATCAGAGCCCAGTTCAAAGCTCGGCTGTGGGGGCCCAAGGCCCAAAAATGTTTTTGGTAGGCCTTTTTGAAATATTTTGGTTTTGAATAAGCATGGCACCGATCCGCCCAAGTAAGTATCTCTGACTTTTTGTATAAATTATATTCTGTAGAAGGGTAGGAAGCATGGGACGTAGATTGTGATAAGTATTTTAAACTTTAGGACTAGTTTATCCCAAACAAAGACATAAGACTTTAATGGCCTAATTAGAACCAACCTGTGACCAAGTCGCCGAGTTAGGGTGTGGAAATCTTGGTGCGCATGTCTAGGATTGGATCCGGAAGAGCTTGGTACTTAAGCAGTCCTCGTGACTCACCTCCTCTTCGCGGGATTCCTACCTGGTGCGTAGCTTCGGTTCACCCTAACCAAGAGGACTCAGTCATAGGCAAAACCCTAAATAAAACCCGAAAGGGACTAGCCATGTTTTAAGAAAAACTTCGGTTTTAAAATCATTAAATTATCTCTTTTAGATAGAAGGACAAATTTATCTACAAAATTTTCAAAATATTTTATTTACCAAAATTACCAAAATGCCCCTAGTGGCAAAATTATGAAAATACCCTTGGTTTCTAAAATTTCCATATTACCTCAATTTTGATCAAATTTTTATTTTACAAAAGTACTCAAAAATGTTGTATCTCAAAATAATACCTTGACTTTGGAAATTTACAAAATTACCCCCAATTGACAAAATTACCAAAATACCCTGGTTTTCAAAATTTTGTTATATCTTCAAATTGAGAATTTCTCAAAAATACTCCTCAATTCTAGAAATTTCAAAATATCTCGATTTATTAAAGTTTTCAAATTTCTTCGGTTTATTACAAAAAATACCCTGTAGGAAAATGACGAAATTACCCCTGGGATAGAAACGGACAGAAATGCCGAAGAGTGCATAGGTATGAAAGGTATAGGGAATGGATGTACTTTTCTGTGTAAACTAGGATAGAAGACTTAAAACCTTGTTTGATCGAAAGAACTCCTATTAAACTCTTTTCATAAAATTTCTTCGCGGATAATCAAGTGAAACATGTACTAATTCATAAAAATTTCCTAATCAGATTAAAGCGCGATAGTTAGAATGAGCTTTAGAGGACGTGGCCGTCGTGGACACGGAAGGGGTAGGATGGCCGTATCGGAACTGTCGGGTCGGGTCAAGGATCTGAGAACAAGATACCGCCACCACCACCCCCAACCTTTGGAGCTGAGGAGCAGGATCAGACGGGTGATGACCCTGTGTCACAAGCGATGCTACGGGTTCGGGAAAGGGTAGCTGGAATTGGTAGAGGTGGAGGAGCTCGGAAGTCGATTCCTGAGAGACTTCGAGCTAATGGAGCTGAATTTTTCCGAGGTGTGTCTGGAGTAGCACCCAATACAGCTGAGTATTGGCTGGAATCGACCGAAAGAATCATAGATGAGATAGATTTGACAAATGAGGAGAAACTGAAAGGAGCGGTGTCGCTTCTCAAGGATGAGTCCTATCGATGGTGGCTCACAGTTCGAGATGGTGCTACGGCAGATGATCTTACTTGGGAGTATTTCAAAATTTCTTATCAGAAGAAGTATGTTGGCTCAAGCTACATTGATGCTCAGAGGAAAGCTTTTCTGGGGTTAGTACAAGGAAATAAGTCTGTGTCGGAGTATGAAGCGGAATTCTTGAGGTTGAGCCGCTATGCTCAGGGAATAGTGGCATCGGAGCATGATCGTTGTGTCCGCTTTGAAGATGGACTTAGAGACGAGTTAAGGTTGCTGATTGCCCCGCAGCAAGAGCGTGAGTTTGTTGTCTTGGTGGAGAAGGCCAAGGTAACCGAAGGAGTCAAGGAGTCTGTAAGGCAGAGTTATGATAGGAGCAAGCAGAAGAGAGGCTTTGGATCGTCTGGGTCAGGTGGTAATGTTCAGAAAAGGCATAGGCAGAGTGGGCCAAATCAGGCAGGAAGGTCCACAGCTGCTAATCAGAGACCGGCCCAGTGTAATCGTTGTGGGAAGTTCCATTGGGGAGAATGTTGGACCGGAGGGAAAAGATGTTTCGAGTGTGGTTCGTTGGATCATCGTGTGAGAGACTGTCCACGTAAGCAAGCTAGGAATCAGTCTGAAGGTCAAGGTCGTGCTCAGTTCAGAAAGGAAGGACCAGCACCGCAGAGAGGTCGAGGTAATGGTAGAGGTGGTTATGGCTCTAGTGGAGGTCGCGGAGCAGCTGGCAGAGGTATTGGTAACACGGAGGCTAGACAGCCTGGTTTGGTGTATGCTGCGAGGCGTCGTGAGGAAGGAGAGGCACCGGACGTCATAACCGGTACGTTTTTAATATTTGGTGTTCCATATATTGCTTTGATAGATGTGGGTTCGACGCATTCTTACGTTGCTAGTAGCATAGTTAAGACCATGAGTTTAGTTCCTGAGACTGCTTCTAGGAGGATGACCGTACTTAGTCCTTTAGGTTACTCTGTAGAAGTAGATAAGCTGTATAGAGATGTACCCCTAGAACTCCAAGGGGTAGTGTTTGTAGCCGATCTGATGGAACTGCCGTTTGAGGAGTTCGATCTGATTCTTGGGATGGATTGGTTGGTCAAGTACCAAGCAAGTTTGGATTGCACTGCTAAGCGCATGGTTTTGAAGACGGTTGAAGGTGAAGAAGTGGTCATGATAGGTAATAGGAGAGATTATCTATCCAACGTGGTATCTGCGTTGAAAGCGGTGAAGATGGTCAGGAAGGGCTGTGAGGCGTTCGTAGTTCATGTGTGTGCTTTGGAAGCTAAGGAGTCTTCTGTGGGGAATGTTCAAACTGTAAAGGAATTTGCTGACGTATTTCCTAAGAACTTCCAGGATTACCTCCGGATCGTGAGGTCGAATTCGGTATAGATTTGTTACCCGGAACGGCGCCAGTGTCTATAACTCCGTATAGGATGGCACCGAAGGAATTGATGGAATTGAAGGCTCAGATTCAAGAGTTGTTGGATCGAGGTTTCATTCGACCAAGTGTTTCACCTTGGGGAGCGCCGGTACTTTTTGTCAAGAAGAAGGATGGTGCGATGCGGATGTGTATAGACTACCGCCAGTTGAACAAGCTGACGATCAAAAACAAGTATCCTTTGCCGATGATAGATGACTTGTTTGATCAGCTTAAAGGGGCTGCGGTTTTCTCTAAGATTGATTTAAGGTCTGGATATCATCAGTTGAAGGTGAAAGAGACTGATATCCAGAAGACGGCATTTCGTACTCGGTATGGACACTACGAGTTTCTGGTGATGCCATTTGGATTGACTAACGCACCAGCAGCTTTCATGGACATGATGAATCGGATATTTTAGCAGTTTTTGGATCAGTTTGTTGTGGTCTTTATAGACGATATTTTGATATACTCGAAGTCAGAGGAGGAGCATGATGCGCATTTGCGAGTGGTGTTGCAGATTCTGAAGGAAAAGCAGTTGTATGCCAAATTCAGTAAGTGTGAATTCTGGCTTAGGGAGGTGACTTTCTTGGGTCACGTTGTTTCAGCCGAAGGGATTAGAGTGGATCCTCGGAAGATTGAGGCAGTGTTGGATTGGAAGCCGCCCAAGTCTGTGGTTGAGATTCGGAGTTTTCTAGGTCTGGCGGGGTATTACCGAAGATTTGTGGAAGGATTTTCTTTGATTGCTGCACCGATGACCAAGTTGTTGAGGAAAGGAATTTCATTTGTGTGGACCAAAGAACAACAAGAAAGTTTCAAAAAATTGAAGAGGATTCTGACTGAAGCTCCGGTTTTGATTCAACCTGAGGCAGGCAAGGAATTCACGGTTTATTGCGATGCATCATATATTGGTTTGGGATGCGTGCTGATGCAAGAAGGGAAGGTTGTGGCTTATGCATCTCGGCAGTTGAGACCACATGAGGCTAATTATCCGACTCATGACTTGGAGTTAGCGGCAGTAGTCTTCGCTTTGAAGATATGGAGGTATTACTTGTACGGAGAGAAGTCGATAGTCTACACGGATCACAAGAGTCTTAAGTATCTTTTGACTCAGAAGGATTTGAATTTGAGGCAGCGTCGGTGGATTGAACTATGAAGGACTACGACTGTTCGATCGAGTATCATCTTGGTAAGGCTAACGTGGTGGCAGACGCGTTGAGTCGTAAGGTTGTATCGGATTTAAGATCGATGTTTGCTCGACTTAGTCTGTTCGACGATGGGAGTCTTTTGGCAGAATTGCAAGTCAAGTCGACTTGGTTAGATCAGATTAAGGAGAAGCAGTTAGAGGATGATGGTTTGAATGATCGGAGGTTGCAAGTTCAAAATGGTGGATTAGAGGATTTTAGTCTGTCCAGTGATGGAGTTTTGTGCTTTAAAGGGAGAGCTTGTATGCCGAAGGATGTGGAGTTGAGACAAAGGATTCTTTGGGACGCACATAGTAGCCCACACGCTATGCATCCCGAAGGTAGCAAGATGTATCGGGATTTGAGAGAGCAGTTTTGCTGGCCAGGTCTGAAGCGGGAAGTAACTGAGTTCGTAGGTAAGTGTCTGACGTGTCAACAAGTCAAGGCTGAACATCAGTTGCCATCTGGTTTACTTCAGCCGGTGAAGATTCCTCAGTGGAAGTGGGAGAGGATCACCATGGATTTTGTCAGTGGATTACCTCTTACGCCTAGCAAGAAGGATTCAGTTTGGGTGATTGTGGATCGACTAACTAAGTCAGCGCATTTCATACCTATAAGGGTAGATTATTCACTTCAGAGGTTAGCTAAGTTATATGTGGCTGAGATAGTGAGATTGCATGGTGTGCCAGTATCGATTATCTCGGATAGGGATCCGAGGTTTACATCAAGGTTTTGGAGAGCTTTGCATCAAGCTTTGGGAACGAGATTGGACTTCAGCACAACTTTTCATCCGCAATCCGACGGACAATCGGAGAGAGTGATTCAGATCTTAGAAGATATGCTCAGAGGTTGCGTTCTGGATTTCAGTGGCAGTTGGGAGGAGTATTTACCGTTAGCGGAATTCGCTTATAACAATAGTTATCAAGCGAGTATCCAAATGGCTCCATATGAAGCACTGTATGGACGAAAATGCCGTACTCCTACGTGTTGGACGGAATTGGGTGAACGTCAGGTTTTGGGTCCAGAGTTGGTGACTGAAACTGAGGACAAAGTTAAGGTAATTCGGGCTCGTCTCAAGGAAGCGTCGGATAGGCAGAAGTCTTATGCTAATCTCAAGCGCAAGGAAATGGAATACGAGGTAGGAGATAAAAAATTTTTGAAGGTATCGCCTTGGAAAAAGGTGTTGCGCTTTGGGCGAAAAGGGAAGTTAAGCCCAAGGTTCATCGGCTCGTATACTGTGTTGAAGCGAGTAGGACCGGTAGCTTATCAGCTCAAGCTGCCTGTAGAGTTGAGTCAGATTCATGACGTCTTTCATGTGTCGATGCTTAGACGGTATCGGTCGGATCCATCGCACGTGGTGCCAGTGGCAGAGATTGAGGTTAACTCAGACTTATCTTTCGAGGAGGAACCAGTTTAGATTTTAGATCGTGATGTCAAGGTTTTGCGTAAGAAAGCAGTACCTTTAGTGAAAGTGCTATGGCGAAACCATGGTTCGGAGGAAGCAACGTGGGAACCCGAGGATGTGTTGAGGCAGCAATACCCTCATTTTTCTGATCAGGTAATTTCGAGGACGAAATTATTTTAAGGGGGTAGAACTGTAACATCCCAAAATAGGGGTTATTCGTGATTGAATTATTTTGTTTGTGTTTAAATTTCTGTGATATTATTTGTGGTGTTATAAGACTTAATTAGGGGTCTTGAGTAGGCTCGGTTTAGTAGAATAATTTTTAGTTTGGTTTATTTAATGAAGTGGATTATCTGAGCTTAGCACTTAAGTTAAATTAAGTGTCAATAAGTGACACAAGTTGAGTAAATGGCAAAGTGGTGTTGGCGCATGAGTTAGTGCATGAGGGGAGAGGTTCGAATCCCTTAAATAGCATTGGGACAACTTTTATTTTTGCTTTTGTATGGTAGGTGTCGGCCAAGGATAATTAAGGTAAGGGTTGACCTTGTTATTTTTGGTTAGTAGACTATAGGTTTAAGGCAAGTGTTAACATATGGAAGGGAATCAAGTAATTAAGGAAAATATGGAGACATGGGGCTAGTATCAAGGATTATGTTTTGGAAACATAATCATGGCCTTTTGACCATGCATAGGGACGGCAATTTGGACTAAAGGGGGAGCCGAAATTTTGTGTTAGTTTGGCAAGGATTGAAGTCTTTTCTTTTTGGTCATTCCTTGCATTTGGTGCAAAAGTTTGCAAAACATTCTCTCTCAAACTCTTTTCTTTTTGGCCGAAGTTTACCTTTTGAAAAGCCTAATACTTTTTGACCATTTGGTCATTTCTGTTCAATATCTATTTTCTCCTTTTCATTCTCTCAAAACCAAAACCTTCATCAACATCTTGTTCTCCTATTTGTTTTGCTTAAACATCAAAAACCTCCTATACACTCTTCTTTGCCGAAACTCTATTTCTTTTCCTATTCTTTTCTTTTTGTCCTATAGCCGAATATACCTCTTTGTTGTGCCGAAAATTTTCTTCTCCTATCTTGATCAACTTTGGCCGAATATTGAAGGTAACATAGTTTTCCTCGGGACTTCTCTAGCAATCGGTTTTGGGAAGTGAGGTCGATTCATTTAGGAGTGTGTTGGCTAGTGTTCGAAGGCTTTTGGGGGCAAGAATACTTGTGTGGCCGATTTGTTTATTCGGGATATAGAACTCTTGTTGGTGCCAGGTGTGTACATACACATCTTATAACTTTTTAATATGCTAAGTGTTATATTATGCCTAATCGATTTATGTAGACATGGATGTAATACCATCATGGTATTAACAAGGACTCGGGTAAGTCTTTATTGCTTTGAGATTATTATTTGATGCTTTTGGGAAGCATGTCACATTTGGTATGTGCAATATTTGATATATGGCAATGATAAATATACGAATGTTATTAAATAAACCTTTTAGCATGATTTCTGAAAAAGCATGTATTTGATTGATGTGGGTTGATGAGTGGAGGGGACAGTGATATTCGTGTCGACGGACACCAGTGTTTTGGTAACACATTGTGACTACGGTCACCAGAGGTTTGGTACCTCCAGAGGTTTGGCACCTCATAGCGACTTGTCCCTGTGGTTAATTCCACTGTGGGTTGGCCCCACTTTGAGATATGGGATTGTCTGCCAGTGATTTGGTATCACACGATGGGTTGGCCCCATCATTCGATTTGTGTCTTCGGACACCAGAGATTTGGTATCTCCAGTGATTTGGCATCACAATTGTGACTATATGTCACCAGTGTTTTGGTAACACAATTGTGTCTTTGGACACCAGTGGTTTGGTACCACACGGGGTAGAAAAAGGCGTTTGGATGGTTAGGTTGGGTGCATTTTAAACTTATGCATGTTAATTGGTTATGATTTGTGTATGTTATTGCACTAACCGGGGAAGGGTTACACATTGAGTCTTGGTGACTCACCTTCTCCTTTAATTTTTCAGGTGACTCGTAGATCGCGGGTGAGGATCCGGATGGACTCGAGGTGGCCATGCAGTGGAGACTTTTAATAAATAAATTTTGGATTTTATTTATCTTTCCTTTGGGTTTATGTTGCTTAAATTGTAATAAGGCCTCCTAGGATGATTTTATTATTGCTGCATGTTTGAATGTTTGGTTTAAACTATTTGATGATGATAAAAAGGTTGCACATGTTTTCTCAAATTAAACGCAAAATGTTTTTAAAGTACCATCGGGTACATTTGAAATTTGTAAACAACTCGACTCAACAAATATTTTTAAATAAATTAAGTATGGTTTTTAACAAATAAAATTTCAATTGAAAGGCAATTCGACTAGGTTTTAAAATGGTTTTCAAAATGTTTTCTCTGTAGCAAACCGAATTTGGTCATATGGTTTGGGCCGGGTTTGGGGTGTTACAGAAAATGTGAAGGCTAATTTGTAAATTGCCCTAAATATGTGTTTTTGGATTGAATTGAATGTGAAACACCCCAAACCCGGCCCACGAGCTTTGACCAGATTTGGTATGTTCCTCAAGTAAACCGGTTTCAAATTTCTTTTGTTACTTAGAAAAAACTTGTGTGATTAAAAAAAATGTGTTTGGGTTGGGCTTGTGTTGAAAACGAATCCAAATTTTTTTCCTTTATATTAAAAACCCTTTTATCTTAGGTGACAAAATATTTGGGGTTTAGTTTAAAAGAAATTATTACTTAAACTTTAAAAGATAAACTCTTGAACATAATAAGATAAATGGAAAACAATTCAACTATGGCCTTATAGCCTTATTACATCAAATAATTTCCAAATAATTCAGAGTATTTAAATAAAGATAAAGTGTCCAATAAAAATAACAACTTCAAGATGAGCATGGCCACCACAAGTCCTGCCGCCCCGGTCCATCACTGTTCATCACCTGAAACATGGTCCCACAACGGGGTGAGTCAACAGACTCAATGTGTACACAACACTAAGTCATAATAGAATCAGGCATACATATGATACACATTCAAATCATAGAATACATTTAATGATGCATTCCAAAACCCAAACCTAATTAGCCATCCGCTACACTCCCCCGTACCAACCTGTACACTGTGGGGACTACTAAGTCGACCCTCCTTCCACTACACTCCATATCGCGGTCTTAGGTCACCGCATTCGTGGTCTTAGGTCACCACGTTCAGATTACTGTGGTCTTAGGTCACCACATTCAGATTACTGTGGTCTTAGGTCACCACATTCAGATATCACGGTCTTAGGTCACCGTGTTCGTGGTCTTAGGTCACCACATTCACTTCCCCTTTCAATAACCAATATGCCCCATTTTGTAATATGCATTAATATGCCAGAGTTCACATTCTTATCATATTCTCATGTTACAAATAACATTTTTCATATTCCTAGTAGGAGTAGGAAACGTACCTGAGTACTTAGTACCATAACATGGTACCTTAGCCACTTTCATATTCTTAATATCACATATATATATTTAATCATACATAGCCATAAAACATATTAAAAATTAGTGTGGGGTACACACCTGATTCGCTTAAGGTTTCCAATCCAAATCCCGAAAAGCTTGATCTAATGCCTTAGATCTTAGATCTCTACATTTAATCAATCATTTAATACTTAGTAAAGAGCCATTCGGCCTAGGATTAGTACACTAAAACTTACCTTGTTGTCGAATTGACTATAGAATCAAGTCCCGAAACTTTGTATCCTTCTTTCTTGAAATCGGCAATCACTAGATTACTTGAATAGATTAGTTTCGGCTTTTAAACGAAATAAGAAATAGATCTTCATACCAAAATAAGCCTTGGCCGAATGCTATAGACACTTACCTTGTGAATTTTAAATCCCGAAACTCACCGAATAACTAGGGAACACGCGGCCTATGGTGTCCCTTCGGGAAAAGAACTTCTCCTTCCTTGTAGTCGACACTTAGTAAATCCCGAAAGATCTCTTCAAAGTTTCGGCCAAAGATATTAATGGCATTAGAATCTAAATTTCGGCTTAAAGAAAAGAACCAAAACGATGTCAATAACATCCTTAACTTTAGTATTGAAATCGGCAACACTTGATATCTCGAAATCCCTCCCCTAATGTTGTAGTCGACAACACCTTGGCTTGAATCCTCAACAATATTCGACTTTTAGGAGATTGAGAGAACAAGAATAAGAGAATAGGGTGTAGAAGGATTCGGGCAAAGAGAATCAAAAAGAAAAGAGAAAAAGAGAATAATGGCAGAGAGAATTCGGCAGAGAGAAGAGAAGAAACTTTAGAGAGTTTCGGCAGAGGTTTTCTTGAAGAGAAAAGAATGAATGAAGATGAATGAAGAATAGCCTTACTCTTCCTTTTATAGCCAAAATTACTAGGCTAGAGTCCCTTACTTGGCCACCACTCTCATATCTTTATCACTTTATTTAAAAATTAAAGAATTTAATCCAACAATTATCTCTTGAAAATAATGATAAATAAATCCCTTATTTATCCTCTATTTATCTCTTAAAAATAAAAGAATAAAAGCTCCTAATTTATAGCCATGTGCCGTCCACCTCTCTGCTCCTTGTAGCAAAATAAAATTTCTTTTATTTGCTTCCCATGCAGCTCGAACCTTGGCCCAATACTCCTGTATGTGGCGCCATTTCCAGAGGCCCTAAGTGGCATCTCCAGGCCACTTTTCCAAGCCCGTTCTTGTGTCAAATTCCCTCTATTAATTTTCTTAAGGCCACCTTGCCTTAATTTCCTCTTTCTAAACTTTAAAACTTATCATTTCTTTACATTTCCAAGTTTCCGAAAATGTTCGTTTGCCTCCTTAAAACTCAACATTTCTAAATCATTTCCTTACATTTCCAGGACATTTCCCTACATTTCCAAGACAAGGCATTTCCTTACATTTCCTTACATTTCCATACATTTCCTTACATCTTAGGGTTCCTAAAACTCCTCAGATCACATCCAACACACCCACTGAGCCCACTATCTCATGAATTATGCACGAACACATAACCCCTAATCTAGGATGTTACAGAATGTTTTGGTGAATAAAAGGGTTAAATTTGAATACGTATAGATCAAGAACCGAAAAAAACGGACTTAGATCATGGAAAATCAAAAATAGTTGAATAGCCGTCCATTTTCGTTCCTCCTATACGAGGTAAGTCGATATACAAAGAAATGTATCTGATAATTTCTACGTTTTCATAATCGTTGCTTTGTATACTTCAAAATCAATGCTTCAATTTTGTGAATTGATGAATATTTTGTAATGTGCCATTGATAAACATGTGAGTTTTTGGATGTTTGATGGTGAAATGTGAATTATATGTGATAGATTAACATAGTTTGTCTTTGGAGTTTTGATGACTTTAGGTAATTTTGACTAAATTGAGAACATGAAATTTTGAAGGACAAAATTGTGAAATAAATGAAATGTATGGACTCATATGCGCATGAGTAAAATTCCGCTATGCATGGGTAACTTGAAATTATGTGTATTTTGTAATTTTGTGAAATAGGGCTAATTTGTAAATTGCTCTAAATATGTGTTTTTGAATTGAATTGAATGTTTTGGTGAATAAAAGGGTTAAATTTGAATACGTATAGATCAAGAACCGAAAAAAACGGACTTAGATCGTGGAAAATCAAAAATAGTTGAATAGCCGTCCATTTTCGTTCCTCCTATACAATGTAAGTCGATATACAAAAAAATGTATTTGATAATTTCTACGTTTTCGTAATCGTTGCTTTGTATACTTCAAAACCAATGCTTCAATTTTGTGAATTGATGAATATTTTGTAATGTGCCATTGATGAACATGTGAGTTTTTGGATGTTTGATGGTGAAATGTGAATTATATGTGATAGATTAAATAGTTTGTCTTTGAAGTTTTGATGATTTTAGTAATTTTGACTAAATTGAGAACATGAAATTTTGAAGGACAAAATTGTGAAATAAATGAAATGTATGGACTCATATGAGCATGAGTAAAATTCCGCTATGTATGGGTAACTTGAAATTATTTGTTTTTTGTAATTTTTTGAAATAGGGACTAAAATTTCAAAATGTGAAAATGTGAAGGCTAATTTGCAAATTGCCCTAAATATGTGTTTTTGGATTGAATTGAATGTTTTGGTGAATAAAAGGGTTAAATTTGAATATGTATAGATCAAGAACTGAAAAAACGGACTTAGATCGTGGAAAATCAAAAATAGTTGAAGAGCCCTCCATTTTCGTTCCTCCTATACGAGGTAAGTCGATATACAAAGAAATGTATTTGATAATTTCTACGTTTTCATAATCGTTGCTTTGTATACTTCAAAACCAATGCTTCAATTTTGTGAATTGATGAATATTTAGTAATGTGCCATTGATGAACATGTGAGTTTTTGGATGTTTGATGGTGAAATGTGAATTATATGTGATAGATTAACATAGTTTGTGTAACATCCTAGATTAGGGGTTATGCGTTCGTGCGTAATTCATGAGATAGTGGGCTCAGTGGGTGTGTTGGATGTGATCTGAGGAGTTTTAGGAACCCTAAGATGTAAGGAAATGTATGGAAATGTATGGAAATGTAAGGAAATGTAAGGAAATGCCTTGTCTTGGAAATGTAGGGAAATGACCTGGAAATGTAAGGAAATGATTTAGAAATGTTGAGTTTAAAGGAGGCAAACGAACATTTTTGGAAACTTGGAAATGTAAGGAAATGATAAGTTTTAAAGTTTAGAAAGAGGAAATTAAGGCAAGGTGGCCTTAAGAAAATTAATAGAGGGAATTTGACACAAGAACGGGCTTGGAAAATTGGCCTGGAGATGCCACTTAGGGCCTCTGGAAATGGCGCCACATACAGGAGTATTGGGCCAAGGTTCGAGCTGCATGGGAAGCAAATAAAAGAAATTTATTTTGCTACAAGGAGCAGAGAGGTGGACGGTACATGGCTATAAATTAGGAGCTTTTATTCTTTTATTTTTAAGAGATAAATAGAGGATAAATAAGGGATTTATTTATCATTATTTTCAAGAGATAATTGTTGGATTAAATTCTTTAATTTTTAAATAAAGTGATAAAGATATGAGAGTGGTGGCCAAGTAAGGGACTCTAGCCTAGTAATTTTGGCTATAAAAGGAAGAGTAAGGCTATTCTTCATTCATTCTTTTCTCTTCAAGAAAACCTCTACCGAAATTCTCTAAAGTTTCTTCTCTTCTCTCCGCCGAATTCTCTCTGCCATTATTCTCTTTTTCTCTTTTCTTTTTGATTCTCTTTGGCCGAATCATTCTACACCCTATTCTCTTATTATTGTTCTCTCAATCTCTTAAAAGCCGAATATTGTTGAGGATTCAAGCCAAGGTGTTGTCGACTACAACATTAGGGGAGGAATTTCAGGATATCAAGTGTTGCCGATTTCAATTGTAACACCCCAAACCCGGACAAAACACCACGTCCGAATCTGGTATGTTACGGGGAAAAACGTTTTTGAGAGATCAGCTTTTTTTCGTTTAAAAGCGGGGTGAAAACATAGTGATCTTGAAGAAAATTGGAGTAGGCTTGTTTGAAATCAAATGGTGTATTTGAAATCCGGAAATTTTGAAAACTTATCCAAAGTGTGTAGTTAAAAACGAGTTGATTTCATTTAATAACTCCAATAGTTTCTTAGTGCTACTTAAACATTTTTGACTTAGTAGAGAATCGAGTTTGGTTTGAAAATCATTTGAGTTTACTTAATATAAAAACATTGTGTAATACCCGATGGTATAATTTAAAACACATTGCGTTATAATTTTGAAATCAATGTCTTTCCAAGTTTTGGTAAAATTCATACCAAGTTACTTTGTTAAGGCATATTAAAAATCACTTAAAGCATACACAACCTAAAACATAATTTTAAAGGCCTTTTACAAATCCAACATAAAACCCAAGTAAATAAATAGACTAGAGTACCCAAATTATATAGTCTGAGTAAAACTTTATTAGCATGGCATGTGCACCCCGAGTCCATCCCGGCTCCATGTCCGCGTCTACGGGTCACCTGAAATGTCAAAGGAGAGGGTGAGTCGTATGACTCAGTGTATAAATCCCGCTCCCGATAAAACAACATGCTAACACACATCATACATAGCAATATGATTAATGCAACCCGATCCTAACCATCCGTATCACCTTTTCTACCCCGTGTGGTACCAAACCACTGGTGGTGCCAAACCACTGGTGACCCAAAGTCACGATATCCATAAGTGTGGTGCCAAACCACTGGTGACGTATAGTCACAATGTGTTACCAAAACACTGGTGACCGAAGTCACAAATCCAATGATGGGGCCAACCCATCGTGTGATACCAAATCACTAGCAGACAATCCCATATCTCAAGTGGGGCCAACCCACGGTGGTGTCAAACCACAGGGACGAGTCGCAATGAGGTGCCAAACCTCTGGTGTCCCAAAGACACAATGTGGTACCAAACCACTGGTGACCGTAGTCACGATAATCGAGTGATGGGGCCAACCCATCGTGTGATACCAAATCACTGGCGTCAATCCCGTATAATCAACTGTGGGGCCAACCCACCGTGGTTCTAAGCCACTGGGACGAGACGCTGAGGTGCCAAACCTCTGGTGACCCAAAGTCACAATATATCGCTGTGGTACCAAACCACTGGAGGTGCCAAACCTCTGGTGTCCCAAAGACACAGTGTCCCAAAGACACGGATATCATCATCCCCCTCCACTCATATCACCCATACATGTCATACTAACTCATGTATCATATACAATCATGTAACTCATACTAGCATGCCCAAAATGGTAATCTCAGTGCATACATATCATAAAACATACTATTAAATGTATCAATCAATATAACTCCACGAACTTACCCGAATCCATGATCATACCCAAAAGGGTACCATATCCATCCATCAATCTGTCTTAATTTGTTAATCAATCAGGTTTATCATATTACTTGATATAAAGTGTGTTAGTTTACACACCTGGTAATTACGAGTCTAAAATCCCAACGAAACGATCTAAGGCTCCTTGATTACTAGCTCCTACAATCGGCCAAACATAGGGGTTAGGCATCCACAACATTCGGCCAATGCTAACAAACCAACAGGAATTAATGCTAACTCTTTACCTTTATGCTTGATTTGGTTTCCTACCAAATCTCGAATCAAGCAGTGATTCTACTGATGATCGGCCAACCCCTAAAACAACAACAATCACATCTTAACAACTTGCCTTAACAGGATACAAAGAATTAACTAAAAGAACTAGCCTTTACCAATACCTACCGATTGCTTAACAGAGAAAGAAGGCTCCTCTTGCTTGCCTCTAGAATCCAATTGTCCTATAACAAGAGTCGATTAAACATAAGAGATTGATACCCCTCCACCAATGCTGAAATCGACCCTTTAATCAACTCAAATCGATTAAGAAAAAGAGAGAAAATAAATGACCATTTGGCCAAAGACTTACCAACCTCCAAACGATTGTAGCAAGAACCCCAATACTCTATTGATGTTCGGCCAAAAAGAACACTAAAAGAGGAGAATAGATTCGGCTAACACCTTGAATAAAAAGAAAGAGAATTTTGTTTTTTTAGATGTTTAACACACCTGTGATCGGTTCTGAATGAGAGAAGAGAGAAAACAAATGTGAGATAAGAGTAGAGTGAGAGTGGAATTTCGGCAAGATGGTTTATGAAAAAGAGAAACAATCGGCAACAATAGAAGAGAGGTTCGGCCTAGAATAAAAATCAAGAGCAAACAATGGCAAGTTTCGGCCTACAAGAGAAGAAATGGGAGAAATGCTTTTAGAGGATGGAGTTTCAGCTCAACTCAAATGAAAGAGAAAAGAAAGAATGGGAAGGAGCATTCGGCTAGTATAGGAAACAAGCAAATTCGGCAAGTCTTGGAAGGTTTGGTCTTTCGATTCCAAGATGAAGAAGAGAAAAACAATTGAAGTTTCGGTTGGCTAAAAGACAAAGAGAGAATTTGGTTTACCAAAAGGTGACCGAAATTGCTAAGAAATTTGCCAAAAGAGATGCTTAGACTTTCGGTTTCCAAAGTGAACAAAAGAGAATTTTTGCTTACCAAAAGCTTGACCGAAAATGTACCCAAAATGCCAAGGTACATTCGGCCCTCCCCTATCCCACACTAAGCCGTCACTTCCCCACTCCCCACTCCCTCAAATTCGGCCAAATCCCTCCATGCACTCACATCCACACATTTCAAATGTGTTTACCAAGTCACACTCCACTTTTTGCTCTCCACCATCCAAGTCACCACTTGACCAAGTCCAAGGGGAATTTGAACTCCATCCAACTCCTTCCTCCTATGCCGTCCAAAATGAGTGACAAAATAGGAGATCCTGCAGCTTGAACTCAGGACCTCACCCCTTGAAGTTGACGCCACACCAAGCTCCCCCATGTAACGCATGCTTGCCACCTTGCCAGCTCACTCTTTGTGCAACAAAACCACAAAGAAAACTCTTAAACCCCAGCTTCCTCAGCTCCCTTCACTTAACACCCAAAACCAAAATTTTCCCATTCACTCAGGCACACTCCTAGCCCACAATTAAGCCCCTAAAACACCGAAATAGCAACACAGCACACTAAACACATGCAATAACATGCAACAACAAAATAGCCCCTAACCCGAGATATTACAGTTCTACCCCCCTAAAAAATAATTTCGGCCTCGAAATTACCTGGTCAGAAGAGTTGCGGGTATTGCTGTCTCATCATATCCTCGGGTTCCCACGTAGCTTCTTCTACGCAATGATTCTGCCAAAGTACCTTAACCAAAGGCACAGACTTCCTACGCAGAACCTTCACATCCCGATCAAGAATCTGCACAGGTTCCTCTTCTATGGTCAAATCTGGACTCACCTCGATCTCTGCCACTGCTACCACATGCGACAGATCTGAACGATAACGCCGAAGCATCGAAACGTGGAAAACGTCGTGAATCTGACTAAGCTCTGCTGGCAACTCAAGCTGATACGCCACTGGTCCAACTCGCCTCAAAACCTTATACGGCCCAATAAACCTCGGACTTAGCTTGCCTTTCCTTCCGAACCTCAACACCTTCTTCCAAGGCGAGACCTTCAGGAAAACTCGATCCCCTACAGCAAACTCTATGTCTCTCCGCTTAAGATCGGCATAAGACTTCTGCCGGTTCGAAGCTTCCTTCAATCTAGCTTGAATCAACTTAGCCTTGTCTTCGGTCTCCGCAACCAACTCGGGTCCCAACAACTGACGTTCACCCAACTCCTTCCAACACGTAGGTGAGCGACATTTCCTACCATACAACGCCTCATACGGTGCCATCTTGATGCTCGCTTGATAACTGTTGTTGTAAGCAAACTCAGCTAATGGTAGAAATTCCTCCCAACTACCTCTGAAGTCCAGAACACAACCTCTCAACATATCTTCCAAGATCTGAATAACCCTTTCTGATTGACCGTCAGACTGCGGGTGAAAAGCCGTGCTGAAATCCAAACGAGTACCCAGAGCCTGATGCAATGCTTTCCAAAACCTTGACGTAAATCTGGGATCCCTGTCCGAGATTATCGAAACTGGCACACCATGCAACCTTACTATCTCTGACACATACAGCTTCGCCAGCTTCTAAAGTGAGTAGTCAACCCTCACCGGGATAAAGTGAGCTGATTTAGTTAGGCGATCCACCACTACCCAAACTGAATCCTTCTTGCTTGGCGTAAGCGGTAACCCACTGACGAAATCCATGGTTATCCTTTCCCGCTTCCACTGAGGAATCTTCACAGGCTGAAGCAAACCCGACGGCAACTGATGTTCAGCCTTGACCTGCTGACAAGTCAGACACTTCCCAACAAACTCTGTCACCTCTTTCTTCAAGCCAGGCCACCAAAACTGCTCTCTAAGATCCCTATACATCTTACTACCTCCAGGATGCATAGCATAAGGACTGCTATGTGCGTCCTGAAGAATCCTTTGCCTCAGCTCAACATCTTTAGGCATACAAGCCTTACCCCGAAAACACAACACCTCATCACTAGACAAGCTGTAACCCTCCAAACCACCATTCTGCACTTGCAACCTTCGCGCACTTAGAACCTCATCCTCTAACTGTTTTTCTCTGATCTGCTCAATCCAAGTAGGCTTAACTTGTAGCTCTGCCAAAATACTCCCGTCGCCATACAAACTCAAGTGGGCAAACATCGCTCTTAAGTCCGAAACAACCTTACGGCTCAACGCGTCTGCCACCACGTTAGCCTTGCCCGGATGATACTCAATCGAGCAGTCGTAATCTTTCAGCAACTCAACCCATCTGCGCTGCCTCAAATTCAAATCTTTCTGAGTCAGGAGATACTTCAGACTCTTATGATCTGTGTAGACTATCGATCTCTCTCCGTACAAGTAGTGCCTCCAAATCTTTAAGGCGAAAACTACAGCCGCTAGCTCCAAATCGTGCGTCGGATAATTGACCTCATGTGACCTCAGCTGCCGAGAAGCGTAAGCCACAACCTTACCTTCCTGCATCAACACACAACCCAGTCCCGTATGTGATGCGTCGCAATAGACTGTGTATTCCTTACCAGCCTCAGGTTGAATCAAAACCGGAGCCTCAGTCAAAATCTTCTTTAACTTATCGAAGCTTTCTTGCTGTTTCTCGGTCCATACAAACGGAACTTCTTTCCTTAACAACTTGGTCATCGGCGCTGCTATCAACGAGAAACCCTCAACAAACCTTCGGTAGTATCCGGCCAAACCCAGAAAACTCCGAATCTCAGCCACTGACCTAGGCGGCTTCCAATCCAAAACTGCCTCAATCTTACGAGGATCTACTCGAATCCCCTCAGCCGACACTACATGACCCAAGAAAGTCACTTTTCTAAGCCAGAACTCGCACTTACTAAACTTAGCATAAAGCTGCTTTTCCCTCAGAATCTGCAGCACCACTCTCAAATGCGCATCATGCTCTTCCTCTGTCCTTGAGTACACCAAGATGTCGTCTATGAAAACCACGATGAACTGATCTAGATACTGCTAAAATACCCTATTCATCATATCCATAAACGCTGCCGGTGCGTTAGTCAACCCGAACGGCATTACCAGAAATTCGTAGTGCACATACCGAGTCCGAAACGCTGTTTTATGGATATCAGCCTCCTTAACCTTTAACTGGTGATACCCAGACCTCAAGTCGATCTTCGAAAATACCGCAGCGCCCTTTAGCTGATCAAACAAATCATCTATCCGTGGCAACGGATACTTGTTTTTAATCGTCAGCTTATTCAACTGGCGGTAGTCTATGCACATCCACATTGTTCCATCTTTCTTCTTAACAAAAAGTACCGGCGCACCCCACGGCGAAACACTTGGCCTGATAAAACCCCGATCCAATAACTCCTGAATCTGAGCCTTAAGCTCCACCAATTCCTTTGGCGCCATCCTATACGGAGCAATAGACACTGGTGCAGTCCCGGGTAACAAATCTATCCCGAACTCTACCTCTCGATCTGGCGGCAAACCCGGAAGCTCCTCAGGAAACACATCAGCAAATTCCTTAACAGTACGAACCTTCTCTACAGCAGACTCTTTAGCCTCCAAGGCATACACATGAAATACATACGCTTCACAGCCCTTCCTGACCATCTTTTCCGCTTTCAGAGCAGATACCACATTAGACAGGTAATCTCTCCTATTACCTATCATAGCCACTTCATCACCCTCAATCGTCTTAAGAACCATGCGCTTGGCCGCGCAATCCAACTTCGCCTGATACTTGACCAACCAATCCATCCCAAGAATCAGATCGAACTCCCCAAACGGCAGTTCCATCAGATCAGCAGCAAACACTACCCCTTGGAGTTCTAGGGGTACCTCTCTAAACAGTTTATCTACTACTACAGAGTGACCTAGAGGGCTAATCACAGTCATCTGCCTAGAAGATATCTCAGAGTCTAAATCCATGGTCTCTACTATACTACTGGCAACATAAGAATGCGTTGAACCCACATCAATCAAAGTAGTATAAGGAGAACCAAAAATCAAAAACGTACCGGTTATGACGTCCGGTGCGTCGCCCTCCTCTCGGCGCCTCGCAGCATACACTAATCCAGGCTGTCTGGCCTCAGAACTACCCGCACCTCTGCCCGGTGCTCCACGGCCCCGACCAGAACCATTACCACTTCTGCCATTACCACGGCCCCTCTGCGATGGCGGTCCATTACCTCCGAACTGATTACGGCCCTGACTCTCAGACTGAATCCTAGCCAACCTACGCGGACAGTCCCTCACGCGATGATCTAGGGAACCACACTCGAAGCAACCTTTTCCTCCAGTCCAGCATCCACCCCAATGAGATTTCCCACACTGATTGCACTGCGGCGGTCCCTGCCTAGCAGCAACAAACCTAGCAGGCTGATTCGGCCCACTCGGTCTAGCCCTCTTCTGCGGATTACCCGACGACCCAGAGGACCCAAAGCTCCTCTTGTTCCTATTTCTGTCCATACCCTGCCTCACTGACTCCTTAACACCCTCGGCTACCTTAGCCTTCTCAACTAATACAGCAAACTCGCGCTCCTGCTGTGGAGCAATCAGCAGTCTCAACTCGTCTCGCAGACCATCCTCGAAACGAGCACACCTCTCATGCTCAGTGGCCACAATGCCCCTGGTATACCTACTCAGCTTCAGGAACTCAGCCTCATACTCAGAAACAGATTTACTCCCCTGAACAAGCCTCAGAAATGCCTTTCGCTGAGAGTCAATATAACTAGCTCCGATGTATTTCTTTTGATATGCAGCCCTGAAATAATCCCATGACAAATCCTCTGCTGCCACACTATCCCGAACCGTGAGCCACCACTGATATGACTCATCCCGAAGAAGCGATACGATGCCCTTCAGCTTCTCTTCAGCTGTCAAGTCCAGATCATCCATGATCCGCTCAGTTGCCTCCAGCCAATATTCAGCAGTGCTAGGAGCAACACCAGATACACCTCGAAAGAATTCGGCCCCGTTTGCCCGGAGTCGCTTAGGAACAGATTTCCTAACTCCTGCACCTCCACCTACCCCAGCTACCCTTTCCAACACTTGCAGCATCACCTGTGACACTGCGTCATCCCAGTCTGATCTTGGAACTCACCACCTCCAGCTGGTGGCGGAACCGGTATCTCATTTTCTGACCCTTGACCAGATCCTACGGGCTCAAAAACTGTCATTCTACCCTACCTCTACCACGAGTATTACGACCACGTCCGCCTCGACTGCTCATGACTGATCTTTCTACGTATCTGGTTAAGAATTTTATGCATCAGTATTTATTCCACTGTTTTAAAGCAAGTCTTATGAATATTAAAGAGGATTTGTTCTCGCGAGTTCACAAAATCCTATCAGTTTCAATCTCTAGAGTAGTATACTATTGCTATTCATCTGATCATATCACATCCAGTCAAATCACAAGCAATAGTTCGGGGTACTTACCTGGGCGAACTGGTGCCGGAGACTCGATGCCATGCCTTTCCAACCATACTCTAAGAACAAAGACTAACAAAATAATCTTTTGAAAACATTTTGGGCCTCAGGCCCACAGCCGAGCCTTTGAACTTGGCTCTGATACCACAATTGTAACACCCCAAACCCGGACAAAACACCACGTCCGAATCTGGTATGTTACGGGGAAAAACGTTTTTGAGAGATCAGCTTTTTTTCGTTTAAAAGCGGGGTGAAAACATAGTGATCTTGAAGAAAATTGGAGTAGGCTTGTTTGAAATCAAATAGTGTATTTGAAATCCAGAAATTTTGAAAACTTATCCAAAGTGTGTAGTTAAAAACGAGTTGATTTCATTTAATAACTCCAATAGTTTCTTAGTGCTACTTAAACATTTTTGACTTAGTAGAGAATCGAGTTAGGTTTGAAAATCATTTGAGTTTACTTAATATAAAAACATTGTGTAATACCCGATGGTATAATTTAAAACACATTGCGTTATAATTTTGAAATCAATGTCTTTCCAAGTTTTGGTAAAATTCATACCAAGTTACTTTGTTAAGGCATATTAAAAATCACTTAAAGCATACACAACCTAAAACATAATTTTAAAGGCCTTTTACAAATCCAACATAAAACCCAAGTAAATAAATAGACTAGAGTACCCAAATTATATAGTCTGAGTAAAACTTTATTAGCATGGCATGTGCACCCTGAGTCCATCCCGGCTCCATGTCCGCGTCTACGGGTCACCTGAAATGTCAAAGGAGAGGGTGAGTCGTATGACTCAGTGTATAAATCCCGCTCCCGATAAAACAACATGCTAACACACATCATACATAGCAATATGATTAATGCAACCCGATCCTAACCATCCGTATCACCTTTTCTACCCCGTGTGGTACCAAACCACTGGTGGTGCCAAACCACTGGTGACCCAAAGTCACGATATCCATAAGTGTGGTGCCAAACCACTGGTGACGTATAGTCACAATGTGTTACCAAAACACTGGTGACCGAAGTCACAAATCCAATGATGGGGCCAACCCATCGTGTGATACCAAATCACTAGCAGACAATCCCATATCTCAAGTGGGGCCAACCCACGGTGGTGTCAAACCACAGGGACGAGTCGCAATGAGGTGCCAAACCTCTGGTGTCCCAAAGACACAATGTGGTACCAAACCACTGGTGACCGTAGTCACGATAATCGAGTGATGGGGCCAACCCATCGTGTGATACCAAATCACTGGCGTCAATCCCGTATAATCAACTGTGGGGCCAACCCACCGTGGTTCTAAGCCACTGGGACGAGACGCTGAGGTGCCAAACCTCTGGTGACCCAAAGTCACAATATATCGCTGTGGTACCAAACCACTGGAGGTGCCAAACCTCTGGTGTCCCAAAGACACAGTGTCCCAAAGACACGGATATCATCATCCCCCCTCCACTCATATCACCCATACATGTCATACTAACTCATGTATCATATACAATCATGTAACTCATACTAGCATGCCCAAAATGGTAATCTCAGTGCATACATATCATAAAACATACTATTAAATGTATCAATCAATATAACTCCACGAACTTACCCGAATCCATGATCATACCCAAAAGGGTACCATATCCATCCATCAATCTGTCTTAATTTGTTAATCAATCAGGTTTATCATATTACTAGATATAAAGTGTGTTAGTTTACACACCTGGTAATTATGAGTCTAAAATCCCAACGAAACGATCTAAGGCTCCTTGATTACTAGCTCCTACAATCGGCCAAACATAGGGGTTAGGCATCCACAACATTCGGCCAATGCTAACAAACCAACAGGAATTAATGCTAACTCTTTACCTTTATGCTTGATTTGGTTTCCTACCAAATCTCGAATCAAGCAGTGATTCTACTGATGATCGGCCAACCCCTAAAACAACAACAATCACATCTTAACAACTTGCCTTAACAGGATACAAAGAATTAACTAAAAGAACTAGCCTTTACCAATACCTACCGATTGCTTAACAGAGAAAGAAGGCTCCTCTTGCTTGCCTCTAGAATCCAATTGTCCTATAACAAGAGTCGATTAAACATAAGAGATTGATACCCCTCCACCAATGCTGAAATCGACCCTTTAATCAACTCAAATCGATTAAGAAAAAGAGAGAAAATAAATGACCATTCGGCCAAAGACTTACCAACCTCCAAACGATTGTAGCAAGAACCCCAATACTCTGTTGATGTTCGGCCAAAAAGAACACTAAAAGAGGAGAATAGATTCGGCTAACACCTTGAATAAAAAGAAAGAGAATTTTGTTTTTTTAGATGTTTAACACACCTGTGATCGGTTCTGAATGAAAGAAGAGAGAAAACAAATGTGAGATAAGAGTAGAGTGAGAGTGGAATTTTGGCAAGATGGTTTATGAAAAAGAGAAACAATCGGCAACAATAGAAGAGAGGTTCGGCCTAGAATAAAAATCAAGAGCAAACAATGGCAAGTTTCGGCCTACAAGAGAAGAAATGGGAGAAATGCTTTTAGAGGATGGAGTTTCGGCTCAACTCAAATGAAAGAGAAAAGAAAGAATGGGAAGGAGCATTCGGCTAGTATAGGAAACAAGCAAATTCGGCAAGTCTTGGAAGGTTTGGTCTTTCGATTCCAAGATGAAGAAGAGAAAAACAATTGAAGTTTCGGTTGGCTAAAAGACAAAGAGAGAATTTGGTTTACCAAAAGGTGACCGAAATTGCTAAAAAATTTGCCAAAAGAGATGCTTAGACTTTCGGTTTCCAAAGTGAACAAAAGAGAATTTTTGCTTACCAAAAGCTTGACCGAAAATGTACCCAAAATGCCAAGGTACATTCGGCCCTCCCCTATCCAACACTAAGCCGTCACTTCCCCACTCCCCACTCCCTCAAATTCGGCCAAATCCCTCCATGCACTCACATCCACACATTTCAAATGTGTTTACCAAGTCACACTCCACTTTTTGCTCTCCACCATCCAAGTCACCACTTGACCAAGTCCAAGGGGAATTTGAACTCCATCCAAATCCTTCCTCCTATGCCGTCCAAAATGAGTGACAAAATAGGAGATCCTGCAGCTTGAACTCAGGACCTCACCCCTTGAAGTTGATGCCACACCAAGCTCCCCCATGTAACGCATGCTTGCCACCTTGCCAGCTCACTCTTTGTGCAACAAAACCACAAAGAAAACTCTTAAACCCCAGCTTCCTCAGCTCCCTTCACTTAACACCCAAAACCAAAATTTTCCCATTCACTCAGGCACACTCCTAGCCCACAATTAAGCCCCTAAAACACCGAAATAGCAACACAGCACACTAAACACATGCAATAACATGCAACAACAAAATAGCCCCTAACCCGGGATATTACATCAATACTAAAGGTAAGGATGTTATTGACATCGTTTTGGTTCTTTTCTTTAAGCCAAAATTTAGATTCTAATGCCATTAATATCTTTGGCCGAAACTTTGAAGAGATCTTTCGGGATTTACTAAGTGTCGACTACAAGGAAGGAGAAGTTCTTTTCCCGAAGGTCCACCATAGGCCGCGTGTTCCCTAGTTATTCGGTGAGTTTCGGGATTTAAAATCCACAAGGTAAGTGTCTATAGCATTCGGCCAAGGCCATGTTTGGTAAATAGATGTGTTTTATTAGTTATTCAAAAGCCGAAACTAAGCTATTCAAGTAATCTAGTAATTGCCAATTTCAAGAAAGAAGGATACAAAGTTTCGGGACTTGATTCTTAAGTCAATCGGCAACAAGGTAAGTTTTAGTGTACTAATCTTACTAGGATTTGGATTTATGGCCGAATGGCTCTTTACTAAGTATTAAATGATTGATTAAATGTAGAGATCTAAGACCTAAGGCATTAGATCAAGCTTTTCGGGATTTGGATTGAAAGCATTAAGCAAATCAGGTGTGTACCCACACTATTTCATACTACCTTATATGGATAAGTTTAATTAATATATGTGGTATTAAGAATATGAAAATAGCTAAGGTACCATGTTATGGTACAAAGTACTCAGGTACGTTTCCTACTCCTACTAGGATTATGAAATATGTTAATTGTAACATGAGAATAAGAATAAGAATGTGAACTCTGGCATATTTATGCATATTACTATTATATGGGGCATATGGGTTTTATCTTGAAGGGGAAGTGAATGTGGTGACCTAAGACCATGAACACGGTGACCTAAGACCGTGATATCTGAATGTGGTGACCTAAGACCACAGTAATCTGAATGTGGTGACCTAAGACCACAGTAATATGAACGTGGTGACCTAAGACCACGAATGCGGTGACCTAAGACCGCGATATGGAGTGTAGCGGAAGGAGGGTCGACTTAGTGGTCCCCACGGTGTACAGGTTGGTACGGGGGAGTGTAGCGGATGGCTTAATAGGTTTGGGTTTTGGGAATGCATCATAACTTGTATGCTATGATATGAATGTGTAATAATTGTTATGCCTGATTCGATTATGATTTAGTGTTGTACACATTGAGTCTGTTGACTCACCCCGTTGTGGGACTATTTTCAGGTGACGAACAGTAATGGACCGGGCTCGGCAGAAGCTTAGGGATGGCCATGCACAGCAAGAAATTTACGATTTGGAAGTTTATTTTATTTTACGTATTTTAAGTTTATTTTGGGAATTATTTGATGTAATAAGGCCATAAGGCCATAGTTGAATTTCTTTATTTCTTTTTACTTTTATTTATTATGTTTACAAATTATTATTTATGGATCAAACAAATTTATTTTAAAAATAAACTCCAAATGTTTTGTTACCTTAATTAGAAAAGGAAAAAGAGATCTAATATATTATTAATACATTTTCAACTCAAGCCCAACCCAAACAAACTTTCTTTCTAAACACACAAGTTTTTCCTAAGTAATAAAAGAGTTTTGAATTGGTTTACATCGAGGAACATACCAGATCCGGTCACGGCTCGTGGGCCGAGTTTGGGGTGTTTCAATTTGGTATCAGAGCCCAGTTTCAAACCCTCGGCCTGGGGTTTAAGGTCCAAAACGTTTTCAAATCGAGCCCAAATGAGTTTTTGAAGATAAGCAGGTTTTCTGGCATGGCACCTAAGTCTCCGACCCGAAGTCCACCAGGTAAATACCCCTAACCTTTGGGTGATTTATATTGTGATCTGTAGAAGTGTAAAAATAGAATGGAACATAGATTAGTATGATAGGTACTTGAACTATAAGGCTAGCTTACCCCAACAGTTACATAAGACTTAAATGCTTAATAAAACAAACCTGTGTCTAAGTCGCCGAGTTAGGGTGTGGTAACCATTGTGCGCATGTCTAGGATTGGATCTGGAAGAACCTGGTATTTAAGCAGTCTAGTAACTCACCTCCTCTTCGCAGGAATCCTACCTGGTGCGTAGCTTTAGTTCACCCTAACCAAGAGGACTTATTCATGGGCTAAACCCCTAACTAAAACCCGAAAGTGATTAGCCACATTTTTATGGAAACCCTAGTTTTAAAATGACTAAATTACCCTTTTGATTTATACAAGCTATCCCATAAAATTTTTCTGAAATATTTCTTGATTTACAAAATTACTAAAATACCCCTAGTGGTAAAATTACAAAAATGCCTTTGGTTTATGAAATTTCCAAAATACCCACAGTTCTTATTCAAAAAAAAATTCATTACTTTATAACAAGTTCAAAAACCCTGATTTGCAAAATATCAAAATACTTTGATTTTGGAAAATTACGAAATTGCCCCTGACATACAAAATTACCAAAATGACCCTGGTTTCCAAACTTATGCAACATCACCGTTTTTGAAAGTACAAGTCTCAAAAAGAACTCTCGAAGTTTTGCAAAGTTTGGAAATACCCCGAAAATATTAAACTTTACAAATTTACCCTGGTTTATTACCAAAATACCCCCGAGGTCCAAAATTACCGAAATACCCTGGGATTTTAAAATAAAATTACCAAAATACCCTTATTGACAAAATCACCAAGGAACCTTATTTTGGCAAATTACGAAAATACCCCTGTAGGACAAATTACGAAAATACCCCTGGGTAGTGGAAAAACAACAACAATGAAAACTACAACATTTCTCTGAATGAACGAAAGTTCATAATTGATTGATGAATGTATGGATGAAAAGACTGTGTGCATGTATGAATACGAAAGAACCACTCCTAAAATTCTTTTCATAAAACTTCTTCGCGGATAATCAGTGGAATAAAGGCTAATTCATAAAACTTCTTAATCAGATTAAATCGTGAAGTAGAAATAAGTTCTAGGGGACGTGAACTTAGAGATTATGCCTAGAAAGTATGATGGTTCTATTAAGATCAGAGTGCGCAGCGTAAGCATAGTGCGGTGAGAAGGATTGTACGACTGTTAATAAGTAATTTCGAGGACGAAATTATTTTTAAGGAGGGTAGAACTGTAACATCCTAGATTAGGGGTTATGCGTTCGTGCGTAATTCATGAGATAGTGGGCTCAGTGGGTGTGTTGGATGTGATCTGAGGAGTTTTAGGAACCCTAAGATGTAAGGAAATGTATGGAAATGTATGGAAATGTAAGGAAATGTAAGGAAATGCCTTGTCTTGGAAATGTATGGAAATGACCTGGAAATGTAAGGAAATGATTTAGAAATGTTGAGTTTAAAGGAGGCAAACCAACATTTTTGGAAACTTGGATATGTAAGGAAATGATAAGTTTTAAAGTTTAGAAAGAGGAAATTAAGGCAAGGTGGCCTTAAGAAAATTAATAGAGGGAATTTGACACAAGAACGAGCTTGGAAAAGTGGCCTGGAGATGCCACTTAGGGCCTCTGGAAATGGCGCCACATACAGGAGTATTGGGCCAAGGTTCGAGCTGGATGGGAAGCAAATAATAGAAATTTTATTTTGCTACAAGGAGCAGAGAGGTGGACGGCACATGGCTATAAATTAGGAGCTTTTATTCTTTTATTTTTAAGAGATAAATAGAGGATAAATAAGGGATTTATTTATCATTATTTTCAAGAGATAATTGTTGGATTAAATTCTTTAATTTTTAAATAAAGTGATAAAGATATGAGAGTGGTGGCCAAGTAAGGGACTCTAGCCTAGTAATTTTGGCTATAAAAGGAAGAGTAAGGCTATTCTTCATTCATACTTTTCTCTTTAAGAAAACCTCTACCGAAATTCTCTAAAGTTTCTTCTCTTCTCTCTGCCATTATTCTCTTTTTCTCTTTTCTTTTTGATTCTCTTTGGCCGAATCCTTCTACACCCTATTCTCTTATTCTTGTTCTCTCAATCTCCTAAAAGCCGAATATTGTTGAGGATTCAAGCCAAGGTGTTGTCGACTACAACATTAGGGGAGGAATTTCGGGATATCAAGTGTTGCCGATTTCAATACTAAAGGTAAGGATGCTATTGACATCGTTTTGGTTCTTTTCTTTAAGCCGAAATTTAGATTCTAATGCCATTAATATCTTTGGCCGAAACTTTGAAGAGATCTTTCGGGATTTACTAAGTGTCGACTACAAGGAAGGAGAAGTTCTTTTCCCGAAGGTCCACCATAGGCCGCGTGTTCCCTAGTTATTCAGTGAGTTTTGGGATTTAAAATCCACAAGGTAAGTGTCTATAGCATTCGGCCAATGTAACACCCCAAACCCGGCCCAAACCATATGACCAAATTCGGTTTGCTACAGAGAAAACATTTTGAAAACCATTTTAAAACCTAGTCGAATTGCCTTTCAATTGAAATTTTATTTGTTAAAAACCATACTTAATTTATTTAAAAATATTTGTTGAGTCGAGTTGTTTACAAATTTCAAATGTACCCGATGGTACTTTAAAAACATTTTGCGTTTAATTTGAGAAAACATGTGCAACCGTTTTAACATCATCAAATAGTTTAAACCAAACATTCAAACATGCAGCAATAATAAAATCATCCTAGGAGGCCTTATTACAATTTAAGCAACATAAACCCAAAGGAAAGATAAATAAAATCCAAAATTTATTTATTAAAAGTCTCCACTGCATGGCCACCTCGAGTCCATCCGGCTCCTCACCCACGATCTACGAGTCACCTGAAAAATTAAAGGAGAAGGTGAGTCACCAAGACTCAATGTGTAACCCTTCCCCGGTTAGTGCAATAACATACACAAATCATAACCAATTAACATGCATAAGTTTAAAATGCACCCAACCTAACCATCCAAACGCCTTTTCTACCCCGTGTGGTACCAAACCACTGGTGTCCAAAGACACAATTGTGTTACCAAAACACTGGTGACATATAGTCACAATTGTGATGCCAAATCACTGGAGATACCAAATCTCTGGTGTCCGAAGACACAAATCGAATGATGGGGCCAACCCATCGTGTGATACCAAATCACTGGCAGACAATCCCATATCTCAAAGTGGGGCCAACCCACGGTGGAATTAACCACAGGGACAAGTCGCTATGAGGTGCCAAACCTCTGGAGGTACCAAACCTCTAGTGACCGTAGTCACAATGTGTTACCAAAACACTGGTGTCCGTCGACACGAATATCACTGCCCCCTCCACTCATCAACCCACATCAATCAAATACATGCTTTTTCAGAAATCATGCTAAAAGGTTTATTTAATAACATTCGTATATTTATCATTGCCATATATCAAATATTGCACATACCAAATGTGACATGCTTCCCAAAAGCATCAAATAATAATCTCAAAGCAATAAAGACTTACCCGAGTCCTTGTTAATACCATGATGGTATTACATCCATGTCTACATAAATCGATTAGGCATAATATAACACTTAGCATATTAAAAAGTTATAAGATGTGTATGTACACACCTGGCACCAACAGGAGTTCTATATCCCGAATAAACAAATCGGCCACACAAGTATTCTTGCCCCCAAAAGCCTTCGAACACTAGCCAACACACTCCTAAATGAATCGGCCTCACTTCCCAAAACCGATTGCTAGAGAAGTCCCGAGGAAAACTATGTTACCTTCAATATTCGGCCAAAGTTGATCAAGATAGGAGAAGAAAATTTTCAGCACAACAAAGAGGTATATTCGGCTATAGGACAAAACGAAAAGAATAGGAAAAGAAATAGAGTTTCGGCAAAGAAGAGTGTATAGGAGGTTTTTGATGTTTAAGCAAAACAAATAGGAGAACAAGATGTTGATGAAGGTTTTGGTTTTGAGAGAATGAAAAGGAGAAAATAGATATTGAACAGAAATAACCAAATGGTCAAAAAGTATTAGGCTTTTCAAAAGGTAAACTTCGGCCAAAAAGAAAAGAGTTTGAGAGAGAATGTTTTGCAAACTTTTGCACCAAATGCAAGGAATGACCAAAAAGAATAGACTTCAATCCTTGCCAAACTAACACAAAATTTCGGCTCCCCCTTTAGTCCAAATTGCCGTCCCTATGCATGGTCAAAAGGCCATGATTATGTTTCCAAAACATAATCCTTGATACTAGCCCCATGTCTCCATATTTTCCTTAATTACTTGATTCCCTTCCATATGTTAACACTTGCCTTAAACCGATAGTCTACTAACCAAAAATAACAAGGTCAACCCTTACCTTAATTATCCTTGGCCGACACCTACCATACAAAAGCAAAAATAAAAGTTGTCCCAATGCTATTTAAGGGATTCGAACCTCTCCCCTCATGCACTAACTCATGCGCCAACACCACTTTGCCATTTACTCAACTTGTGTCACTTATTGACACTTAATTTAACTTAAGTGCTAAGCTCACATAATCCACTTCATTAAATAAACCAAACTAAAAATTATTCTACTAAACCGAGCCTACTCAAGACCCCTAATTAAGTCTTATAACACCACAAATAATATCACAGAAATTTAAACACAAACAAAATAATTCAATCACGAATAACCCCTATTTTGGGATGTTACAGTTCTACCCCCTTAAAATAATTTCATCCTCGAAATTACCTGATCAGAAAAGATGGGGGTATTGCTGCCTCAACACATCCTCGGGTTCCCACGTTGCTTCCTCCGAACCATGGTTTCGCCATAGCACTTTCACTAAAGGTACTGCTTTCTTATGCAAAACCTTGACATCACGATCTAAAATCTGAACTGGTTCCTCCTCGAAAGATAAGTCTGAGTTAACCTCAATCTCTGCCACTGGCACCACGTGCGATGGATCCGACCGATACCGTCTAAGCATCGACACATGAAAGACGTCATGAATCTGACTCAACTCTACAGGCAGCTCGAGCTGATAAGCTACCGGTCCTACTCGCTTCAACACAGTATACGGGCCGATGAACCTTAGGCTTAACTTCCCTTTTCGCCCAAAACGCAACACCTTTTTCCAAGGCGATACCTTCAAAAAGACTTTATCTCCTACCTCGTATTCCATTTCCTTGCGCTTGAGATCAGCATAAGACTTCTACCTATCCGACACTTCCTTGAGACGAGCCCGAATTACCTTAACTTTGTCCTCAGTTTCAGTCACCAACTCTAGACCCAAAACTTGACGTTCACCCAATTCCGTCCAACACGTAGGAGTACGGCATTTTCGTCCATACAGTGCTTCATATGGAGCCATTTGGATACTCGCTTGATAACTATTGTTGTAAGCGAATTCTGCTAACGGTAAATACTCCTCCCAACTGTCACTGAAATCCAGAACGCAACCTCTGAGCATATCTTCTAAGATCTGAATCACTCTCTCTGATTGTCAGTCGGATTGCGGATGAAAAGCTGTGCTGAAGTCCAATCTCGTTCCTAAAGCTTGATGCAAAGCTCTCCAAAACCTTGATGTAAACCTCGGATCCCTATCCGAGATAATCGATACTGGCACACCATGCAATCTCACTATCTCGGCCACATATAACTTAGCTAACCTCTGAAGCAAATAATCTACCCTTACAGGTATGAAATGCGCTGACTTAGTTAGTCGATCCACAATCACCCAAACTGAATCCTTCTTGCTAGGCGTAAGAGGTAATCCACTGACAAAATCCATGGTGATCCTCTCCCACTTCCACTGAGGAATCTTCACCGGCTGAAGTAAACCAGATGGCAACTGATGTTCAGCCTTGACTTGTTGACACGTCAGACACTTACCCACGAACTCAGTTACTTCCCGCTTCAGACCTGGCCACCAAAACTGCTCTCTCAAATCCCGATACATCTTGCTACCTCCGGGATGCATAGCGTATGGGCTACTATGTGCGTCCCGAAGGATCCTTTGTCTTAACTCCACATCCTTTGGCATACAAGCTCTCCCTTTAAAGCACAAAACTCCATCACTGGACAGACTAAAATCCTCTAATCCACCATTCTGAACTTGCAACCTCCGATCATTCAAACCATCATCCTCTAACTGCTTCTCCTTAATCTGATCTAACCAAGTCGGCTTGACTTGCAATTTTGCCAAAAGACTCCCATCGTCGAACAGACTAAGTCGAGCAAACATCGATCTTAAATCTGATACAACCTTACGACTCAACGCGTCTGCCACCACGTTAGCCTTACCAGGATGATACTCGATCGAACAGTCGTAGTCCTTCAACAGTTCAATCCACCGACGCTGCCTCAAATTCAAATCCTTCTGAGTCAAAGGATACTTAAGACTCTTGTGATCCGTGTAGACTATCGACTTCTCTCCGTACAAGTAATGCCTCCATATCTTCAAAGCGAAGACTACTGCCGCTAACTTCAAGTCATGAGTCGAATAATTAGCCTCATGTGGTCTCAACTGCCGAGATGCATAAGCCACAACCTTCCCTTCTTGCATCAGCACGCATCCCAAACCAATATCTGATGCATCACAATAAACCGTGAATTCCTTGCCTACCTCAGGTTGAATCAAAACCGGAGCTTCAGTCAGAATCCTTTTCAATTTGTCGAAACTTTCTTGTTGTTCTTTGGTCCACACAAATGAAATTCCTTTCCTCAACAACTTGGTCATCGGTGCAGCAATCAAAGAAAATCCTTCCACAAATCTTCGGTAATACCCCGCCAGACCTAGAAAACTCTGAATCTCAACCACAGACTTGGGCGGCTTCCAATCCAACACTGCCTCAATCTTCCGAGGATCCACTCTAATCCCTTCGGCTGAAACAACGTGACCCAAGAAAGTCACCTCCCTAAGCCAGAATTCACACTTACTGAATTTGGCATACAACTGCTTTTCCCTCAGAATCTGCAACACCACTCGCAAATGCGCATCATGCTCATCCTCTGACTTCGAGTATACCAAAATATCATCTATAAAGACCACAACAAACTGATCCAAAAACTGCTGAAATATCCGATTCATCATGTCCATGAAAGCTGCTGGTGCGTTAGTTAATCCAAATGGCATCACCAGAAACTCGTAGTGTCCATACTGAGTACGAAATGCCATCTTCTGGATATCAGTCTCTTTCACCTTTAGCTGATGATATCCAGACCTTAAATCAATCTTAGAGAAAACCGCAGCCCCTTTAAGCTGATCAAACAAGTCATCTATCCTCGGCAAAGGATACTTGTTTTTGATCATCAGCTTGTTCAACTGGCGGTAGTCTATACACATCCGCATCGAACCATCCTTCTTCTTGACAAAAAGTACCGGCGCTCCCCAAGGTGAAACACTTGGTCGAATGAAACCTCGATCCAACAACTCTTGAATCTGAGCCTTCAATTCCATCAATTCCTTCGGTGCCATCCTATACGGAGCTATAGACACTGGCGCCGTTCCGGGTAACAAATCTATACCGAATTCGACCTCACGATCCGGAGGTAATCCCGGAAGTTCTTCAGGAAATACATCAGCAAATTCCTTTACAGTTTGAACATTCCCCATAGAAGACTCCTTAGCTTCCAAAGCACACACATGAACTACGAACGCCTCACAGCCCTTCCTGACCATCTTCACCGCTTTCAACGCAGATACCATGTTGGATAGATAATCTCTCTTATTACCTATCATGACCACTTCTTCACCTTCAACCGTCTTCAAAACCATGCGCTTAGCAGCGCAATCCAAACTTGCTTGGTACTTGACCAACCAATCCATCCCAAGAATCAGCTCGAACTCCTCAAACGGCAGTTCCATTAGATCGGCTACAAACACTACCCCTTGGAGTTCTAGGGGTACATCTCTATACAGCTTATCTACTTCTACAGAGTAACCTAAAGGACTAAGTACGGTCATCCTCCTAGAAGCAGTCTCAGGAACTAAACTCATGGTCTTAACTATGCTACTAGCAACGTAAGAATGCGTAGAACCCACATCTATCAAAGCAGTATATGGAACACCAAATATTAAAAACGTACCGGTTATGACGTCCGGTGCGTCTCCTTCCTCACGACGCCTCGCAGCATACACTAAACCAGGCTGTCTAGCCTCCGTGTTGCCAATACCTCTGCCAGCTGCTCTGCGACCTCCACTAGAGCCATAACCACCTCTACCATTACCTCGACCTCTCTGCGGTACTGGTCCTTCCTTTCTGAACTGAGCACGACCTTGACCTTCAGACTGATTCCTAGCTTGCTTACGTGGACAGTCTCTCACACGATGATCCAACGAACCACACTTGAAACATCCTTTCCCTCCGGTCCAACATTCTCCCCAATGGAACTTCCCACAACGATTACACTGGGCCAGTCTCTGATTAGCAGCTGTGGACCTTCCTGCCTGATTTGGCCCACTCTGCCTAAGCCTTTTCTGAACACTACCACCTGACCCAGACGATCCAAAGCCTCTCTTCTGCTTGCTCCTATCATAACTCTGCCTCACAGACTCCTTGACTCCTTCGGCTACCTTGGCCTTCTCCACCAAGACAGCAAACTCACGCTCTTGCTGCGGGGCAATCAGCAACCTTAACTCGTCTCTAAGTCCATCTTCAAAGCAGACACAACGATCATGCTCCGATGCCACTATTCCCTGAGCATAGCGGCTCAACCTCAAGAATTCCACTTCATACTCCGACACAGACTTATTTCCTTGTACTAACCCCAGAAAAGCTTTCCTCTGAGCATCAATGTAGCTTGAGCCAACATACTTCTTCTGATAAGAAATTTTGAAATACTCCCAAGTAAGATCATCTGCCGTAGCACCATCTCAAACCGTGAGCCACCATCGATAGGACTCATCCTTGAGAAGCGACACCGCTCCTTTCAGTTTCTCCTCATTTGTCAAATCTATCTCATCCATGATTCTTTCGGTCGATTCCAGACAATACTCAGCTCTATTGGGCGCTACTCCAGACAGACCTCGGAAAAATTCAGCTCCGTTAGCTCGAAGTCTCTCAGGAACCGACTTCCGAGCTCCTCCACCTCCACCAATTCCAGCTACCCTTTCCAGAACCCGTAGCATCGCTTGTGACACAGCGTCATCACCCGTCTGATCCTGCTCCTCAGCTCCAAAGGTTGGGGGTGGTGGTGGCGGTATCTCGTTCTCAGATCCTTGACAAGACCCGACAGGTTCCGATACGGCCATCCTACCCCTTCCGCGTCCACGACGGCCACGTCCTCTAAAGCTCATTCTAACTATCGTGCTTTAATCTAATTAGGAAATTTTTATGAATTAGTACATGTTTCACTTGATTATCCGCGAAGAAATTTTATGAAAAGAGTTTAATAGGAGTTCTTTCGATCAAACAAGGTTTTAAGTCTTCTATCCTAGTTTACACAGAAAAGTACATCCATTCCCTATACCTTTCATACCTATGCACTCTTCGGCATTTCTGTCCGTTTCTATCCCAAGGGTAATTTCGTCATTTTCCTACATGGTATTTTTTGTAATAAACCGAAGAAATTTGAAAACTTTAATAAATCGAGATATTTTGAAATTTCTAGAATTGAGGAGTATTTTTGAGAAATTCTCAATTTGAAGATATAACAAAATTTTGAAAACCAGGGGTATTTTGGTAATTTTGTCAATCGGGGGTAATTTTGTAAATTTCCAAAGTCAAGGTATTATTTTGAAATACAACATTTTTGAGTACTTTTGTAATATAAAAATTTGATCAAAATTGAGGTAATATGGAAATTTTAGAAACCAAGGGTATTTTCGTAATTTTGCCACTAGGGGCATTTTGGTGATTTTGGTAAATAAAATATTTTGAAAATTTTGTAGATAAATTTGTCCTTCTATCTAAAAGAGATAATTTAATGATTTTAAAACCGAAGTTTTTCTTAAAACATGGCTAGTCCCTTTCGGGTTTTATTTAGGGTTTTGCCTATGACTGAGTCCTCTTGGTTAGGGTGAACCGAAGCTACGCACCAGGTAGGAATCCTGTGAAGAGGAGGTGAGTCACGAGGACTGATTAAGTACCAAGCTCTTCCGGATCCAATCCTAGACATGCGCACCAAGATTTCCACACCCTAACTCGGCGACTTGGTCACAGGTTGGTTCTAATTAGGCCATTAAAGTCTTATGTCTTTGTTTGGGATAAACTAGTCCTAAAGTTTAAAATACTTATCACTATCTACGTCCCATGCTTCCTACCCTTCTACAGAATATAATTTATACAAAAAGTCAGAGATACTTACTTGGGCGGATCGGTGCCGGAGACTCGGTGCCATGCTTATTCAAAACCAAAATATTTCAAAAAGGCCTACCAAAAACATTTTTGGGCCTTGGGCCCCCACAGCCGAGCTTTGAACTAGGCTCTGATACCAATTTTGTAACACCCCAAACCCGGCCCAAACCATATGACCAAATTTGGTTTGCTACAGAGAAAACATTTTGAAAACCATTTTAAAACCTAGTCGAATTGCCTTTCAATTGAAATTTTATTTGTTAAAAACCCATACTTAATTTATTTAAAAATATTTGTTGAGTCGAGTTGTTTACAAATTTCAAATGTACCCGATGGTACTTTAAAAACATTTTGCGTTTAATTTGAGAAAACATGTGCAACCGTTTTAACATCATCAAATAGTTTAAACCAAACATTCAAACATGCAGCAATAATAAAATCATCCTAGGAGGCCTTATTACAATTTAAGCAACATAAACCCAAAGGAAAGATAAATAAAATCCAAAATTTATTTATTAAAAGTCTCCACTGCATGGCCACCTCGAGTCCATCCGGCTCCTCACCCGCGATCTACGAGTCACCTGAAAAATTAAAGGAGAAGGTGAGTCACCAAGACTCAATGTGTAACCCTTCCCCGGTTAGTGCAATAACATACACAAATCATAACCAATTAACATGCATAAGTTTAAAATGCACCCAACCTAACCATCCAAACGCCTTTTTCTACCCCGTGTGGTACCAAACCACTGGTGTCCAAAGACACAATTGTGTTACCAAAACACTGGTGACAAATCACTGGAGATACCAAATCTCTGGTGTCCGAAGACACAAATCGAATGATGGGGCCAACCCATCGTGTGATACCAAATCACTGGCAGACAATCCCATATCTCAAAGTGGGGCCAACCCACGGTGGAATTAACCACAGGGACAAGTCGCTATGAGGTGCCAAACCTCTGGAGGTACCAAACCTCTGGTGACCGTAGTCACAATGTGTTACCAAAACACTGGTGTCCGTCGACACGAATATCACTGCCCCCTCCACTCATCAACCCACATCAATCAAATACATGCTTTTTCAGAAATCATGCTAAAAGGTTTATTTAATAACATTCGTATATTTATCATTGCCATATATCAAATATTGCACATACCAAATGTGACATGCTTCCCAAAAGCATCAAATAATAATCTCAAAGCAATAAAGACTTACCCGAGTCCTTGTTAATACCATGATGGTATTACATCCATGTCTACATAAATCGATTAGGCATAATATAACCCTTAGCATATTAAAAAGTTATAAGATGTGTATGTACACACCTGGCACCAACAAGAGTTCTATATCTCGAATAAACAAATCGGCCACACAAGTATTCTTGCCCCCAAAAGCATTCGAACACTAGCCAACACACTCCTAAATGAATCGGCCTCACTTCCCAAAACCGATTGCTAGAGAAGTCCCGAGGAAAACTATGTTACCTTCAATATTCGGCCAAAGTTGATCAAGATAGGAGAAGAAAATTTTCGGCACAACAAAGAGGTATATTCGGCTATAGGACAAAAAGAAAAGAATAGGAAAAGAAATAGAGTTTCGGCAAAGAAGAGTGTATAGGAGGTTTTTGATGTTTAAGCAAAACAAATAGGAGAACAAGATGTTGATGAAGGTTTTGGTTTTGAGAGAATGAAAAGGAGAAAATAGATATTGAACAGAAATGACCAAATGGTCAAAAGTATTAGGCTTTTCAAAAGGTAAACTTCGGCCAAAAGAAAAGAGTTTGAGAGAGAATGTTTTGCAAACTTTTGCACCAAATGCAAGGAATGACCAAAAAGAAAAGACTTCAATCCTTGCCAAACTAACACAAAATTTTGGCTCCCCCTTTAGTCCAAATTGCCGTCCCTATGCATGGTCAAAAGGCCATGATTATGTTTCCAAAACATAATCCTTGATACTAGCCCCATGTCTCCATATTTTCCTTAATTACTTGATTCCCTTCCATATGTTAACACTTGCCTTAAACCTATAGTCTACTAACCAAAAATAACAAGGTCAACCCTTACCTTAATTATCCTTGGCTGACACTTACCATACAAAAGCAAAAATAAAAGTTGTCCCAATGCTATTTAAGGGATTCGAACCTCTCCCCTCATGCACTAACTCATGCGCCAACACCACTTTGCCATTTACTCAACTTGTGTCACTTATTGACACTTAATTTAACTTAAGTGCTAAGCTCACATAATCCACTTCATTAAATAAACCAAACTAAAAATTATTCTACTAAACCGAGCCTACTCAAGACCCCTAATTAAGTCTTATAACACCACAAATAATATCACAGAAATTTAAACACAAACAAAATAATTCAATCACGAATAACCCCTATTTTGGGATGTTACAGCCAAGGCCATGTTTGGTAAATAGATGTGTTTTATTAGTTATTCAAAAGCCGAAACTAATCTATTCAAGTAATCTAGTGATTGCCGATTTCAAGAAAGAAGGATACAAAGTTTCGGGACTTGATTCTTAAGTCAATCGGCAACAAGGTAAGTTTTAGTGTACTAATCCTACTAGGATTTGGATTTATGGCTGAATGGCTCTTTACTAAGTATTAAATGATTGATTAAATGTAGAGATCTAAGATCTAAGGCATTAGATCAAGCTTTTCAGGATTTGGATTGAAAGTATTAAGCAAATCAGGTGTGTACCCCACACTATTTCATACTACTTTATATGGCTAAGTTTAATTAATATATGTGGTATTAAGAATATGAATGTAACATCCCCAAACCCGGCCCATTCACTACGACCGAATCTGGTTATGTTAGTGCGAAAAGACGGTTGAAAAACTTTTGCCTTGGAATAAACATGGAAATATTCTAACTTTTGAGTATAGTGTTTATTGGGAAAAGTATAAGTAAATCTTTTGTCGTTATAAAATATTATAAAAACCCAAAATTAAACTTTAGCATATAAGCATGCTGTTTAAAATGAAATCATCCTTCACAAAGTATTTGATTTAAACAAACCATATTAAAATTAATAATAAAGTAATTCCTAAAATAAATGAACAACAAAAAGGCCTTATTACACCAATATTTAATAGATCAAATACTTAGTATAAATAAACTAAAAAAAATATATATTTGAATTCTTCTTTCTGCATGGGCCACCTCGTGTCCTCTCCGAACCCGATCCAACTACGCGTCACCTGAAATGGTTAATGAAAGAGTGAGTCCACTGACTCAGTGCATAACCACAACACATATTTCCATCCGTATGGGCTTGGCCCATACCCACACAGCCATCGAAACAAATCATGCAAGAATGCATCTCAGCCCAACCCATTGTCCAACCGTACACCAACCTTAGCGGACTCCCCGCCCAAGGCCGTGGCTAATCCACCGATCACATTGTGATCCATAACATCTTACCTTGGCAAGCTCGCTGCTCAAGGCCGTGGCTGAGCCACCGATCAACCCAAGTGATCCAATATCATAATCTGTCTACGGTGATGCACATAGCAATCAACCGCCGAGATGGGCACCGAGCCAACACCTCCCTTGAGGTAGCACACAGCAAATCCCCAAGCGCTAATGTAGCCGAAGCTATCATTAGACCACGTACACCTTGTGTACACTTCCTTCTTCATCGAATCAAGCCCAAACCCCATGCAACTATATATATATGCAACATGTTAAGCCATCATATCACATAAGTATATAAATATTTATACATACAGAAATACATCACAAATAAACTTACCATCACCAGTTCTCATCACTTATGCCATTATAAACGGCTTCCACACATAATACACATGTAACAAGTTAGCAACCAAAACCACAGAAATAGTGCGATGATTACGCACCTTAGAAATACAACTGATCCAATCCCGAAATGCTGCTTGACTAACTCTCTGCCGAAACACCACCTTAACCAACCCATAATAATACCATATTAGAATTGGCCCAAAACTTAGAACATAACACTTGAGGCCCTTGGCCAAACATTATCCTTACCACCTTCTTACCGAGTTCGATTGCGGAAACTTGACTGAATACAACAAATCCCCAAAGTGCCTTCACTAACCGATTGCAAACCGAGGCCCGAAGAGATACTTCCAATATTCGGCAAAGGTGCGCTAAATAGAAAAGGGATTTTGGCTCAGAGGTAAGGTGTAGGTTCGGCTTTGCAAAGCTATAAGACCAAGAAGTAGATGCTAAGGTGCTTCCAAAAGGTGTTGCGGCAATCAGAGAAATGAGGAGAGTTTATGGTCTACCAACGAGTGAAATGGATAAGAAAATGGAAAGAGAAAGGGACTTGAAGTTTCGGCTCAGATGAATAAGTGAGAGAGAGAGGCGTTTTGGTGAGGTTGAGGTATGAGGAGGAAATGAAAATGGAGGCTAAAAGGAAAGGCTAAAATTCGGCAAGGGAGAGAAAGCCAAAATGATGAATGAATAATGAGCACCTCCCCCCCCCTATTTATACTAAAAAGCCAAGCTCCAACCTCCCAAAAATAATCCCTAAAATTCTCCTAAAATACCTCCCCACCATCCATTCAAAATAGTTTGAATGGGTCAAACCTTCTAGCCAAAATTTAAAAAAAAATTGACCAAGTCTTCTCCACCTTTTAAGCCTTTCAAACCGTCCATCCACCCCCACCAAGACGACGCAAAAACAAAGCCCCAAATGCTGCCCTTGCGATTCGAACCTGAGCCCCTTCCCCCTGCAAATGGCGTCATACACACAAGGCCTTAGTGGCGCCCATCCTGCCACTCCACCAGCTCCTTTCTTGTGACATAAACTCCCAAATAATTCTCTTAAGTCCCCTCTTTGCCAAGCTCCCCCCTTTCAACACTAAAAACCAAAAATTTTCTAAGGCATTGCCCCACCTTCTAGGGTTCTCAGGACCCCTAAAACTCACCCAACCACACACTGAAGTGTGCCAACACCCGAACTAAGCACCAAAAATTTAACCCCTAAAACCAGGGTGTTACAATTCTACCCTCCTTAAAATAATTTCGTCCTCGAAATTACTTGTCTAGACTAACCATCCAATTTCTCCCACTACACTATAGCTGCGCACTCTGATCTTAAAGAGCTAACATACTTAAGGTTCCAATACTGACATCCTGCCTCTACCACGTCCACGAGTACTGCGACCACGCCCCCTAGAACTCATACCTAGCGCCTCGTTTCAGTCTGTTTCGAAAGTTTTATGCATTAGAAATTATTGTTTCACTGTTTTATCCACGAGCAATTTTATGCAATGAAGTTTCCGAGAGTAGTTCTTTCGAGCAATCAAGTTCCATTCCCTACCTAGGGGTAAATCCGTCATTTTCCTATAGGGGTATTTCGGTAATAACTCAGGGTCAATTCTGAAAATAATTTTCCAGCTTAAAGATATTCCAAAATTTACAAAATCTCGGGGTCATCTTGAAGATTTCGTTTTTCAAACCGGAAGTATCACAAAAATTTCAGAAAACAGGGTTATTTTTGTAATTTTGGAAATCAGGGCATTTTCATAAATTCTCCAAATCGGAATACCACTGTATCTCATAAAATAGGGTTTTCTGATATTTGGTAAAATGGGAATATTTTAGTAAAAGTCAAGAGAGATCTAAAAATTTAGAAACCAAGGGCATTTTGGTAGTTTTATCAACCAGGGGTATTTTCATAAATTTCCACAAACCAAGGTATCTTAATATTTCAAAACCTCAAAATTTTGGTATTTTGTAAAGTGAAAATCATATTAGCAAAAGTTGAGGGTAGTACGGTAATTTTGCAATACAAGGGCATTTTGGTAATTTTGCCACTAAGGGCATTTTGGTAATTTTGTAAATCGAAAGAAAAACGTCCTTCAAAATCAGATTTAAGGTTTCACAAACCAAAGGGGTAAATTTGAAAATTTTAAAACAGGGAATTTTAGAAAACAGCAAGGCTAATTCCCTTTTGGGTTTTAATAATCGGTTTAGCCTATGAACAAGTCCTCTTGGTTAAGGTGAACCGTAGCTACGCACCAGGTAGGATTCCTGCGAAGAGGAGGTGAGTCACGAGGACTACTTAAATACCTAGCTCTTCCGGATCCAATCCTAGACATGCGCACCAAGGTTACCACCCCTTAACTCGGTGACTTACTTCATAGGTTTGTTTAAGAGCTTTAAGTTTTATGCAAAATGTTTGAGTAGTCTAATCCTAGGGTCCAACAGATCCTAGTATTCTATTCTACGAGCCCAAACTAAGCCCAAATCAATTCATATCAACACATCACTTCAAGAAAGTCTGAAGTACTTACCTGGTGGACTTCGGGTCGGAGGTACAGGTGCCATGCCAGAATAACCTGAAAACTTTTTATAAAAGCCCACATTTTGAAAAGCCCATTTTGGAAACGTTTTTGGGCCCAAAACCCTCAAAGCCGAGTTTTGAACCGAGCTCTGATACCAAACTGTAACATCCCCAAACCCGGCCCATTCACTACGACCGAATCTGGTTATGTTAGTGCGAAAAGACGGTTGAAAAACTTTTGCCTTGGAATAAACATGGAAATATTCTAACTTTTGAGTATAGTGTTTATTGGGAAAAGTATAAGTAAATCTTTTGTCGTTATAAAATATTATAAAAACCCAAAATTAAACTTTAGCATATAAGCATGCTGTTTAAAATGAAATCATCCTTCACAAAGTATTTGATTTAAACAAACCATATTAAAATTAATAATAAAGTAATTCCTAAAATAAATGAACAACAAAAAGGCCTTATTACACCAATATTTAATAGATCAAATACTTAGTATAAATAAACTAAAAAAATATATATTTGAATTCTTCTTTCTGCATGGGCCACCTCGTGTCCTCTCCGAACCCGATCCAACTACGCGTCACCTGAAATGGTTAATGAAAGAGTGAGTCCACTGACTCAGTGCATAACCACAACACATATTTCCATCCGTATGGGCTTGGCCCATACCCACACAGCCATCGAAACAAATCATGCAAGAATGCATCTCAGCCCAACCCATTGTCCAACCGTACACCAACCTTAGCGGACTCCCCGCCCAAGGCCGTGGCTAATCCACCGATCACATTGTGATCCATAACATCTTACCTTGGCAAGCTCGCTGCTCAAGGCCGTGGCTGAGCCACCGATCAACCCAAGTGATCCAATATCATAATCTGTCTACGGTGATGCACATAGCAATCAACCGCCGAGATGGGCACCGAGCCAACACCTCCCTTGAGGTAGCACACAGCAAATCCCCAAGCGCTAATGTAGCCGAAGCTATCATTAGACCACGTACACCTTGTGTACACTTCCTTCTTCATCGAATCAAGCCCAAACCCCATGCAACTATATATATATGCAACATGTTAAGCCATCATATCACATAAGTATATAAATATTTATACATACAGAAATACATCACAAATAAACTTACCATCACCAGTTCTCATCACTTATGCCATTATAAACGGCTTCCACACATAATACACATGTAACAAGTTAGCAACCAAAACCACAGAAATAGTGCGATGATTACGCACCTTAGAAATACAACCGATCCAATCCCGAAATGCTGCTTGACTAACTCTCTGCCGAAACACCACCTTAACCAACCCATAATAATACCATATTAGAATTGGCCCAAAACTTAGAAACATAACACTTGAGGCCCTTGGCCAAACATTATCCTTACCACCTTCTTACCGAGTTCGATTGCGGAAACTTGACTGAATACAACAAATCCCCAAAGTGCCTTCACTAACCGATTGCAAACCGAGGCCCGAAGAGATACTTCCAATATTCGGCAAAGGTGCGCTAAATAGAAAAGGGATTTTGGCTCAGAGGTAAGGTGTAGGTTCGGCTTTGCAAAGCTATAAGACCAAGAAGTAGATGCTAAGGTGCTTCCAAAAGGTGTTGCGGCAATCAGAGAAATGAGGAGAGTTTATGGTCTACCAACGAGTGAAATGGATAAGAAAAATGGAAAGAGAAAGGGACTTGAAGTTTCGGCTCAGATGAATAAGTGAGAGAGAGAGGCGTTTTGGTGAGGTTGAGGTATGAGGAGGAAATGAAAATGGAGGCTAAAAGGAAAGGCTAAAATTCGGCAAGGGAGAGAAAGCCAAAATGATGAATGAATAATGAGCACCTCCCCCCCTATTTATACTAAAAAGCCAAGCTCCAACCTCCCAAAAATAATCCCTAAAATTCTCCTAAAATACCTCCCCACCATCCATTCAAATAGTTTGAATGGGTCAAACCTTCTAGCCAAAATTTAAAAAAAAATTGACCAAGTCTTCTCCACCTTTTAAGCCTTTCAAACCGTCCATCCACCCCCACCAAGACGACGCAAAAACAAAGCCCCAAATGCTGCCCTTGCGATTCGAACCTGAGCCCCTTCCCCCTGCAAATGGCGTCATACACACAAGGCCTTAGTGGCGCCCATCCTGCCACTCCACCAGCTCCTTTCTTGTGACATAAACTCCCAAATAATTCTCTTAAGTCCCCTCTTTGCCAAGCTCCCCCCTTTCAACACTAAAAACCAAAAATTTTCTAAGGCATTGCCCCACCTTCTAGGGTTCTCAGGACCCCTAAAACTCACCCAACCACACACTGAAGTGTGCCAACACCCGAACTAAGCACCAAAAATTTAACCCCTAAAACCAGGGTGTTACAATATACTTATGATGTATGAATATGTGGTAAATGTGATTGATGATCATGTGTGAGGCTTTTAGGCCAAATTAAATTGAGAAATGATATGTTCAAGTCTTTGTTGTTGATGTATAGGTTAAATTCACCAATGAATGGCTTGTAAATATATGATAATGACTAGTTATTGGAATGGCTCACCATGGATATACTTTGGTGTTATATGTGTGTAAATGAAAGTTTCAATAAAGGAAACATAAAAGAGTAAAATTAGCAACAAAACAGTTTGTACAACAGCAGTTGTGTGACATTGAAAAATCACCAAAAATGGTGGAAATTGAATTAGAGTTTGAATGAGATATTAAATTAATGCTTATTGAGTCTATTTCTACATAAAAGAAACAGAATAAGCAAAAAAAAAAAATCATATGGTGGGATATTTGGATTTTAGTGATTCAGGGTCAGAATGATTTTAGAATCCCCTATGCTGACTTGGGAAATTCATTAAACATTGTACAAAAATAATCATGGAATAAAATTTATATGCTTGAATTTCTTAATGAGTATATTTTCAAGAGAACCAAGGGAAACATCATTCGAGTTCTGTACAATGAGATAATTAATTTTTAGTGAAGAGGGTTTGGAACTATTAGACAACAAAATAGGGGAGATTTTAAAGAATAAACTGTACTGATTTGTTGAACCAAAAAATCTAGAAATTTTATGGTAAGAAGATATGTGAGTCTATTTTCAGATAAAATTAGCAGATCTTAATTTGGAGTTCTGTAACTCCAGATAAAAATAATTTAGTGACTATAACTCGAGTAAACAGCTCAAGATGAACATAAATGAATTGTGAAATTTTATGCAATAATGATGCTATTATCTTGAGAGCTTATAATAAGGATTGTTAAAAGCATGGTAAACAATTCTTTATTATTTACATATGTACTTACTAAGCTTTATAGCTTACTCCATTATTTTTCGTGTTTATAATGTACTCATGTTAGCTCAGGTTGGAAGTCGTCGAAGAACCTATCACACTATCAAGCTTTCAATTTAGGTATTGATGATTTTATACTTAAGGTTATGGCATGTATAGGGAACTTGGTCATGTGTATTTGTTACTATGAGTTGTCCTAGAATAATGACCCATGATATTTGAAGTTCATTGTTGTATAAGGCCATTTAATGTGGCCAATAAATTGGTTATACTATAAACTCATGATGATGCATTCCATGGTTGAGTAAATTGCATGCTATGACTTGTTACGTGTGTGTGGTAGATGTTTTGGTAGCTTTAATATGTCATGAAATGTGTCATTCAAGTTATACTCAAGTATGGGCATGATAGGGTAGAAATTGGCTTGGAAAATAGCCAACTTCTTGGCGACACAGGCAGAGACACGACCGTGTGTCTCATCCGTGTGGAGGACACGGCCTGCCCACACGGGGGTGTGACTCTCCAAAACAAGGAAATTTTCTAAATGTTCCAATAGTTTTAAAAGTTCTCGGTTTAGTCCCGAAACGCTCCCAAAGCATGTTTTGGGCCTCATAGGCCTGTTTTAGAGACTTGATGATATAAGATAAAAGTTTTAAGTTTTAAACGAAAATTTATGCCTTGAATTTGTCCAGTTGCAAGTGTTATTGTCTGGTAACGCCTTGTACCCTGTTCCGACGATGAACACGAGTAAGGGGTGTTACATTTAGTGGTATCAAAGCTATGGTTTAGTCGGTTCTCGGACTAACCTAGCATGAGTAAGAGTCTAACTATACATGCCATATGTGGACCGTTATAGTGTGATATCTCTGGGCTCTAACGAAATTGTTTTATTGAGACAGAGGTTCTTTCCAACCGAGCTATTATCGAAAATGCTGACATTGACACTGAGATGTTTGAAATGTGTTTGTGATAAGTTGAAATGTGGTAAGTTACGAATAAGAGTTCATAATATGCATGTGATGATGTATAAAATGAAATAACTATAATTTGAGAATTTTGGGTACAATGTTACTTTCCTAGTTGAATGTCGTATTTCGATGAATTATGGTGATTTTATGCAATAGATAAAATGTTATAAATGTTCAGAAGTTATGAAAAAGAAATTAAATGTGTAAACCGAGTAGAACGTTGGAAACGTGTACTTTTGTTTAGAGACATGTGATGAATTGATGATAAAGACCATGGGTTGACCATGGCAGCATGTGAAAAATGTGACTATGTGATTTCCGTATAAGACCATAGCTGGGTTATGGCTTTGGTGTGTAATATGTGTATATGTGAAAGACCATAGTTGAACTATGATATTGTGCAAAACAAAGTACCCAATTTCGTAAAACATTCTCTAATTTGACCAAGTGTAGTAAATGAAAGTGTACGAGGATTTAAAGGATAAATTTGTAGTGAACATGAAATTGAACTTGAATGAATCATTTTTTAAAGAAATACTGTATATGGGAGGAAGTGATAGTAAATTACATTTTGTAAATGGATACTTAAAGTTTGATAATTGATGTATGAAACTAATATGGGAAAGTGAAACTAAATGAAGGTTTATATTATGACAAGCATTCATGTTTGTTTGGCATTCACATGATGTAGTGTGCCTAACTTGTGTGATTAGGTGAATGCAATAAGAAAATTTTTCAAAATTTATGGAATGTATATATGTAATACCCCTAACCCGTATCCGTCGCCAGACTAGAGTTACGAAGCATTACCAGATAAGACACAACTCCGAACAGGGATATATATATATTTTAAAATATAACACATTACATCTAAGCTGAGTATAACAATACTATTAATACATATCACACATGTCATACGTTTCTGTAACCACATTTCTACATTTACGATTAAAAGTGATCATTACATAACATACCAATTCACATACTTAACATTCAAATCAAAGCTGATATTTGTATCTTGAATCATTCAAACAAAATAAAGTTGCACATTTTGCTATTTCAATCAAATCATACTATTCTTTATAAATTTAAACATATATTATTATCTTATACTTATCAAACAGTAAGACATTCAATATTTCAATTTCATTTACTAAACAAATAGCAACTCACCATATGCTTAATCATTTTAGTATATCATTAACCAAATAAACCACATATCTAATCATTCTTTTTGTATGCTATTCAAATATCATACTATTTGTCTTAGATAATCTATACAGCATATCCATCATTTAAATAGGTAATTGATGCACCTAATCATGCTTCCTTTCAAAACTAATACAAACACATATATGTAACATATTAACCACTTGTCCATTACTTAATTTAACTTATAAATATACATTCAAGATTTTCCATTCAAATTATTATCACATCATGCAACCAAATTTCATACCTAAACACAATACCAAATCCATTTACCTCACATTTAATTATTTATCACAAGTATATATCCAAACATTCATAATTAACATCATCAATTCAAACCAACTTATTAAAGACTTAATGAGTAAACAACACTTTATACCTATTTGTTGTATTCGAACATATATATATATATATATCATCAAAACCAATTCACATCATACTAGTATACATACTTGCTAAAACGATCTGTACATGCCTTTCATTTAACATCAACCACAATTTATATATATATACACATTCGGCCTTAGTCCATTTAATAAACAAATCAAACCATCCCACAATGCACAACACATATACATTTACATATCACTAAACCGAATTCAACATGTCCAAATTATAACATCATACTTACTTACCTATCATGAACTTATACCATAAACAATTATGCATAAGTATAAACTCATTTCCAATGACCATCACAACCAAAAACATAAATATTCAACCGATCAAAAGAAGATAAGTCATCTTTGCATGGCTATTAATTACATACAAAAGTACTTAATCCACATTTGACTTTTTACTATGCTATACATGCCATATACCCACAATCAACTAAGTAAAAATACCAAAGGAAATTGTCGATAGTGTGATAAGTCATGCTGGCGATCCTGAGCTCGTAACGTATATCCAAAATCTATAAAACAGAAGTAGACAGAAAAACACAGTAAGCTATTTAAGCTTAGTAAGTCATAAGAAAGCTAATACCAACTAAATTGGAAAAACCAAATATACAAAGCTATGAGTATAATTTAACATTAAACCCCTTCATTTACAAATCAAATAGTTAACTTATACACATTCACAAGAACTAACACAAATCTCAATATCAAATTCACACATAAGTCACTTTGGCCGAATCCCTTAAATTACAATCTTACATATAGTTCACATGCTCATACTTGAACTTTTATTCAATACATTAAACATATAACTTACTTTACTTTTCATAACATAGTTTATATACGTACCTGATGTAACACCCTACACTCGGCCTAGACGTTATGACCGGATCTAGCGTGCCCCATCAGGTGTTGTTTGAAAACTTTGTGTTCGATGGAAAACTCTTCTACAAATCAAAAACTTTCTATCGTTCAAAAATCCCGATTTTCATTGCTTGTTAACAAAACATGTTTTACTCGAAATCATTCCTTTTCAAAAATATTATTATGCGTCTATTATTTTGTTTTTAAAACCTTTTATGTTACGAAAGTTTGGTTTAAACAGTTGCGGAAACGTGATATTTTAAAAACAGTAGTTATTGTTTTAAAACCCGTGTTTAATAAATCAGCAATTTGTAAGGAAATACCAAATAAAAGTTTTAAACAATTCCAATGGCCTTATTACAAAAATTATTAACCCAAAAAAATTAAAGTAAAGTAAACTAAAATAAAGTAGCTAAATTAACCCCCCCAAGAACATACGGGACGTGTGGCTACCTCCGAGTCCCTCGTAGCTCCAAATCCTCTGAGGCTGGGGATTACCTGCACAGTTAAAGAGAAAGGGTGAGTTACGGGAACTCAGTGTGTAATCCCCTTATTACACCCACAGTTTGGGCCCAAGCCCATACAGTATCAATATGGGGCTAAGCCCTATTCAGTAACAGTCCGGGCCGAAGCCCTAATCAGTAACAGTCTGGGCCGAAGCACTATGATATGCAAAAAAATATGTACCCAACCCAGTCCAACGAACACACCACTTGTACCAACCAACACACCTATAGGGACCAAGTCAACCCACCCAACCAGCACACCAATAACACAGACTAGCTGCTAATAACAGTATACGTGGCTGAGCCACTAAATCGGTATAATGTGACAGAAGCCACTAAATCAATATAACGTGGCAGAGCCACCAGTACAGTGCTTCCTCCAAATCCATAACCCAACCCATGCAGTATACCATGTCATAATTTATATAATGTAAACAGTGCATCATCATAGACATCAATCGTACAGTTACTACTCATACATCGATGACCCTACCGCTAAGCGTAAAACGGTCATTTGGGGGTAAAATTGTAATTTCGCCCCTCGGGGTATTTCGGTAATTTACCCATTAAACATATTTCGGTAATTTACCCATCAAGGGTATTTCAGTAATTTACCCATCAAGGATAATTCGGTAATTTTCTCATCTATAGCCTTTTCGGAGGCCAACTGTCGCCTCAAGCAACACAGGTTCCATTTTGGGTCAAAACGGTGCAATTGGGCCTAAAGTCCAATTTCGGCCCAAACGGGTCCACACACTCGTGTGGCCCATTCAGCTCATTTTCAGTCTCGGTTCTGTGAACTTCGCAGTTGCATCAATCATCTGACACTTCTCATCATTTTCACTCATGTGGGCCCGTTAACCCGTAGGGCCCACTTAGCCCGCTTCGGCTCAACAAGGCCCATTACTGCCTCAATTACATGAGAACGTTCGTGACACTCCCAATGGTCTATCGCCATCACTAGTGGCTCGGTTTATCTCTACGAGTGCTTGTACGCTCGAGTGATCTCAGTTGCCAATTTTCCAGCTTTTTAATATTTCGACTTTTTGCCGATTCACAAATCATAGTAATACCAAATTAAACAGAGGTGTGAGATTACACACTACAAGTGTGCCACCAATCCCTTCGCACCGATCCTAAGTTAGACAAGACCAATGGTTAGTCAAACGATTAAAAGGGTTAGCCTCCTAAGATTCAACAAGCCAAAACCACATTTACCCCTACCTTGTTTTAGCGAGCTTGCTAAGTTTTTTTCCGGTTATCGAATGAAGACTAAGGACCTCACAAAGTATCCTGCGTTTCAAAACACTCTTATTAGAAGAGTTGAATGAAGATGTGGTTAACAACCACTCTTGTCGAAACCTCAATTCCCAAGCAAGATCGATCCTCCAGTCACCCACCAAGTGCAAATACTTACCGATCAAGGCTAAGAGTATGATTCGATTGCTTCTGAGAGCTCGTTCCTTCCTACTCCTTGAGTGAACCTACATATCACCCACATCAGACTACAGAAGATGGAAAAGATTCGGCACAAGAGGCACAAATGATAACCCCCACGAAACTGATTAAAAGAAAACCGATATACTCACCCCTTAGATTTGGCAAGATAGATTCCCTTGAGTGCAGCCCTAGAGATGTGATCAAAAAGAAAGATAAGAAGATATTGCTCTCGGTTTATTCAACTCAAAGGACACTAGAACGTTGAAGAAAAAATCACAAAGAAGATAGGTTTGGCTATCTTGAAGGACACAAAAAAGAATACGAGAAGAAGAGAGGAGATTGGTTTCGGCTTCAACCATGCAAAGAGAGAGAAAGGAAATAAGAGAAAAAGAGAATGTATATTCGGCCAAAGAAGAACCAAAGAAAGAAGAGACTTGGCCGTAAAGAACAAATAAGAAGGGAGAAAGGAAAGAATGAAACTAGAATCACGGAGCGAGAAAAAGAAAAGAAAGCTGAGAATTCGGCAAAGGTGTAATGAGAAGAAAGACCCGAAATGCTAGAGAAAATACCGAAAATGCAAAATCCCTTAAAGAACCAAAGAACATTCAGCACCCTTACACTCACCAAAAACCGAAAATGCACTCCCCCTAAAAGGAACTCTTTTGCCGAAATTCCTTATTCCACCTCCCCACATTCGGTCAACTCCTCCTCACACATCCATCCCTTGATTTTTTCCCTTCTTCTCTCCTACTATTGCTCCCTTCCATCCATTTGAATTATTTGACCAAGTCTCCAACTCCCCTTGAAGAGTTTGATTTGAACTCTGCTTCCTCCACTCACCTGTCACAAAATAAAAGCCTCCAATTTTTAAACTGAGGGATTCGAACCCCTTCCCCCCTTGCTCTCTCATTGACGCCACAACCACCTTGCCATATGCTCAACTTGTGTCTCCTAAATGCACATAATTATACTTAAGCCCTACTGCCAACAGCCCTCTTCACTAAAGATCCAAAAACTAAAATTTTTCCCAGGCTCAAACTCGAACCCAGGCCTCCCTAGGACCCCCAAATACATTCAAATAACCAGCTAAGCAAGCACAACATAAAATTAAACAAAAGTTACAACCCCTAACTTTTGGGACGTTACACCTGAGTTCTTTTAATTTGAATTTCACATTGGCATTCACTTACACATTCCCGTTGAACCATTCGAAATTCAAAAGGATACGCAGATATTCGGAAGCTCGTACAATGCCAACGTCCCAGACGTGGTCTTACATGTAATCACATATTGATGCCACTGTCCCAGACAGGGTCTTACATGGATCATATACGATACCAATGTCCCAGACATGGTCTTACACATAAACACAAGTCGATGCCAACGTCCCAAACGTGGTCTTACATGATAACACATATCAGATATCCTATGTCATGACATATGTATCCTATCTATTCCTAAGGTTCATACGGGGCTTACAGTCGTCGAATCTCGATCGAATCAAGCTCGGAAGATAGCCAATTATCCAAGTACACATTCGGCCATAGTAAATAATAGTTCAAATAATTCAAGTAATTACATAACAAATTTATATTAAAAAATATAACAGTATTTAAATGCTTATTGACCTACCTCGGACGTCGACAACTGTGAAATCGGCTAAACGACTACTTTTGTCTTTCCTCGATCCAAATCCAATTTTCTTTGGATCTTGATATAAACATATCCAAAGTAAGCTTATTTAACACCATTCTATTCAATTTAGTCTAAAACCACATAAATGGAAATTTACAATTTTGCCCCTAACATTTCACACTTTTTACAATTTAGTCCTTTTTGCACAAAATACACAAAATTTGAGTACACCATACAAGGGCCGAATATTCCTAGTCCTCATACAAGCCTACACATTTCATTTATTTCACATTTTAGTCCCTCAAAAATTTATTTTTGCAATTTAGTCCAAATTACTCAAATTCATCAAAAATTCAAAGGCAAAACTTGTTAATCAAACACATATATTTCATATTTCATCATCAAACAACAAAAACCTCAAGGTATCATCATTGGCAAAACACAAAATCATCATCAAAATAAAAAGTTAAGACATGGGTCAAAAAGTACTCAAAGCAACGATCTCAAAAACATAAAAATTATTAAAAACCGAACTAAAACTCACCTTGATTCGAGCTCTATTCATGGCTGAATGGTGCTAGCCTTCCTTTTTTTCTTTTGTTTACATTCAATTATGGAAAACAATTAATAACCTTTGGCTTTTAATTTTATGATAAGTTATTATAATATAATATTATATTATATTAATATAAAAGTTTAATTTATAAACTTTAACATATAAAAAAACATATAATAATGGCATGTTGCCGTCCACTACATAATAAAAATAGGCTATTATGAACATAAGTCCTCCCTTTTCAAAAGACAACAACAATTAAGCACTTTCACAACTAACCATCAAGTTTTCATTTTACGCAATTAAGTCCTTTTATTTAATCGGACACCTAAACGACAAAATTAAAACACGAAAATTTAATACAAGCAATGTCACACATAATAAACATGGAAAATAATTTTAAAATATTTTTCAGACTCAGATTTCGGGACCTCACTATTTCAACTAGGGTCAAAATCGGTCTGTTACAGCTCTCCCCCCTTAAGGATTTTCGTTCCCGAAAATCTTACCGGTGAATAGGTTTGGATAACGCTCTTTCATTGAATCCTCTGACTCCCAAATTGCCTCTTCAACACCGTGCTTTTGCCACAGTACTTTGACTAACTGGAATTTTTTATTTCTCAATTCTTTCATCTCACGAGATAGAATTCGAATCGGTTCTTCTTCATATGTCATGTCAGACTGAATCTCAACCTCTATCAGATTAATCACATGTGAAGGATCAGATTGGTATCTACGGAGCATCGAAACATGAACTACATTGTAGATCCTTTTTTAACTCAAGTGGCAACTGCAATCTATAAGCAACCGACCTTGTAATATCCCGAAGTATGGCTTATGCATTATTGTTAAAATGTGTGAAATAGCATGTCATTGTGAGCTTGAATGTGTTTTTATGAATGTTTGTGAACTTTAGGAAATAGGAGAAAGCCTTAGAAAATATTAAGTTTAAAGGTTAAAGGAGGGAACTAAAGCAAGGTGGCCTTAAGAGAAAATGTAGGGAAAGTATGACACACAAAAGGGCTTGGAAAAAGTGGCTTGGAGGTGCCACTTAGGGCCTCTGGAAATGACGCCATGGGCTATGAGGAAAGACCTAGGATCGAGTCGCATGGGAAGCTAAATAAAGCTTTTATTTTTGCGGCAATATGAGGAAGAGATGGACGGCATGGGGAGTCTCTAGGAGAAGCTTAAGATGTGCTTAAATTCCCTTGTAAATTTCGGCTAAGGTAAGGATAAATGGTGATTTTACTTTTTAAGTATTTTAAATAAAGTGATAAGGAGAAAAACAAGGGATGAGATAAGGGGGAAGGAGTTGGCCGGCCAAGGGAGTCCTTGGTGGCAAATTCTGTAACATCCTAGAAAGGGCCTATGCATTTTCGGTTTAATTGTACGAAGTGACATGTTTTATGTACTAGGAATAAATTTCGAACATTTCTGGAAACCCGGAAATGAATGGAAATGATTTGGAAATGAACATTTTTGGAAACCTAAAAATGTATAGAAATGTTAAGTTTAAAAATGGAAAGTGAACATTTTTGGAAACTAGGAAATGTAAGGAAATGATTTGGAAATGATTCAATAGAGGAAAGTGAACATTTCTGGAAACTTGGAAATGTAAGGAAATGTCAAGTTTACAGAGCCGAACGAAAATTTTTGGAAACTTAGAAATGACTTAGAAATGTCGAGTTTTAAAGATTAAAAGAGGAAATTAAGGCAAGGTGGCCTTAAAAGAAAAAGTTTGTGAAATTTGACACACAAACAGGCTTGGAAAAGTGGCCTGGAGATGCCACTTAGGGCCCTGGAAATGGCGCCACATGCAAGGTGTTGGGCCTGGGTTCGAGTCACTTGGGAAGCAAATAAAAGGAGTTTTATTTTTGCTTCCAGAAGAAGAGGAGTGGACGGCAAGGCTTCTAGAAAAAGGGAGTTTTATTCCCTTTAAATTTCGGCAATTAATGGGATAAATAAGGGATTTAAATTGGATTATTTTTTTTTGAAGAGATAATAGATGGATAAATATGGATTTATTTCTTTTATTTTGATAGATAAGGAAGAGATAAAAGAGGATTATTATTAGTATTATTTTTATTAAGAGATAAGAGATAATAAAGGATATTTCTTTAATTATTTTAAATTAAAGAGATAAAGCTATCAAATAAAGAAGAGTGGTGGCCAAGTAAGGGATTCTGAGTAGTAGTTCGGCTATAAAAGGAGGAAAATAAGGCTACTCATCAATTCTTTCTTCCTTCTCTACTCTCTGCCGAAAATTCCCTAAGACATTCCCCTCTCTCTGCCGAAATTTTCCTAGCCAATTCTCTCTTTTCTCTGCTATTTTGTTAAAACCAAAAACCCTAGTAAAGCAAGCCAATCTTTTCATCTTTCTTTTCTTCCAATTTCTTCTTACCAATCCATTCAAAAGCCGAATCTTGGAAAGGCTTCAAGCATAGGTGCTGTCAATTTCTTCAAAGGATCTTTCGGGATTATCAGAGTAGACGACTAAAAGGAGGAGTATTCGGGATTTCTAAGATTAAGGGAAACAAGGAACAGTTTTGGGATTTGTTGGTGATCCAACCGGCAACAAGGAACTTGAGATCTAAGGCAGTAGATTAGATCTCGGGATCTCAAGGAATCTGGTAAGTGAATCAGGTGTGTACCCCACCCTATTTCATAATACGTTTTATGGCTGTGTTAAATAATATATGTGATATTAAGAATATGAAAGTGGCTAAGGTACCATGATATGGTACTAAGTACTCAGGTACGTTTCCTACTTCTACTAGGAATATGAAAAATGTTATTCGTAACATGAGAATATGATAAGAATGTGAACTTGGGCATGTAACTGCATAATATGTTATGGGCATATGGGTTTGTTTGAAAGGGGAAGTGAAAAGTGGTGACCTAAGACCACAGTAATCTGAAAGTAGTGACCTAAGACCACAGTAATCTGAAAGTGGTGACCTAAGACCACAGTAATCTGAAAGTGGTGACCTAAGACCACAGTAATCTGAACGTGGTGACCTAAGACCACGAGTGCGGTGACCTAAGACCGCAATTTGGAGTGTAACGGAAGGAGGGTCGACTTAGTAGTCCCCACGGTGTGACTGGCAGGTACGGGGGTGTGTAGCGGATGGACAATTAGGTTTGGGTTTGGGAATGCATCATAACTTGTATTTTATGTTTTGAATGTGTAACTATTGTATGCCTGATTCTATTATGATTTAGTGTCGTGTACACATTGAGTCTGTTTGACTCACCCCGTTGTGGGACCATGTTTCAGGTGATGAACAGTGATGGACCGGGACGGCAGTACTTGTGGTGGCCATGCTCAACATGAAGTTTATATTTTTATGGACTCTTGAATTTATTTTAGTACTTTGAAATATTTTGGAAACTATTTGATGTAATAAGGCCATAAGGCCATGATGAACGATTTTTATTTCTACTTGTTGTTTTATTGTGTTACAAATTTTGATTAGGTTAAAGACTAAGTATTTTATTTTTAAATATACTCGATATGTTTATTACTTAAAATTAAAAAAAAAGGTTTTCTAATATAAAAATCCAGTTTGTTTTCAACACAAGCCCAACCCAAACAATATTTTTTTTTAAAATTTGCACAAGTTTTTCCTAAGAAACAAAAGAACTTTGAACCGGTTTACTTGAGGAACATACCAGATCCGGTCAAGGCTCATGGGCCGGATTTGGGGTGTTTCAGTTTGGTATCAGAGCCCAGTTTTAAACTCTCGGCCTGTGGTTTAAGGCCCAAAACATTTTCAAATCGAGCCCAAATGAGTTTTTATGAAAATATTTTTGGAAATAAGCAGGTTTTTCTGGCATGGCACCTAAGTCTCCGACCCGAAGTCCACCAGGTAAGTACCCCTAACCTTTGTGTGATATCTATTGTGAACTGTAGAAGGGTAGAAATGGAATGGAACGTAGACTAGCATGATAAGTATTTGAACCCTAGGACTAGTTTACCCCAACTATTACATAAGACTTAATGCTTAATTAAACAAACCTATGGCTAAGTCGCCGAGATAGGGTGTGGCAACCATTGTGCGCATGTCTAGGATTGGATCCGGAAGAGCCTGGTATTTAAGCAGTCCTAGTGACTCACCTCCTCTTCGCAGGAATCCTACCTGGTGCGTAGCTTTAGTTCACCCTAACCAAGAGGACTTATTCATGGGCTAAACCCCTAACTAAAACCCGAAAGGGATTAGCTACATTTTTATGGAAACCCTAGTTTTAAAATGACTAAATTACCCTTTTGATTTATACAAGCTATCCCATAAAATTTTTCTGAAATATTTCTTGATTTACAAAATTACTAAAATACCCCTAGTGGTAAAATTACCAAAATGACCCTGATTTTCAAAATTTTTGCAACATCACCGACTTGGAAAACAAATGCTCAAAAAGAACCCTCAAGTTTTGCAAATGTTGAAATACCCTTGATTTAGTAAGATTTACAAATTTACCCTGGTTTATTACCAAAATACCCCCGAGTTCCAAAATTACCGAAATACCCCTGTAATTTCAAAATTTCCGAAATACCCCCGGGATTTCAAAAATTACCAAAATACCCTTATTGACAAAACCACCAAGGAACCTTATTTTGACAAATTACGAAAATACCCTGTAGGATAAATTACGAAAATACCCCTGGGTAGTGGAAAAACAACAACAATGAAAACTACAACATTTCTCTGAATGAACGAAAGTTCATAATTGATTGATGAATGTATGAATGTAAAGACTGTATGCATGTATGAATACGAAAGAACCACTTCTAAAATTCTTTTCATAAAACTTCTTCGCGGGTAATCAGTGGAATAAAGGCTAATTCATAAAATTTCTTAATTAGATTAAAGCACGATCGTAGAAATGAGCTCTAGGGGACGTGGTTCTGGAATACCTTAATTGCCTTGTTCGTTGTAAAGTCAGTTCGTTCTTATGTTGCTAGTAAGGTGTATGGAACCTTGATTGTAAACTAAGAGAATGTGCCTAGAAAGTATGATAGTTTCTTAAAATCAGAGTGCGCAGCAATATCGTAGTGGGGTGAGTTAGACCGTACGATTGTTCGTTAGTAAGTAATTTTGAGGACGAAATTATTTTAAGGGGGTAGAACTGTAACATCCTGGAAAGGGCCTATGCATTTTCGGTTTAATTGTACGAAGTGACATGTTTTATGTACTAGGAATAAATTTCGAACATTTCTGGAAACCCGGAAATGAATGGAAATGATTTGGAAATGAACATTTTTGGAAACCTGAAAATGTATAGAAATGTTAAGTTTAAAAATGGAAAGTGAACATTTTTGGAAACTAGGAAATGTAAGGAAATGATTTGGAAATGATTCAAAAGAGGACAGTGAACATTTCTGGAAACTTGGAAATGTAAGGAAATGTCAAGTTTACAGAGCCGAACGAAAATTTTTCGAAACTTAGAAATTACTTAGAAATGTCGAGTTTTAAAGTTTAAAAGAGGAAATTAAGGCAAGGTGGCCTTAAAAGAAAAAGTTTGTGAAATTTGACACACAAACAGGCTTGGAAAAGTGGCCTGGAGATGCCACTTAGGGCCTCTGGAAATGGCGCCACATGCAAGGTGTTGGGCCTGGGTTCGAGTCACTTGGGAAGCAAATAAAAGGAGTTTTATTTTTGCTTCCAGAAGCAGAGGAGTGGACGGCAAGGCTTCTAGAAAAAGGGAGTTTTATTCCCTTTAAATTTCGGCAATTAATGGGATAAATAAGCGATTTAAATTGGATTATTTTTTTTTTTTGAAGAGATAATAGATGGATAAATATGGATTTATTTCTTTTATTTTGATAGATAAGGAAGAGATAAAAGAGGATTATTATTAGTATTATTTTTATTAAGAGATAAGAGATAATAAAGGATATTTCTTTAATTATTTTAAATTAAAGAGATAAAGCTATCAAATAAAGAATAGTGGTGGCCAAGTAAGGGATTCTGAGTAGTAGTTCGGCTATAAAAGGAGGAAAATAGGGCTACTCATCAATTCTTTCTTCCTTCTCTTCTCTCTGCCAAAAATTCCCTAAGACATTCCCCTCTCTCTGCCGAAATTTTCCTAGCCAATTCTCTCTTTTCTCTGCTATTTTTTTAAAACCAAAAACCCTAGTAAAGCAAGCCAATCTCTTCATCTTTCTTTTCTTCCTATTTCTCCTTACCAATCCATTCAAAAGTTGAATCTTGGAAAGGCTTCAAGCATAGGTGCTGTCGATTTCTTCAAAGGATCTTTCGGGATTATCAGAGTAGACGACTAAAAGGAGGAGTATTCGGGATTTCTAAGATTAAGGGAAACAAGGAACAGTTTCAGGATTTGTTGGTGATCCAATCGGCAACAAGGAACTTGAGATCTAAGGCAGTAGATCAGATCTCGGGATCTCAAGGAATCTGTTAAGCGAATCAGGTGTGTACCCCACCCTCTTTCATAATACGTTTTATGGCTGTGTTAAATAATATATGTGATATTAAGAATATGAAAGTGGCTAAGGTACCATGATATGGTACTAAGTACTCAGGTACGTTTCCTACTTCTACTAGGAATATGAAAAATGTTATTCGTAACATGAGAATATGATAAGAATGTGAACTTGGGCATGTAATTGCATAATATGTTATGGGCATATGGGTTTGTTTGAAAGGGGAAGTGAAAAGTGGTGACCTAAGACCACAGTAATCTGAAAGTGGTGACCTAAGACCACAATAATCTGAACGTGGTGACCTAAGACCACGAATGCGGTGACCTAAGACCGCAATTTGGAGTGTAGCGGAAGGAGGGTCGACTTAGTAGTCCCCACTGTGTGACTGGCAGGTACGGGGGTGTGTAGCGGATGGACAATTAGGTTTGGGTTTAGGAATGCATCATAACTTGTATTTTATGTTTTGAATGTGTAACTATTGTATGCCTGATTCTATTATGATTTAGTGTCGTGTACACATCGAGTCTATTTGACTCACCCCGTTGTGGGACCATGTTTCAGGTGATGAACAGTGATGGACCGGGACGGCAGTACTTGTGGTGGCCATGCTCAACATGAAGTTTATATTTTTATGGACTCTTGAATTTATTTTAGTACTTTGAAATATTTTGGAAACTATTTGATGTAATAAGGCCATAAGGCCATGATGAACGATTTTTATTTCTACTTGTTGTTTTATTGTGTTACAAATTTTGATTAGGTTAAAGACTAAGTATTTTATTTTAAAATATACTCGATATGTTTATTACTTAAAATTAAAAAAAAGGTTTTCTAATATAAAAATCCAGTTTGTTTTCAACACAAGCCCAACCCAAACAATTTTTATTTTTTAAAATTTGCACAAGTTTTTCCTAAGAAACAAAAGAACTTTGAACCGATTTACTTGAGGAACATACCAGATCCGGTCAAGGCTAGTGGGCTGGGTTTGGGGTGTTTCAAATTCGGCTAAGAGTAGTAAAGGGGATAGTCGAATGTCATTAAGCAATTTAGCCTCTTGCGTTTTCTCTTTTCCTTCTAAGCTATCACTTTTATTTTTCTTTTCTTGCTCTAGCCGAAACCCCTCCCTAAAATAACCATTGCCGATTCTTCCTAAAGCTCACATCTCTCTCTTTTCATCCTTGTTGAAGCCGATTACTCCATTAAATCCCAAACGCCGAAATCTTCTGATCACTAGCTAGTCTTCATAGCCGAATCTTTGAGGGGCTTCAAGCAAAGGTGCTGTCGACTTTTGTATTAAGGGTAAGGGCCAATTATCATTCGGTTTCCATTCTATTTCTTTAGGTCTGTCGAAATTCAGGAGCTAATCCCTCATATTGTTTTATGGCCGAAACTATGAAGGATCTTTCGGGATTTGGCCTATTGTCGACTACAAAGAAGAATCTTTCGTGATATCAAGGACTTAAGGTAAGCGAATATTCTAGTCGGCCAAGGGCCATTTGTTAAGATTTAATGTTAGAAATTGATCTAACATGTGGCTATAGGGATTTCGACAGACACCCAAGACAAGAGATCAATTCCGGGATTTAAGATTTGGAAGGTAAGTACATATGTACATTCGGCCAAGGCCTAGTTTAGTATTTAGATTTGTTTCTTAAAGGTTTAAAAGCCGAAAATTGACCAAAACAAGTGATCTAGTATAGGCCGATTGCAAGAAGAGCCAACACAACGTTTTCAGGATTTGTTTGATAACCCAATCGGCAACAAGGTAAGTTTCGGGATTTGATTAATTGGCCGAATGGCCTTTAGCTACAATATTGCATGTTGGCCAAATGTAGGAACTTGAAATCTAAGGATCTAGGACGCTAGATCGAGTCTTCGGGAATTGGAATAAATTAGCTAAGTATACCAGGTGTGTACCCCACACTATCCCTTATAAGATTTATGGCAATGTTTAATATATATATATATGTGGTATTAAGAATGTGAAAAAAATGGCTAAGTACCATGCTATGGTACAAAGTACTCAGGTACGTTTTCCTACTCCTACTAGGATTATAATTTGATCTGTTATGCCACATATGTGAACCTATAAGAATGTGAATAGAGAACATGGCATGATAGTGCATGATTTGTATGACATGGGCATTTGTGTGATTATGAAAGGGGAAGTGAATGTGGTGACTATTGTCACATTATCTGAATGTGGTGACTTCAGTCACATTATCTGAATGTGGTGTCACATGACACAAATTATTATCTGGTGGTTAGGCCACGACTTTTATAAGGGCGATGAGCACGTCGACTGCAGCAACTGCCTTCGATGGTGTGTAGCGGATGGAGGGTTGACTTAGTAGTCCCCCCGGTGTGCAGGTTGGTACGGGTGATGTGTAGCGGATGGTAACTAGGATTGGGTTCGGGAATGCATCATTAATTGTAATTTATGATATGTATGTGTATGATTTGTTATGCCTGAATCTGTTGGGACTTAATGTTTGTGTACACATTGAGTCTGTTTGACTCACCCCGTTGTGGGAACATTTTTCAGGTGACGATCAGTAATGGACCGGGCCGGCAGGAGCTTAGTGGTGGCCATCCTCAGCGAGGAATTTAATTTACTTAGACATTTTATTTTATTTCAGTACTTTAAATTTATTTTGGGTTGTTTTGATGTAATAAGGCCATAGTACGAACTATTTTATGCATGCATGTTAATTATTTTCTTATGATACGAAAATTTTATCAAATTAATGACTAAGTAAACTTTATTTAAGAATGAACTCTACAAATTCGGCAAGTCTTTTAGCTTTAAAACGAGACTTTAATAAACCCATGATTTCAAAACTAACAAGGTTTTTAAGTGAACCCAACATGAACAAATTTTTCTTCAAAACCATTCGAATTTTTCCTAAGTAACAATCAGATTTTCAAATATTTTCTCGAGGAACATACCAGATCTAGTCGAGGCTCGTGGGCTGGGTTTGGGGTGTTTCAGTTTGGTATCAGAGCCAGGTTTTAAACTCTCGGCCTTGGGTTTAAGGCCCAAAACGTTTTCAAAGTTAGGCCCAAAAGAATTTTGTGAAAATTTTATAAGCAGGTTTTTCTGGCATGGCACCTAAGTCTCCGACCCGAAGTCCACCAGGTAAGTACTCCTATCTTTTGTGTGAATTATACTATGACTTGTAGAAGGGTAGAAATGGAACGTAGATTAGCATGATAAGTATTTGAACCCTAGGACTAGTTTACCCCAACAATTACATAAAACTTTAAATGCCTAATTAAACAAACCTGTGGTTAAGTCGCCGAGTTAGGGTGTGGCAACCATTGTGCGCATGTCTAGGATTGGTATTCGGTGGGAGCTTGGTATTTAAGCAGTCCGCGTGACTCACCTCCTCTCCACTTGAATCCTACCTGGTGCGTAGCTTCGGTTCACCCTAACCAAGAGGACTTATTCATAGGCTAAACCCAATAACTAAAACCCGAAAGGGGCTAGCCGTATTTCCATAAAAACCCTAGTGTTAAAACTCTTAAAATTACCCTTTCAATTTGTAAAAAAACTATTTTACAAAATTTTTCTGAAATATTTCTGATTTACAAAATTACTAAAATACCCCTAGTGGTAAAATTACTAAAACGCCCTTGGTTTCTAAAGTTACCATATTACCCTCGATTTCAATAAAATTTCCCTATTTTGAAAAAGTATCCATGAAACCCTAACTTGTGAAAATTCAAGATACCCTGATTTGAAAATTTACCAAATTACCCCTGCTTTACAAAATTTCCAAAATGACCCCGATTCCCAAAATTTCTGCAACAACACCGATTTGTAAAACAAGTTCTCAAAAAGAACCCTAAGTTTCGAAATTCCTTGGATTTATAGAGATTTTTCAAATTGACCCCGATTTAATTACCAAAATACCCCTGTATGACAAATGACGAAAATACCCCTAGGATAGGAAAAGACAAAAATGTCCAAAGAGTGAAGGTGTATGGGAGGTATTAGGGAATGGATGTGTTTTCTTTGAATTAGCATAGAAAACTTGAACTTTGATTGATCGAAAGAATCACTCCTAAACTCTTTACATAAAACTCCTTCCCGAATAATCAGTGGAATAAAGGCTAATTCATAAAATTTCTTAATCAGATTAAAGCACGATCGTAGATATGAGCTCTAGGGGACGTGGTCGTAATGTGCGAGGACGCGGTAGAGGCGGAATGGCCATGTCGGAACCCGTTAGATCGGGTCAAGGGTCTGACAATGAGGTACCACCACCAGCTGTTGGTGTCGAGCAGCAAGCTCAGACGGGGGATGATGCTGTATCGCAGGCTGTGCTACGAGTTCTTGAGATGGTGGCTGGAGCAGGTGGAAATATGGGAGCTCGAAAATCTGTACCCGAGCGACTCCGAGCCAATGGGGCTAAAGTGTTCCGTGGAGTATCTGGTGTGGCACCCAGTACAGCTGAATATTGGTTAGAGGCGACGGAACGAATTATGGATGAGTTGGATCTGACCCTTGAGGAGAAACTGAAAGGAATGGTGGCACTGCTACGTGATGAAGCGTATAAATGGTGGCTCACAGTTCGGGATGGTGCCACAGCTGAGGATCTTACTTGGGAATATGTTAGTGCGGCGTATCAGAAGAAGTATGTTGGGACCAGATACACCGATGCGCAGAGGAAGGCTTTTCTAGGGCTGGTTCAAGGGAACAAGTCCGTGGCAGAGTATGAAGCTGAATTTCTGAGGTTGAGCCGGTATGCTCGAGGAGTAGTGGCTACGGAACATGAGCGGTGTGTCCGGTTTGAGGACGGACTAAGGGATGACCTGAGATTGTTAGTCGCTCCGCATCAAGAGCGAGAGTTTTCTGCGTTAGTAGAGAAAGCTAAGATAGCAGAAGGAATTAAGGACTCTGTAAGGCAGCACTCTGATCGGAATAAGCAGAAAAGAGGATTTGGGCCGTCAGGGTCAGCTGGGAATGTTCAGAAGAGGCCTAGAGTTGATGGGCCGCGAGGTCAGCAAGCTGGTACTGGAGGGCAATATCGTATTTGTGATCAGTGTGGGAAGAAACACTTAGGGGAATGTTGGAAAAAGACAGGAGGATGCTTCAAGTGTGGGTCAAAGGACCATATGATTAAGGATTGCCCTATGAGGCCGGATGGGAATAGACCAGTAACTCAGAATGTTAATCAGGCTGGTAGAGGTGGACAGCAGCCTCAGCGAGGTCGTGGTTCGAATGGCAGAGGTAATGGTGCTGGAAGAGGACGTGGAACACCTGGCAGAGGTGCTGGTAATGCAGAGGCAAGGTAGCCGGGTCTAGTGTATGCGGTTCGCCGTAGAGAGGATAGAGACGTGTCGGACGTCATAACCGGTACGTTCCTTGTTTGTGGCAAGCCTTATTTTGCTTTGATTGATGTGGGCTCGACCCATTCGTATGTTGCATGTAGAGTAGTGGAAATCTAGATTTAGCCTCTGAACTTTCTGATAGGGAGATGACTGTAGTAAGCCCACTAGCTCAAACTGTAGTGGTGAATAAGATATTTCGAAAAGTGCCTTTAGAAATTCAAGGAGTAGTATTTCCTGCCGACTTAATGGAACTTCCTTTCAGAGAATTCGATCTCATACTTGGAATGGACTGGCTAGTAGAGCATCGAGCTATACTGGATTGTGCGGCTAAGCGAATGGAGTTAAGGACCCTAGAGGATAAGGAAGTAGTTATGATAGGAGAAAGAAGAAACTACTTGTCTAACATAGTTTCTGCTTTAAAGGCTGTTAAGATGGTTCGGAAAGGGTGCAAGGCGTTTCTGGCCTTTGTTAGTGCGTTGGATACGAAGGAAGAAGGTGTTAGTGGAGTTCGAACAGTAAGGGACTTTGAAGATGTGTTCCTAGAGGAATTACCTGGAATACCCCCGGATAGGGAGGTGGAGTTTGGAATTGATCTGCTGCCGGGAATAGCTCCTGTGTCAATCGCTCCGTACAGAATGGCACCAAAGGAGTTGGTTGAGCTTAAGGCTCAAATCCAAGAGTTGCTTGATCGTGGGTTTATCCGACCTAGTGTGTCTCCATGGGGAGCACCGGTCTTGTTCGTGAAGAAGAAGGACGGGACTATGCGTATGTGCATAGATTATCGTCAGTTGAATAAGCTGACTATCAAGAACAAGTATCCTTTGCCGAGGATTGACGACTTGTTCGATCAGCTTAAGGGAGCAGCGGTTTTCTCGAAGATCGATCTAAGGTCTGGATATCATCAGCTTAAAGTGAAGGAGGTGGATATCCATATGACGGCTTTCCGAACAAGGTATGGGCATTTTGAGTTTGTAGTAATGCCGTTTGGGTTGACGAACGCCCCAGCCGCGTTCATGGATATGATGAACCGGGTTTTTCAACCTTATTTGGATAGGTTCGTCGTTGTGTTCATCGACGACATCCTTGTGTATTCCAAATCGGAGGGAGAGCATAATGAGCATCTCCGGATTGTGTTGCAAGTGTTGAGGGAGAAGAAGCTCTATGCCAAATTTAGCAAGTGTGAATTTTAGCTTAAGGAAGTTGCGTTCTTAGGACATGTGGTGTCTGCAGAAGGAATAAGGGTGGATCCTAGGAAGATTGAGGCAGTGTTGGATTGGAAACCACCTAAGTCTGTGGCTGAGATTCGTAGTTTCTTGGGTTTGGCAGGCTACTACAGAAGGTTCGTGGAAGGGTTCTCATCGATAGCCGCACCTTTGACGAAGTTATTAAGGAAGGAAGTGCCTTTTGTATGGATGGATAAGCAACAAGAGAGCTTTGAGAAGCTTAAGAGGGTTTTGACTGAAGCTCCAGTCTTGATTCAGCCAGAGGCAGGAAAGGATTTTGTGGTGTATTATGATGCTTCCCATACAGGATTGGGATGCGTATTGATGCAAGACGGGAAAGTAGTCGCTTATGCGTCTCGGCAACTAAGGCCACATGAGGTTAACTACCCAACACATGATCTAGAATTGGCGGCTGTGGTCTTTGCTCTTAAAGTATGGAGGCATTATCTCTATGGAGAGAAGTCAGTGATCTACACAGACCACAAGAGCCTTAAGAATTTGTTAACTCAGAAGGAGTTGAACCTAAGACAGCGAAGGTGGGTGGAATTACTGAAGGACTATGACTGTTTGATAGAGTATCATCCGGGCAAGGTAAATGTGGTAGCAGATGCCCTAAGTCGGAAAGTAGTGTCAGATCTGAGGGTGATGTTTGCACATCTGAGTTTGTATGATGATGGAAGTCTGCTGGCAGAGCTGCAAGTCAAGCTGACATGGTTGAGTGAAGTGAAAGAGGGACAGTTGGTTGATGATGAGTTAAGTGCTAGGCTACGACAAGTACAGGATGAGGAGTTGGAAGATTATGGTATTAATGATGAGGGAGTATTGTGCTTCAAGGGTAAGGTCTGTATGCCTAAGGATCAGGAGCTAAGATAGAGAATTCATCAGGAATTGCATAGTAGCCCTTACGCTATGCATCCTGGAGGAAGTATGTTGTATCGAGATCTAAGGGAACAGTTTTGGTGGCCTGGTCTTAAGAGGGAAGTTACAGAATTTGTCGGCAAGTGTTTAACGTGTCAGCAAATTAAGGCTGAACGCCAAGTTCCGTCAGGATTGTTTCAACCGATAATGATTCCGCAGTGGAAGTGGGAGAGAATCACCATAGACTTCGTTAGTGGGTTTCCCCTTACGCCTACTAAGAAGGACTCGGTATGGGTGATAGTAGATTGGTTGACTAAGTCCGCGCATTTCATCCCAGTGCGAGTTGATTATTCGTTACAGAAGTTGGCAAAGTTGTATGTAGCGGAGATTGTGAGGTTCCACGGAGTACCGGTGTCGATTATCTCAAATAGAGATCCAAGGTTTACTTCTCGGTTTTGGAAGGCGCTACATCAAGCTTTAGGCACTAAGTTGGATTTCACTACGGCTTTTCATCCACAGTCAGACAGGCAATCTGAACGAGTAATCCAAGTGTTAGAGGATATGTTGAGGGGCTGTGTGATGGATTTTAGAGGAAGTTGGGAAGAATATTTGCCGTTAGCAGAGTTTGCCTATAACAACAGCTATCAAGCTAGCATTCAGATGGCACCATATGAAGCACTGTATGGACGGAAGTGTCGCACTCCTACGTGTTGGACGGGATTAGGGGAACGTCGAGTTTTGGGACTAGAAATTGTGGCAGAGTCTGAATAGAAGGTAGAGATAATTCGGGCACGGTTGAAGGAAGCATCTGATAGGCAGAAGTCGTACGCGGATCTCAAGCGGAAGGAAATAGAATTTGATGTGGGAGATCAGGTGTTTCTTAAAGTGTCGCCTTGGAAGAAGGTGATGAGATTTGGACGCAAAGGGAAATTAAGTCCAAGGTTTATAGGACCTTATAAGGTTTTGAAGCGAATTGGACCAGTGGCATATCAGTTGGAGTTGCCACCGGAATTAAAACAGATGCACGATGTATTCCATGTTTCCATGTTACGTCGTTATCGATCGGATCCATCTCACATAGTACCGGTTGAAGAGGTGGAGCTAAGGCCAGATTTGTCTTACGAAGAGGAGCCGATTTAGATCTTGGAACGAGATGTGAAGGTGTTACGAAGGAAGTCAGTCCTTTAGTCAAAGTATTATGGAGAAATCATGGATCGAAAGAAGCTTTTTGGGAGCCAGAAGAAGCAATGCAACAGTAATACCCTCACTTATTTCAGCCAGGTAATTTCGAGGACGAAATTATTTTAAGGGGGTAGAACTGTAATATCCCGAAGTATGGCTTATGTATTATTGTTAAAATGTGTGAAATAGCATGTCATTGTGAGCTTGAATGTGTTTTTATGAATGTTTGTGAACTTTAGGAAATAGGAGAAAGCCTTAGAAAATATTAAGTTTAATGGTTAAAGGAGGGAACTAAAGCAAGGTGGCCTTAAGAGAAAATGTAGGGAAAGTATGACACACAAAAGGGCTTGGAAAAAGTGGCTTGGAGGTGCCACTTAGGGCCTCTGGAAATGACGCCATGGGCTATGAGGAAAGACCTAGGATCGAGTCGCATGGGAAGCTAAATAAAGCTTTTATTTTTGCGGCAATATGAGGAAGAGATGGATGGCATGGGGAGTCTCTAGGAGAAGTTTAAGATGTGCTTAAATTCCCTTGTAAATTTCGGCTAACTTTTTAAGTATTTTAAATAAAGTGATAAGGAGAAAAACAAGGGATGAGATAAGGGGGAAGGAGTTGGCCGGCCAAGGGAGTCCTTGGTGGCAAATTCGGCTAAGAGTAGTAAATGGGATAGCCGAATGTCATTAAGCAATTTAGCCTCTTGCGTTTTCCCTTTTCCTTCTAAGCTATCACTTTTATTTTTCTTTTCTTGCTCTAGCCGAAACCCCTCCCTAAAATAACCATTGCCGATTCTTCCTAAAGCTCACATCTCTCTCTTTTCATCCTTGTTGATGCCGATTACTCCATTAAATCCCAAAAGCCGAAATCTTCTGATCACTAGCTAGTCTTCATAGCCGAATCTTTGAGGGGCTTCAAGCAAAGGTGCTGTCGACTTTTGTATTAAGGGTAAGGGCCAATTATCATTCGGTTTCCATTCTATTTCTTTAGGTCTGTCGAAATTCAGGAGCTAATCCCTCATATTGTTTTATGGCCGAAACTATGAAGGATCTTTCGGGATTTGGCCTATTGTCGACTACAAAGAAGAATCTTTCGGGATATCAAGGACTTAAGGTAAGCGAATATTCTAGTCGGCCAAGGGCCATTTGTTAAGATTTAATGTTAGAAATTGATCTAACATGTGGCTATAGGGATTTTGGCAGACACCCAAGACAAGAGATCAATTCCGGGATTTAAGATTTGGAAGGTAAGTACATATGTACATTCGGCCAAGGCCTAGTTTAGTATTTAGATTTGTTTCTTAAAGGTTTAAAAGCCAAAAATTGACCAAAACAAGTGATCTAGTATAGGCCAATTGCAAGAAGAGCCAACACAACGTTTTCGGGATTTGTTTGATAACCCAATCGGCAACAAGGTAAGTTTCGGGATTTGATTAATTGGCCGAATGGCCTTTAGCTACAATATTGCATGTTGGCCAAATGTAGGAACTTGAAATCTAAGGATCTAGGACGCTAGATCGAGTCTTCGAGAATTGGAATAAATTAGCTAAGTATACCAGATGTGTACCCCACACTATCCCTTATAAGATTTATGGCAATGTTTAATATATATATATGTGGTATTAAGAATGTGAAAAATATGGCTAAGTACCATGCTATGGTACAAAGTACTCAGGTACGTTTTCCTACTCCTACTAGGATTATAATTTGATCTGTTATACCACATATGTGAACCTATAAGAATGTGAATAGAGAACATGGGATGATAGTGCATGATTTGTATGACATGGGCATTAGGGTGATTATGAAAGGGGAAGTGAATGTGGTGACTATTGTCACATTATCTGAATGTGGTGTCACATGACACAAATTATTATCTGGTGGTTAGGCCACGACTTTTATAAGGGCGATGAGCACGTCGACTGCAGCGACTGCCTACAATGGTGTGTAGGGGATGAAGGGTTGACTTAGTAGTCCCCCCAGTGTGCAGGTTGGTACGGGTGATGTGTAGCGGATGGTAACTAGGATTGGGTTCGGGAATGCATCATTAATTGTAATTTATGATATGTATGTGTATGATTTGTTATGCTTGAATCTGTTGGGACTTAGTGTTTGTGTACACATTGAGTCTGTTTGACTCACCCCGTTGTGGGAACATTTTTCAGGTGACGATCAGTAATGGACCGGGCCGGCAGGAGCTTAGTGGTGGCCATGCTGAGCGAGGGATTTAATTTACTTAGACATTTTATTTTATTTCAGTACTTTAAATTTATTTTGGGTTGTTTTGATGTAATAAGGCCATAGTACGAACTATTTTATGCATGCATGTTAATTATTTTCTTATGATACGAAAATTTTATCAAATTAATGACTAAGTAAACTTTATTTAAGAATGAACTCTACAAATTCGGCAAGTCTTTTAGCTTTAAAACGAGACTTTAATAAACCCATGATTTCAAAACTAACAAGGTTTTCAATTGAACCCAACATGAACAAATTTTTCTTCAAAACCATTCGAATTTTTCCTAAGTAACAATCAGATTTTCAAATATTTTCTCGAGGAACATACCAGATCTGGTCGAAGCTCGTGGGTCGGGTTTGGGGTGTTTCAGACCTGATACACTTTATGATCTCATACTCAACTTGCCTTTATGATCGAATCTGAGTATTTTCTTCCAGGGTGATACTTTCAAAAATACTTGAGCTCCAATCTGAAACTCAATATCCTTACGTTTCAAATCTGTATATGACTTTTGACGATCTAATGCAGCTTTCAAGTTATCTCGGGTCGCTATCACTTTCTGTTAAGTTTCTTTGATCAAGTCAACCCCGTGTATCTTATTTTCACTAAGCTCAGTCCAATACAATGGTGTGCGACATTTACGACCGTACAAAGCCTCATAAGGTGCCATTTTGATACTAGATTGGAAACTATTATTACAAGCAAATTCAATCAAAGGTAAGTATCGTTCCCACGTACTTCCGAACTAAAGGATGCAACATCTTAACATATTCCCAAGTATCTAAATGATTCGTTCAGACTGACCATCTGTTTGCAGATGGAAAGCTGTGCTAAAATGTAGTTTCGTACCTAAAGCATCTTGCGGTTTCTTCCAAAATCGCGATGTGAACCTCGGGTCCCTGTCCGAAACAATAGAAATAGGCACACTATGTAATCTCACAATCTGAGAAACATATAATTCAACCAATTTATCAAGTGAATAGTTAGTACAAATCGAAACAAAATGAGCAGATTTGGTCTATCTATCCACAATAATCCAGATTGCATCTTTCTTGCTCGGTGTCAACAGTAGACTAGATACAAAATCCATCATGACTCTGTCCCATTTCCACTCGGATATCATAATTGGCTGAAGTAACCCAGAAGGTACCTGATGTTCGGCTTTCGCTTGCTGACAAACTAGGCATTTCGAAACAAAATCAGATATGTCTCGTTTCATACCAAGCCACCAATAGAACTATTTCAAATCATTATACATTTTCGTACTACCCGGATGAACATATAACCTACTGCTATGAGCTTTATTCAAAATCATCTGAATCAACTCTGAATTCTTCGGAACACATATTCGGTTTCTGAACCACAAACAACCATTTTCATCTAAATTCAGATTCAACATTTGTTTCACACTGAGCTCAATTTGCTAACAAATCATTATCAACTTTCAGGGCATCACAAATTTGTTGAATAAACAATGGTCTTGCTTTTAATTTGGCTATTATCGAACCATCATTAGATATAACCATATGCGCATTCATTGCATACAAAGAAAATAATGATTTTCGACCTAAAGCATTAGCAACAACATTAGCTTTTTCCTGTATGATAGTCAATCACAAGCTCGCAGTCTTTTAACAACTCTAAACACCAGTGCTGTCTCAAATTCAGATCTTTCTAAGTCATCAAATACTTCAGACTTTTATGATCAGAATAAACATGACATTTTGCACCGAACAAATAGTGACGCCAAATCTTCAATGCAAACACAATAGCTGCTAATTCCAGATCGTGTGTCAGATAGTTCTTTTTATGTGGTTTCAGCTATCTCAAGACATAAGTTATAACTTTGCGTTCCTGCATCAAAACACAACCCAGACCACTCAAAGATGCATTACTATAAATAACAAATTCTTTACCCGATTCTCGCTGAGTTTACACTGGAGCTTCTGTCAATAGAGTTTTCAACTGATCAAAACTTTTCTGACACTTTTTTGACCACTCGAACTTAACATCTTTCTGTAATAGCTTCATCATAGGTGTCGCGATCATAAAGAAGCCTTTCACAAACCGTCTGTAATAACCAGCAAGTCCCAAAAAACTTCGAACTTCGGAGACATTTTTCGGAGGATTTCAATCAAGTATTGCTGAAATTTTACTCGGATCAACCCAAATACCTGATGTTGATACAACATAACCTAGAAAACTGACTTCGCGTAACCAGAACTTACATTTACTGAATTTCGCATACAACTGTTTATCTCGCAAAGTCTGTAACACAAAGCTCAGATGCCCGGCATGCTCGGTTTCATAACGGGAATAAATCAAAATATCATCTATGAATAATACCACAAACCAATCAAGATACTATCTAAAGATTTGATTCATCAAATCCATGAAAATAGTAGGTGCATTAGTAAATCCGAAAGGCATAACTAGAAACTCATAGTGTCCGTACCTCGTTCGGAAAAAAATCTTCGGTACATCAGAGTCTTTAAGAATACAAATTCTTCTTTCAAACTATCCTTCAATTCATACATGTACGTTCAAAGTTCATTTCTAGTTCGTAGATAGATTCGAACACATATATCCCAATTAACTTTTCAATCAAATAAGTCTAATCATATTAACTACTGAATTGGTCTTTTCAAAGAAATATTTCTTCTCATTAGAAGGATGACCCCAGACATATCATTATACAAATTAGTTTTGATGTTCTATCATTTTCACTTTTATCACTGTCAAACTTTCACGAGAACTAGAAAAGAGTTTATAATAAAGCTATCTCATATATTAATCATCGAAACTCTGAATTATACTAAAATCACCTTAACCAAATAGAAATCATTGAGCCTTACTAGGAACAATGTCTCAATCCTATAATGAATATTATCTCAGCTATTAATTAAGCATTTGAACACAGAAATGAATCAAATATGAGTTAAATAGCAACCATTGTAGAAACACATCTTCTATAACTCTGAGGATGGTACCACTATACTTTCCTTTTTAAGCCAGAAATTATAATCAAAAGATGTATAATGACTTGAAGAAATGGTATTGGTGGCAGAGCATGAAGAAATATATTTCCGAGTTTGTATCGAGATGTTTGATTTGTCAGCCTATTATGGTTCCCGACTGGAAATGGGACCATATTACTATTGTAACAACCCTATCCCGTGTCTGTCGCCGGATTAAGGTTAGGAGCGTTACCAGACAGATCAGAAACATTCACAGGCAAAATCATACATTCAAACATCTTTCTCAGACATAATGTCCCTTAAACGAGTCCTCGAGACCTTAATCATACTTAGAAGTCGAGTCGGGACTAAACTGAAACACATATGAGATTTCATGAAAATTTAAAACTTTACTAAACTACAGGGGAGACACGCCCGTGGGAGGAGACCGTGTGCCCTCCACGACTTCTAGACACCCCCGTGTATACATCCGTGTCTATATACTGACTGTACCAACACGGTCGTTAGGCACGCCCGTGTGCCATGGCCGTGTACTTTTAGATCATATACTGACTTCCCCACCACGGCCACCAAGCACGCCCGTGTATTTGGCCATGTACTTTTTATCTAGCTACTGACTTGCACACCACGGCCAAATGACACGCCCGTGTCGAGGCCGTGTAATACTAAACTGCATCCAATGATTCACCCATGGTCGTTAGGCACGCCCGTGTACCACAACCGTGTGACATTATAGGCCATTTATAAGGCTAAGATGCCACCCATAAGGGTCAAACCTACAAGCCATATTTAACATGATGTCTCATGCACATTTAACCTTCAAAACATACCAAAATAATCAACCAATTCATGCATATTTGCCAACTAAGGTAATCACACTACAAACCATTCAAACCAATTCCAAACATACCAATTTGCATGACTAAATCTAAGTTATACCAAGCTCCTTTCATCAATATATACTTACCATCTCATAACCATTTCATATATCAACTAATCATGCCAAAACAACTTCACATCTCACATTCATTAAGGCATATTATCAAAACATAATTAGCCAAATCACATGGCTAAGTTCATTATTCAACTCATACCAAAACTAGCCTATACATGCCATATTGAGCTATATACATTTTCAAAGTGTACCAAAATATGTTTTAGTAGTGTGATGACGATCCGTGATGGTCCCGAGCCTTCAGTAGCTTTAACGACCTACAAAACAAAGAAAAAATATACAGAGAATAAGCTTTCCAAAAGCTTAGTAAGTCATATACAAATAAACTTGGTATAAAAATGTATATGTGCAAATAAATACATTAGCACCACTCAATCACTTAGCCATTTTCACCATTTCCGAATCATATCACAAATTCCATATACATATCATCATAGTATGATTACTTAAATGCTTACCTTGAATACATCATTAATGTATAATCACATACCTGAATCGAACATTCATTTATTCAATCTATTAAAGCTCGGATTTGCCATTCGTATTTCATACTTGCCCGTTGAACCATAAGGAGTCCAATAGGATACTTTAAAAGCTCGGAATAGTAGTACAATGTCATCGTCCCAGACGAGGTCTTACGTGCACTCAGATATCGATGCCACTGTCTCGGACAGGGTCTTACACAAATCAAAATGATGTCAATGTCCCAGACATGGTCTTACACGTAAAGATCATAATGATGCCAACGTCCCAGACGTGGTCTTATACGTAAAGATCATAATGATGCCAACGTCCCAGACGTGGTCTTATACGTAAAGATCATAATGATGCCAACGTCCCAGACGTGGTCTTATACGTAAAGCTTATATTGATGCCCACGTCCCAGACGTGGTCTTACATGATAAAACAGAACAGTTACCTATGTCATGACATAGCTAATCCTATTTATTCCTAGGTTCGTACGGGACTTATCGGACTTAATCACTATATCAGACTTATCTCAGAATTCATTTTCATAGCTTCTCATAAACCTTCATAGTCAACATTAATCATATGATCACATATAATATCAAACAAGTACGTTTATTTGTATAGTGACTTACCTCGGACTCGGTTTATTGGAATAGAAACGGCTACTCATTTACTTTCTCTTTCCCGCGATCTAAATTCGTTTTCCTCGGTTCTTGATCAAAACATATTTAGAATTAACCCTTTTATTCACTATTTCATTCAATTCAATCCATACATACATATTTTGGGCTATTTACAATTTAGCCTTCACATTTTCACAATTAGACAATTTAGTCCATTTTCCACAAAACATCAAATTCACAAAATCCACACATACACATGCTTGTCCGAACCTCTCTAGGGACTATATAAGTCCAAATATTTCATCAAATTTGCAATTTAGTCCCTCAACTTTCTATTTTCTCAATTTAGCCCTAATTAGCTAAATTTATCAAAACTTCAAGAACAAAGTATGCTCATCTAACTCATATCTTTCATTTAACACCAAAAATCATCAAAAAGCTTAACATATCATCAATGGCATAACTCACTAACATCATCAATTCATCAAATTAAAACATGGGTTTTGAAGCTCTTGAAGCAACGATTACGAAAACGTAAAAATCATCGAAAATCGACTCAAAATCATACCTTAATTTGAGCTTGAAAATGCCGAATGCCTAGCTCAATCTTTTTCTTTCTTTTCTTTGCTTATTCGGTGGATGAAAAAATAGATTAAAGCTTATTTTAAGCTTTAATTTTATTAATAATATGTTATAAACAAATTTTACCATATTAACCTTTCATATAAATATACATATATCCACTAACCATGGAAATGGCCAAATTACCACATAAATCCTCATATTTATAAAGCCATAACACATAAGCACTTTAAAAAATAACAAGCAACTTTCATGTTTAATGCAATTTAATCCTTTGCTCAAATTAAACACACGAACAGACAAATTTACTTACGAAAATTTACCACATACTAAACCACATATCAACGGCATAGAATATAATATTAAAATATTATACGAACTCAGATTTGTGGTCTCGAAACCACTGTTCTGACTAGGGTATAAACCGGACCGTTACAATTCTCCCCCCTTAGGGATTTTCGTCCCCAAAAATCTTACCGTTAAACAGATTCGGATATTGTTGTTTCACTGAGTCTTCAGGCTCCCAGGTAGCCTCTTCAATCCCATGTCGATTCCACAGTACTTTTACTAATGGAATTTTCTTATTTCTCAACTCTTTCACTTCTCGAGCTAAGATACGAATCGGTTCCTCTTCATATGTCATATCAGATCGAATTTCAATTTCAGATGGGGCAATCACATGTGACGGATCGGATCGATACTTATGGAGCATAGAAACATGGAATACATTGTGAATCTTTTCTGACTCAGATGGCAACTTTAATCTGTAAGCAACAGGTCCGACACGTTCAATGATCTCATATGGTCCGATGAACCTCAGACTTAGTTTGCCTTTTTGTCTGAATCAAAACACTTTCTTCCACGGAGACACTTTCAGAAATACTTTGTCGCCGATCTCAAATTCTATATCTTTTCGTTTCAAATCTGCCTAAGACTTTTGATGATCAGATGCTGCTTTCAGGCAATCTCGAATCAACTTCACTTTCTATTCTGAATCTTTTATCATATCAACCCCGTGAAGCTTATTCTCACTAAGTTCAGTCTAATACAGAGGTGTACGACATTTACGTCTGTACAAAGCTTCATAAGGTGCCATTTTAATACTTGATTGAAAACTGTTGTTGTATGCAAATTCGATCAACGGTAGATACTGTTCCCACGAACCATTAAACTCAAGTATACAACATCTCAACATGTCTTCAAGAATTTGAATGATCCATTTAGACTGACCATCTTTTTGTGGATGGAAAGCTATACTAAAGTGCAGTTTCGTGCCCAAAGCTTCTTGCAATTTCTTCCAGATCGCGAAGTCAATCTTGGATCTCTATCTGACACAATAGAGAGTGGCACCCCGTGCAATCTAACAATCTCAGAAATATATAGCTCAGCTAATTTTTCAAGTGAATAATCAGATCTTACCGAAATAAAATGGGCAGATTTAGTTAATCGATCAACTACGACCCATATCGCATCTTTCTTTCTCTTAGTCAAGGGCAAACAGAAACAAAGTCCATTGTTCCTCTATCCCATTTCCACTCAGGAATTAGAATGATTGTAGCAATCCAAACGGAACTTGATGTTCGGTTTTCACTTGCTCACAAATTAAACATTTCAAAACAAAGTCAGAAATGTCCCGTTTCATGCCAGACCACCAGTAGTGTCATTTCAAATCATGATACATCTTAGTACTCCCTGGATGAACGGATAGACGACTATTATGTGCTCCATTCAAAATCAATTGAATCAATTCTAGATTTCTTGGAACACAGATACGATCTCGGAATCTCAAACAATTATCAACAATTTGAAATTCAGATTCAGAGTTCATTTCACACTAAGCTCGTTTCGCTAGCAATTCATTATCAGACTTCTGAGCATTACATATCTGTTGTAAAAACAACGGTTTCGCTTTTAATTCAGCTGTCATAGAACAATCATCAGACAAATCCAGTTGAATATTCAAAGCTCGTAGTGCATACAACAATTTTCTACTCAATGCATCAGCAACAACGTTAACTTTACTCGGATGGTAATCTATCACAAGCTCATAATCTTTCAACAACTCAAGCCATCTTCTCTGACGCAGGTTCAGATCTATTTGAGTCATCAAATATTTCAAACTTTTATGATCTGAAAATACATGACATTTTTCACCGTAGAGATAATGGCGCCAAGTCTTAAGTGCAAACACAATCGCAGCAAGCTCAAGGTCGTGCGTCGGATAGTTCTTTTCATGAGGCTTCAACTGTCTCGAGGCATAAGCTATCACTTTGCCTTCCTACATCAAAACACATCCCAAACCATTAAACGAAGCATCACTGTATACAACAAATTCTTTACCCGATTTCAACTGTACTAACACTGGAGCTTCTGTTAACAGAGTTTTCAACTGATCAAAACTTTTCTGACATTTATCCGACCATTCAAATCTGACATCTTTCTGAAGTAATCTAGTCAACGGAGTAGCTATTGCTGAAAATCCTTTTACAAATATGCGGTAATAACCAGCTAAGCCCAGAAAACTACGGACTTCAGATACGTTCTTCGGAGGTTTCCAATTCAAAATAGCAGATATCTTACTCGGATCCACTCGGATTCCAGAAGCTGACACAATATGTCCTAGAAAACTAACCTCATGCAACCAGAATTCAGATTTGCTGAATTTCGCGTATAATTGCTTTTCTCTCAAAGTTTGCAACACAATTCTCAGATGTTCAGCATGCTCATTTTCATCATGTGAATAAATCAAAATGTCATCAATGAATACAACAACAAAGCGATCTAGATACAGTTTGAAAATTCTATTCATCAGATCCATAAAAAAGCAGGAGCATTGGTTAGTCCAAATGGCATAACTAAAAACTCATAATGCCCGTACCTCGTTCTGAAAGCAGTTTTTGGAATGTCTGAATCTTTCACTCTCAATTGATAATATCCCGATCTCAGGTCTATTACAAAATATTAACCCAAGTTAAAAATAAGTAAAATACTAGAGTCCAAAACTGCTCGTAGTGTGGCCACCTCCGAGTCCTCCAGTACATCGAACCGCCTACTGAGGATTTCCTAAGAAAAATATTAAAAAGATGGGATGAGTTTATGAAAACTCAGTGTGCACAACCCTCATCATTAAGAACATGAATCACAACAGGTCGGGCCAGAGCCCATTTCAGTAACAGTGGCAATTGGGCCTTAGCTCATAAAAGCCTCAGCTGGGCCTTAACCCATAAATGTCACAAATCATTTTTATCTGGGCCTAAGCCCAACTCAATGTTAAAAACCACATATGCAATGCATTAATGCCCATACCAACCCTGCCCTCCGTCTCCTGTCCAACCCTGCACTCCTGTGGGGATTTAATCGACCCGCCCATCCCTACACTCCTTATGTAGCACCGGTTGCGGTACTAACTTATCGGTGCAGCATGGCTGCTCGGTGGCTAAAAAGCCTTCGGTGGATCCACAATCGTCAAGCGACCATGCGATCCTATTAGCAATTCCTCCGTATTAATAATCCCATCCCCATGCAACATAATAACACATGAATGCAACATAAAATAATAATCATATGATAACAATCATAAATCACATACAAGAATAATCATATAACATGTAGGGGCATTTTCGTCATTTTACCCTTCAGGGGCATATCGGTCATTTTACCCATCGAGGGTACTTCAATAATTTTGCACCTGCAATAGCCTTTCCAAAGGCCTAATGTCGCCTCGAGCGACTCAACTACCATTTTTGGTCATACCGGACTATTAGGCCTAAAACCCGATTTCAGCCCATTTGGACCTACATGCTCGTGTGGCCCACCTAACACAAATCTAGCCACGTATATGAGATTCACCTAGTCTAGTTCACTATATACTACACCATCATACATTTTATTCAATTGGGTCCACGGGCCCATCGTGGCCCATGCAGCCTCAACCCACAAGAATACTACTGATGGCCTCAACTATCGTGTCGAAGCCCCACATGTGTGCTCGCACGCTCGTGTGGCTACTATTGCCGTGACCGGCACTTCGGCATTTGCTGCTCTACAACTAGAGTAGAGAGAGTTGCACACCTGATAGGAATCTGGTGCTAATCTGCGCTCCGACCACTCCTGTGCCCAAATGCCCTCCAAGGTATCCTTCCTCCTATCATAGAATGCTCTATATATAGCTAGCTTCTCACCTTCCTTCTTTGTATCTTTCCGATGTGGGATCCCTTCGTCAACAGAGTTTAAATTCAACTCAAACTCTTCCCGTCCAATCCGCAAAATAAATACTCCATTACTTGTCATGAGATTCGAACCCAGGCTCTCTTGTAGCATAATCCACGCTGCTAGCCACTAGGCCACAAGCTCCTCTTGTGTCTTAAACCATGCGCAACTAAATTTAAATCTATAGCCAAATTCTAAAATCCATTTAAAAAGAAAACTAAAATGCAAAAGCCAAGACTTGAACCTTGGACCTCCTTCCTTCCTTGTGGCGTCACCCCCTTGTCTCTTATGTGGCGTCACTATTCCACTACACCACACACTCCACTTGTGTCATTTTTCTCCACATTTTATCCTTAAAACCTACCTACCAAGTCCCAGGGTTTTATTCACCTAAATCCAAAATTTCCCTAAAGCCAAATTTGATCCCGGGACTTCATAGAAGCCCTCTAACCTTCCAAAATCACTCACCTAATAGGTCCAACTTGCCTTAGTGCCATTCTCTTGTTCTCAAAAATTTTAAACGCTACTACTCTCAAGGCCCATTGGGCCCAATCCTACTAGGCCCAGTTTCGGGATGTTACAAATCTACCATCCTTAAAGAAATTTCGTCTTCGAAATTTCCAGCTATTAGCAGTCGTACATCCTAACCTACAACACTACGCTCAAGCTGTGCACTCTGATTCTAATTGCAAATTAGGCAAATAACTCATTATCACCTCGCGTATTATCTGAATTAGACATTTTATGAATAGTACTTAGTTCCACTTGTTTAGGGCACATGTCTTATGTAAGTAACAATAATTTCTTAGCGTTATTTCGCGGTCGAGAATCCACTACAGGCTTAAGTTTCCCTACGGGCTTTAGTCTCTAAAAGCCTATTTTTAAGTAGCCCATTATCTATATAGTTCAATAATTCAAACAATAACAGAAAAACTTATTTGGCTCTACGTCGAGGGCTCGATGAACCACACCTCAAGAATCCTGCCAAAACTTTTTTTAAAAAACCCAAATTCTAAGGCTCATTTTACAGCCTGAGCTTTGCAATCGGGCTCTGATACCACTAAATGTAACACCCTAAACTCGGCCTAGAAGTTAGACCCGAATCTGGCGTGTCACATTGGGGTGCTTTTCGAGAAGCCATGGTTCCAACTGAAAACCTTTCTTGTCATTAAAAACTAAAGTCCCAGTTTGCGTTTGTTTATTATTAATCGACATTTATTAAAAAGTTATTACCTTTAAAAATAAACTTTGTATGTTACGGAAGCTTAATTAAAATGACTGACTTATGAAAACGTGATGTTTACGACCTATTTGCAAAAGCGTAGTATTTTGAAAGCAGATATTATTTTGGAAAACCGTGATTCAACGTTTAGCAGATTTAGATCATAATAAACTAAAAATCCAAAACTAAAACCAGAATTTAAGAGAGGCCTTATTCCAAAATATTAACCCAAGTTAAAAATAAGTAAAATACTAGAGTCCAAAACTGCTCGTAGTGTGGCCACCTCCGAGTCCTCCAGCACGTCGAACTGCCTACTGAGGATTTCCTGAGAAAAATATTAAAAAGAGGGGGTGAGTTTACGAAAACTAACTGTGCACAACCCTCATCATTAAGAACATGAATCACAACAGGTCGGGCGAGAGCCCATTTCAGTAACAGTGGCAATTGGGCCTTAGCCCATAAAAGCCTCAGCTAGGCCTTAACCCATAAATGTCACAAATCATATTTATCTGGGCCTAAGCCCATCTCAATGTTTAAAACCACATATGCAATGCATTAATGCCCATACCAACCCTGCACTCCGTCTCCTGTCCAACCCTGTACTCTTGTCGGGATTTAATCGACCCACCCATCCCTACACTCCTTATGTAGCACCTGTTGTGGCACTAACTTATCGGTACAACATGGCTGCTCGGTGGCTAAAAAGCCTTCGATGGATCCACAATCGTCAAACGACCATGCGATCCTATTGGCACTTCCTCCGTATTAGTAATCCCATCCCCATGCAACATAATAACACATAAATGCAACATAAAATAATAATCATACGATAACAATCATAAATCACATACAAGAATAATCATATAACATGTAGGGGCGTTTTCGTTATTTTACCCTTCAGGGGCATATCGGTCATTTTACCCATCAAGGGTATTTCAGTAATTTCGCACCTGCGATAGCCTTTCCAAAGGCCTAATGTCGCCTTGAGCGACTCAACTACCATTTTCGGTCGTACCGGACTATTGGGCCTAAAACTCGATTTCAGCCCATTTGGGCCCACATGCTCGTGTGGCCCACCTAACACAAATCCAGCCATGTATATGAGATTCACCTAGTCTAGATCACTATACCCTACACCATCATACATTTTATTCAATTGGGCCCACGGGCCCATTGGGCCCACTTCAGCCCATCGTGGCCCAAGAAGACTCAACCGACAAGAATACTACTGATGGCATCAACTATCGCGTCGAAGCCCCACACGTGCACTCACACGCTCGTGTGGCTACTATTGCCGTGACCGGCACTTCGGCATTTGCCGCTCTACAACTAGAGTAGAAAGAGCTGCACACCTGATAGGAATCTGGTGCTAGTCCGCGCTCCGACAACTCCTGTGCCCAATTTCCCTCCAAGGTATCCTTCCTCCTATCATAGAACGCTCTATATATAGCTAGCTTCTCACCTTCCTTCTTTGTATCTTGTCGATGTGGGATCCCTTCGTCAGTAAAGTTTAAATCCAACTCAAACTCTTCCCGTCCAATCCGCAAAATAAATACTCCATTGCTTGTCATGAGATTCGAACCCAGGCTTTCCTGTAGCATAATCCACGTCGCTAGCCACTAGGCCACAAGCTCCTCTTGTGTCTTAAACCATGCACAACTAAATTTTAATCTATAGCCAAATTCTAAAGTCCATTTAAAAAGAAAACTAAAATGAAAGAGCCAAGACTTGAACCTTGGACCTCTTTCCTTCCTTGTGGCGTCACCCCATTGTCTCTTATGTGGCGTCACTTTGCCACTACACCACACACTCCACTTGTGTCATTTTCCTCCACATTTTATCCTTAAAACCTACCTACCAAGTCCCAGGGTTTTATTCACCTAAAACCAAAATTTCCCTAAAGCCCAAGTTTGATCCCGGGACTTCATAGAAGCCCCCTAACCTTCCAAAATCACTCACCTAATAGGTCCAACTTGCCTTAGTGCCATTCTCTTGTTCTCAAAAATTTTAATCACTACTACTCCCAAGGCCCATTGGGCCCAATCCTACTAGGCCCAGTTTCGGGATGTTACAGAGAAGGTCTGTTTTAATGAAGCAAGGTAAACTCGATCCTTATCTTTCTGGTCATAAAGGTAAGTCACTTGATTGAACCATTTTTGTTCTCCTCGGATGTTGATAGAAATCATGTTACTGATTTCCCTTTTGTAAATCATTTAGATCATGAAGTGCTTGAATGTCCTATTCTGCTTATTGATGGTCTATCTGTTTTAATGGTTGATAAAAAAAATTCTTGTTTTTGATAATTGGCATGATGCAATTGTTAGCGAGCATAGGTCCAAAGGTCAGTTGCAAGGATTGATTGTGCGAGGTCATGAATCATGTGAATCTGTTCTATTACTTGTTGATTATGTTCAACTTTTGACCTACTACTCGCATTTCAATTCGTGGAAGCAATTTAAGTTGGTTGAATGCCTTGATCCTTATGTAACTCTATTTCAAACATTTGATAAGGCATTATTTCTTTTGTATGATAAGTTGATCTTTTCCTTCCACATGCATCATACTTGTGTTGCTATGATTATGCGTGGATTTCAAATTTGTGTGAAGCCTTATTTGTTAATTCATGGTTATTCCTTTCAGGTGTCGCGATTACCATCAGCCCAGTTTGACTGAGGAAAGCAAGGTAAAATGAACTATGTCCTCAAGAACCAACGGCTCGATTCGAGGATGAATCGCTTTCAAGAGGGGGTATAGTGCAATCCTGGTCGCATCATGGTTCGACTCCATCTGACGCCATCGAGAGTGGCCTAAGCTGTAATATCCCAGGTTAGGGGCTATTTTTGTTATGGCATGGTTTGCATGTGTTGGGTCTGTTATGTTGTTGTTTGTATGGTTTCGGGGCTTAATTGTAAGCTAGGTGTGAGCCGGAGGGGTAGGAAAAATTTTAGTTTTTGGGCTTTGGTGAGAGGAGCTGAGGAAGCTGGGGTTTAAAGGTTTTATTTGGTGGATTTTAGCACAAGAGATGAGCTGGTGGAGTGGCAAGCTAGACGTCACTAAGGGCTTGAGAGTGTGACGCCACTTGCAGGGGGAAGGGGGTCTTGTGTTCAAGCTGCAGGATGCTCACTTTTTGTCTCCATTTTGACGCCAAGGTGGTTGAGGTTGGACCAAGTCAAATATTTGAATGGTAGGTGGAGAGCAAATTGTGGAGGTGGACTAGTTCAACTAGTTTGAATGGGTGGCTTGGAGAAATTGTTGGTAGTGGCCGAATGTTGGGGAGTTTGTGGAGAGAGTGGCCGGTTTTGGTAAGTGGGGAGAGAGAATGCCGAAATTCAATAGGCAATTTTGTGCATGTTTCGACCAAAAGCAATTGGTAAGCCAAATTCTCCTTTTTGTCAAAGCTAGCCGAAAGTTCAAGAGAGTTCTTCATTTTTCTTCTTTGTGAAACCGAGAGTCCAAACACTTTCTTGCCGAAATTTACCTTGTGTTTCTACATTTTGTTTGGTGGCCGAATGCTCCTTTCCATGTTCTTCTTTCTTTTTCATTTTGTGTAAGCCGAAATAGAACTCTCTCCTCTCCATACTCTCTTCTTTGTTTGAAAACCTTGATAGCCGAAACTCCATTCTCTAAAAACACTTTCTTCATTTTCTTTCACTTTCAAACCGAAGGTACCCTCCCTTATCCATCTTTTATTTTCTTTCTTCTCCTAAACTCTATTGCCGTTTTCTCCATTTCTTCTCACCTTTATTTTTATTTCTTTTTCACACAAAGCCGATCATAGGGGTGTTAAACACCTTGGCCGAATCTCTCCCCTCTCCTAGTGTGTTGTTGGCCGAATATTGGTTGGTGTTGGGTAAGTGCTTGTCCGAATGGCCATTTCTCTCCTCTCTAGTGCATTGTTGTTTTCGGTTTGGTTAAGAGCCGATTTTGGGTTGATTGAAGGGGGTTAATCTCTTGTTATTCATTTCGCTATAGGGCCTTTGGACTTTGGTGGCAACCAAGTGAAGCAGTTACCTCTGTTTGATCATTGGGTAAGTGGTGGTAAGAAGTTGGTTGATGGTCCATTCTTTTAGTTTTTGTTAAGCCTAAGGTTTATGAGACTAACTGTTTGTGTTTTGGAGGAAGGCCGATTGTCAGAAGAACCACCGTTTGGTTCGGGGTTTGGTAGGAAACCAAACCAATTGCAAGGTAAGGGATCAAAGTTAACCCCTTTTGTTTAATTGGTTGTGGCCAAATGGTATTAGTACTAATCCCTTGTTTGGCTGATTCTAGGAGCAAGGTGACCGAGGGATTTAGACCGGTTCTTGAGATTAAGACCTTCGTTATTTCAGGTGTGTAAACTAACACACTTATCACTGAGTAATATGTTAATAACCTGATTGTGTAAGTGAAACAATATGGTTGATGGATTTGGTACCCAATGGGGTATGTGCACGGATACGGGTAAGTCCGTTTCATTCCGAGATCTGTAGTGATATATGTGATATCATGATTTATGGTGTATGTATTACGAGATGCCATTTTGAGCATGTTAGCATGATTGCATGATCTATATCATTTGCATTAGTATGATATGTTATTGGGTGATTTGAGAGGAAGGGGAATATGATATCCGTGTCTTTGGGACACCAGAGGTTTGGCACCTCCAGTGGTTTGGTACCACAGATGATATTTTGTGACTTTGGGTCACCAGAGGTTTGGCACCTCAGCGTCTCGTCCCAGTGGCTTAGCACCACAGTGGGTTGGCCCCACAGTTGATTATACGGGATTGACGCCAGTGATTTGGTATCACACGATGGGTTGGCCCCATCATATGATTCGTGACTGCGGTCACCAGTGATTTGGTATCACACTTGTGTCTTTGGGACAGCAGAGGTTTGGCACCTCATCGCGACTCGTCCCTGTGGTTTAACACCGCCGTGGGTTGGCCCCACTTGAGAGATACGGGATTGTCGCCAGTGATTTGGTATCACACGTGGGTTGGCCCCACAGATGGTTTATTCGTGACTTTGGGTCACCAGTGGTTTGGCACCACATTGATGGATATCGTGACTTTGGGTCACCAGTGGTTTGGCACCACCAGTGGTTTGGTACCACACGGGGTAGAAAAGGTGTTATGGATGGTTAGGATCGGGTGCATTAATTGTACTGCTTTGCTATGATGTGTGTTAGCATGTTGTATTATCGGGAGGGGGATTTATGCACTGAGTCTTGCGACTCACCTTCTCCTTGACATTTCAGGTGACACTTAGACGCGGACACGGAGCCGGGATGGACTCGAGGTGCTCATGCCATGAATAAATACGGATTTGCTCTGACTTTTAAAAATTTGGTACTTTAGTTTATCTATTTCTATTTGGTTTTATTTTGGATTGTAAACGGCCTTTAAATTATGTTTTGCTATGTTTATGCTTAAGGTAGATTTTGAATATGCCTTAACAAATTAATTGGGTTAAAATTTGCTAGAACTTGGAAAGATAAAGATTTCAAAACTACAAAGCGATATGTTTTAAACTATACCATTGGGTATCACACTGTAACTTGAAATAAATGAAACTCAAACGTTTTCCAAACTGGAACTCATCTTCTACTAAGTCAAAATGTTTTAAGTAACAATGGGAAAAAATTAGAATTTCTAAAATGAGATAAACTTGTTTTACTTACATTTCTGACTAAGATTTCAAAATTTCCGGGTTTTCAAATACACCATCGGTTTTTAATCAAGCATGCCCAAGTTTTCTTCAAGTACACTATACAGCGAAGTGTCTTTATCAAACTTTTAAACAGAAACCTATCTTCTCAAAATTACAATTTTCCTCGTAACATACCAGATTCGGTCGTGGTGTGTTGACCGGGTTTGGGGTGTTACAATTTTGGTATCAGAGCTAAGTTCAAATGCTCGGCTGTGGGCCTGAGGCCCAAAATGGTTTTCAAAAGTCTGTTTTAAGTATTTTTGTTTTGAAATATATGGTTTGAAAGGCATGGCACCGAGTCTCCAGCACCAATCCGCCCAGGTAAGTACCCCTTACTATTACTTGTGATTTTGATGAGATGTGATTGGATGACTTGTAATAGTGAATTACTTTAGAGATTGAGACTGATAGGACTCTGTGAACTTGCGAAACAAAGCTTCTTTAATATTCATAAGACTTTGCTTTAAAACAGTGGAATAATTACTGATGCATAAAACTTTTTCAATCAGACAAGTAGAGATTTTAGTCATGAGTGCTCGAGGTGGACGCGGTCGTGGACGAGGTCGTGGTAGGATGACAGTTTCTGAACCCGTAGGATCTGGTCAGGGGTCAGAAAATGAGATACCAGTACCGTCACCAGCTGGAGGTGGTGAGTTTCAAGATCAGACTGGGGACGATGCAGTGTCACAGGCGATGCTGCGAGTTTTGGAAAGGGTAGCTGGAGTAGGTGGAAGCGCAGGAGTTAGGAAATCTGTGCCTGAGCGACTTCGGGCGAATGGGGCTGAGGTTTTCCGAGGTGTTTCTGGTGTTGCTCCCAGCACGGCTGAGTATTGGCTGGAGGCGACAGAGTGGGTCATGGATGATTTAGACCTGACTGCTAAGGAGAAGCTGAAGGGCATAGTATCGCTTCTTCGAGATGAGTCATAGCAGTGGTGGCTCACGGTTCGGGACAGTGCGGCAGCAGAGGGTCATACGTGGGACTATTTCAAAGCTGCGTATCAAAAAAAGTACATTGGAGCTAGCTACATCGACGCGCAGTGAAAAGCATTTCTGAGGCTTGTTCAGGGGAGTAAGTCTGTGTCAGAGTACGAGGCTGAGTTCTTGAGGCTGAGCCGGTATGCTAGGGGCATTGTGGCTACAGAGCACGAGAGGTGTGTTCGTTTCGAGGATGGTCTGAGCGACGAGTTAAGATTGCTGATTGCTCCTCAGCAAGAGCGTGAGTTTGCTGTTCTGGTTGAGAAGGCTAAGGTAGCCGAGGGTGTTAAAGAGTCTGTAAGGCAAGGCATGGATAGGAACAGACAGAAGAGGAGTTTTGGATCTTCTGGGTCGTCGGGTAATCTTCAAAAAAGGGCTAGGCAGAGTGGGCCGAGTCAGTCTGGTAGGTTTGTTGCTGCTAGTCAGGGACCGCCGCAGTGTAATCGTTGTGGGAAATCTCATTGGGGAGGTTGCTGGACCGGTGGAAAAGGTTGCTTTGAGTGTGGTTCTTTGGATCACCGAGTGAAGGACTGTCCGAGTAAGTTGGCTAGGATTCAGTCTGAGGGTCAGGGCCGTACTCAGTTCAGGAATAATGGACCGCCACCGCAGAGGGGTCGTGGTAATGGCAGAGGAGGTAATGGTTCTGGTCGGGGCCGTGGAGCACCGGGCAGAGGTGCGGGTAGTTCTGAGGTCAGACAGCCTGGGTTAGTGTATGCAGCGAGGCACCGAGAGGAGGGCGACGCACCGGACGTCATAACCGGTACGTTATTGATCTTTGGTTCTCCATTTACTGCTTTGATTGATGTGGGTCCGACGCATTCTTACGTTGCTAGTAGTATCGTAGAGACCATAGACTTAGACTCTGAAACTACTTCTAGGCAGATGACAGTAATTAGTCCTCTAGGTCACTCTGTAGTTGTAGATAAGTTGTTTAAGGATGTACCCCTAGAACTCCAAGGGGTAGTGTTTTTGGCTGATCTGATGGAACTGCCGTTTGGGGAGTTCGATCTGATTCTTGGGATGGACTGGTTGGTTAAGTACCAGGCGAGGTTGGATTGCGCGGCTAAGCGCATGGTTCTTAAGACGTCTGAGGGTGATGAAGTGGTTATGATAGGTGATAGGAGAGATTACTTATCAAATGTGGTATCTGCTCTGAAGGCTGAGAAGATGGTCAAAAAGGGCTGTGAAGCGTATGTGGTTCATGTGTATGCCTTGGAGGCTAAAGAGTCTACCGTAGAGAAGGTTCAGACAGTTAGGGAATTTGCTGATGTGTTTCCTGAGGAGCTTCCGGGTTTGCCGCCGGATCGTGAGGTGGAGTTATGGATAGATTTGTTACCTGGAACTGCGCCAGTGTCTATTGCTCCGTATAGGATGGTGCCAAAGGAGTTGGTGGAGCTTAAGGCTCAGATCCAGGAGTTATTGGATCGGGGTTTTATCAGGCCAAGTGTTTCGCCTTGGGGAGCGCCGGTACTCTTTGTAAAGAAGAAAGATGGTACGATGCGAATGTGTATAGACTACCGCCAGTTGAATAAGCTGACGATTAAAAACAAGTATCCGTTGCCATGGATAGATGACTTGTTTGATCAGTTGAAGGGTGCATCGGTATTTTTGAAGATCGACCTGAGGTCTGGGTATCACCAGTTAAAGGTAAAGGAGGCTGATATTCACAAGATAGCGTTTCGGACTCGGTATGGGCACTACGAATTTCTGGTAATGCCGTTCGGGTTGACTAACGCGCCGGCAGCATTCATGGATATGATGAATAGGGTGTTTCAGCAGTTCTTGGATCAGTTTGTTGTGGTTTTCATAGACGACATCTTGGTGTATTCAAGGACAGAAGAAGAGCATGATGCGCATTTACGAGTGGTGCTACAGATCTTGAGGGAAAAGTAGCTTTATGCTAAGTTCAGTAAGTGTGAGTTCTGGCTTAGGGAAGTGACTTTCTTGGGTCATGTAGTGTCGGCTGAGGGGATTAGAGTGGATCCTCGAAAGATTGAGGCAGTTTTGGATTGGAAGCCGCCTAAGTCAGTGGCTGAGATTCGAAGTTTTTTGGGTTTGGCAGGATACTACCGAAGGTTTGTAGAGGGTTTCTCGTTGATCGCAGCGCCGATGACCAAGTTGTTAAGGAAAGGGATTCCGTTTGTTTGGACTGAGAAACAACAGGAGAGCTTCGACATGCTTAAGAAGATTCTGACAGAAGCTCTGGTTTTGATTCAACCTGAGGCTGGTAAGGAATTCACAGTTTATTGCGATGCATCACATACGTGATTAGGTTGTGTGCTGATGCAGGAAGGAAAGGTTGTGGCTTACACATCTCGGCAGCTTAGGCCACATGAGGTCAACTATCCGACGCACGATTTGGAGCTAGCGGATGTAGTCTTCGCTTTGAAGATTTGGAGGCACTACTTGTACGGAGAGATCGTTAGTCTACACGGATCACAAGAGTCTGAAGTACCTTTTGACTCAGAAGGATTTGAATTTGAGGCAGCGCAGATGGGTTGAGTTGCTAAAGGACTACGACTGTTCGATTGAGTATCATTCGGGTAAGGCGAACGTGGTGGCAGACGCGTTGAGCCGTAAGGTGGTTTCGGACTTAAAAGCGATGTTTGCCCATTTGAGTTTGTATGACGACGGGAGTATTCCGGCAGAGTTGCAAGTTAAGCCTACTTGGGTTGAGCAGATCAGGGAGAAACAGTTAGAGGACGAGGTTCTGAGTGTGCAGAAGTTGCAAGTGCAGGATGGTGGTTTGGAAAGTTACAGTTTGTCTAGTGATGGGGTGCTGTGTTTCCAAGGTAAAGCTTGTATGCCCAAGGATGTTGAGCTGAGGCAAAAGATTCTTCAGGACGCACATAGCAGTCCATACGCTATGCATCCTGGAGGTAGCAAGACGTATAAGGATCTCAGAGAGCAGTTTTGGTGGCCGGGACTGAAGAGAGAAGTGACAGAGTTTGTAGGGAAGTGTCTGACATGTCAGCAGGTCAAGGCTGAGCATCAGTTGCCATCAGGTTTGCTTCAGCCAGTGAAGATTCCTCAGTGGAAGTGGGAAAGGATAACCATGGATTTCGTCAGTGGATTACCGCTTACACCAAGCAAGAAGGATTCAGTTTGGGTAATTGTGGATCGGCTGACTAAATCAGCTCACTTCATTCTGGTGAGGGTTGACTACTCACTTCAGAAGTTAGCGAAGCTGTATGTGTCAGAGATAGTGAGGCTGCACGGTGTGCCAGTATCGATCATTTCGGATAGGGATCCCAGATTTACGTCAAGGTTCTGGAAAGCGTTGCATCAGGCTCTGGGTACGCGTTTGGATTTCAGCACGGCTTTTCAGCCGCAGTCTGACGGGCAATCGAAAAGGGTTATTCAGATCTTAGAGGATATGCTGAGAGGTTGTGTTCTGGACTTCAGGGGTAGTTGGGAGGAGTTTCTGCCATTAGCTGAGTTTGCCTACAATAATAGTTACCAAGCGAGCATCAAGATGGCTACATATGAGGCGTTGTATGGTAGGAAGTGTCGCTCACCTACTTGTTGGACGGAGTTAGGTGAACGTCAGTTGTTGGGACCCGAGTTGGTTGCTGAGACCAAAGACAAGGTTAAGTTGATTCAGGCTCGATTGAAGGAAGCTTTGGACCGACAAAAGTCTTATGCCGATCTTAAGCGAAGAGATATAGAGTTTTCTATAGGGGATCAAGTTTTTCTGAAGGTCTCGCCATGGAAGAAAGTGTTGAGGTTCGGAAGGAAGGGCAAGTTAAGTCCGAGGTTTATTGGGCCGTATAAGGTACTGAGACGAGTGGGACCAGTAGCGTACCAGCTTGAGTTGCCAGCAGAGCTAAGTCAGATTCACGACGTATTTCACGTTTCAATGCTTCGACGTTACCGTTCAGATCCATCGCATGTGGTAGCAGTGGAAGAGATCGAGGTAAATCCAGATTTGACCATGGAGGAGGAACCTGTGCAGATTCTAGATCGGGATGTAAAGGTTCTGCGGAGGAAGTCTGTGCCTTTGGTTAAGGTACTTTGGCGAAATCATGGTGTGGAAGAAGCTACGTGGGAACCCGAGGATGTGATGAGACAGCAATACCCGCAACTCTTCTGATCAGGTAATTTCGAGGTCGAAATTATTTTAAGGGGGGTAGAACTGTAATATCCCGGGTTAGGGGCTATTTTTGTTATGGCATGGTTTGCATGTGTTGGGTCTGTTATGTTGTTGATTGTATGGTTTCGGGGCTTAATTGTAAGCTAGGTGTGAGCCGGAGGGGTAGGAAAAATTTTAGTTTTTGGGCTTTGGTGAGAGGAGCTGAGGAAGCTGGGGTTTAAAGGTTTTATTTGGTGGATTTTAGCACAAGAGATGAGCTGGTGGAGTGGCAAGCTAGACGTCACTAAGGGCTTGAGAGTGTGACGCCACTTGCAGGGGGAAGGGGGGTCCTGTGTTCAAGCTGCAGGATGCTCACTTTTTGTCTCCATTTTGACGCCAAGGTGGTTGAGGTTGGACCAAGTCAAATATTTGAATGGTAGGTGGAGAGCAAATTGTGGAGGTGGACTAGTTCAACTAGTTTGAATGGGTGGCTTGGAGAAATTGTTGGTAGTGGCCGAATGTTGGGGAGTTTGTGGAGAGAGTGGCCGGTTTTGGTAAGTGGGGAGAGAGAATGCCGAAATTCAATAGGCAATTTTGTGCATGTTTCGGCCAAAAGCAATTGGTAAGCCAAATTCTCCTTTTTGTCAAAGCTAGCCGAAAGTTCAAGAGAGTTCTTCATTTTTCTTCTTTGTGAAACCGAGAATCCAAACACTTTCTTGCCGAAATTTACCTTGTGTTTCTACATTTTGTTTGGTGGCTGAATGCTCCTTTCCATGTTCTTCTTTCTTTTTCATTTTGTGTAAGCCGAAATAGAACTCTCTCCTCTCCATACTCTCTTCTTTGTTTGAAAACCTTGATAGCCGAAACTCCATTCTCTAAAAACACTTTCTTCATCTTCTTTCACTTTCAAACCGAAGGTACCCTCCCTTATCCATCTTTTATTTTCTTTCTTCTCCTAAACTCTATTGCCGTTTTCTCCATTTCTTCTCACCTTTATTTTTATTTCTTTTTCACACAAAGCCGATCATAGGGGTGTTAAACACCTTGGCAGAATCTCTCCCCTCTCCTAGTATGTTGTTTGCTGAATATTGGTTGGTGTTGTGTAAGTGCTCGGCCGAATGGCCATTTCTCTCCTCTCTAGTGCTTTGTTGTTTTCGGTTTGGTTAAGAGCCGATTTTAGGTTGATTGAAGGGGGTTAATCTCTTGTTATTCATTTCGCTATAGGGCCTTTGGACTTTGGTGGCAACCAAGTGAAGCAGTTACCTCTGTTTGATCATTGGGTAAGTGGTGGTAAGAAGTTGGTTGATGGTCCATTCTTTTAGTTTTTGTTAAGCCTAAGGTTTATGAGACTAACTGTTTGTGTTTTGGAGGAAGGCCGATTGTCAGAAGAACCACCGTTTGGTTCGGGGTTTGGTAGGAAACCAAACCAATTGCAAGGTAAGGGATCAAAGTTAACCCCTTTTGTTTAATTGGATGTGGCCGAATGGTATGAGTACTAATCCCTTGTTTGGCCGATTCTAGGAGCAAGGTGACCGAGGGATTTAGACCGGTTCTTGGGATTAAGACCTTCGTTATTTCAGGTGTGTAAACTAACACACTTATCACTGAGTAATATGTTAATAACCTGATTGTGTAAGTGAAACAATATGGTTGATGGATTTGGTACCCAATGGGGTATGTGCACAGATACGGGTAAGTCCGTTTCATTTCGAGATCTGTAGTGATATATGTGATATCATGATTTATGGTGTATGTATTACGAGATGCCATTTTGAGCATGTTAGCATGATTGCATGATCTATATCATTTGCATTAGTATGATATGTTATTGGGTGATTTGAGAGGAGGGGGAATATGATATCCGTGTCTTTGGGACACCAGAGGTTTGGCACCTCCAGTGGTTTGGTACCACATATGATATTTTGTGACTTTGGGTCACCAGAGGTTTGGCACCTCAGCGTCTCGTCCCAGTGGCTTAGCACCACAGTGGGTTGGCCCCACATTGATTATACGGGATTGACGCCAGTGATTTGGTATCACACGATGGGTTGGCCCCATCATACGATCCGTGACTGCGGTCACCAGTGATTTGGTATCACATTTGTGTCTTTGGGACACCAGAGGTTTGGCACCTCATCGCGACTCGTCCCTGTGGTTTAACACCACCGTGGGTTGGCCCCACTTGAGAGATACGGGATTGTCGCCAGTGATTTGGTATCACACGTGGGTTGGCCCCACAGATGGTTTATTCGTGACTTTGGGTCACCAGTGGTTTGGCACCACATTGATGGATATTGTGACTTTGGGTCACCAGTGGTTTCGCACCACCAGTGGTTTGGTACCACACGGGGTAGAAAAGGTGTTATGGATGGTTAGGATCGGGTGCATTAATTGTATTGCTTTGCTATGATGTGTGTTAGCATGTTGTATTATCGGGAGAGGGATTTATGCACTGAGTCTTGCGACTCACCTTCTCCTTGACATTTCAGGTGACACTTAGACGCGGACACGGAGCCGGGATGGACTCGAGGTGCTCATGCCATGAATAAATACGAATTTGCTCTGACTTTTAAAAATTTGGTACTTTAGTTTATCTATTTCTATTTGGTTTTATTTTGGATTGTAAACGGCCTTTAAATTATGTTTTTGCTATGTTTATGCTTAAGGTAGATTTTGAATATGCCTTAACAAATTAATTGGGTTAAAATTTGCTAGAACTTGGAAAGATAAAGATTTCAAAACTACAAAGCGATATGTTTTAAACTATACCATCGGGTATCACACTGTAACTTGAAATAAATGAAACTCAAACGTTTTCCAAACTGGAACTCATCTTCTACTAAGTCAAAATGTTTTAAGTAACAATGGGAAAAAACTAGAATTTCTAAAATGAGATAAACTTGTTTTACTTACATTTCTGACTAAGATTTCAAAATTTTCGGGTTTTCAAATACACCATCGGTTTTTAATCAAGCATGCCCAAGTTTTCTTCAAGTACACTATATAGCGAAGTGTCTTTATCAAACTTTTAAACAGAAACCTATCTTCTCAAAATTACGATTTTCCTCGTAACATACCAGATTCGGTCGTGGTGTGTTGACCGGGTTTGGGGTGTTACATAAGCTCAAGGGGCTAAAGTGCAAAATGAAGTTGGTTTCAACTCAATTCTAGTTTTCTGAACCCGTTCCAACTAAATTAAACTCTTTATTTAATTTTCAACTTTGCATTTTAAATATTTGCATTTAAGCATCTTAGTTTAATAAACGAGATGCTGGTCATCATTTTAAACTCATCTTAGTTTAATTAATTGAGTTTCTTTTAATGAATTTAATTTAATAGTTGCTTGTTTAATTAATCTAGTTTCTAGGTTAATTTATTGATGCATGAGTTAAAGTTCATTAAATAATGCTTTACTTAATTAAACTAGTTGCTGGAATAATTGACGCTTAAGTGTTAGTTCATTTATTTAAGTCTAGTTGCTGGAACAAATGATGTTTAAGTGTTAGTTCATTTATTTAAGTCTAGTTGCTATTATTTAAGTCTAGTTGCTGGAATAAATGAAGCTTAAGTGTTAGTTCATTTATTTAAGTTAGTTGTTAATTTGTTTTAAGTTTAATAATTACATTAATGTGTCGGTTACATGTGTTAATTGCAGGTGACTTTTCAACTCACATTCATTACTTCTATGGGTTGTTATGTATTCAATAAAATGGCTTTTCAAGTGAATTCGGTTGCATAAGAGGGGGCTGATATTAAGAGGCTTAATTTATCATTAAGAAGTTGTTTTATTAAATAAAGAAAAGCATTATGGTTCTTTAATTTTGACAGCCTCTTTGTCTTCAACTTCCATAACCGTTTACTTCATGGTATTTACTACATGCAATCAATTCTCCATCATTTGGCTGGTGACTTTTCAGTTGATCATGGAGACCTCAAAGGACTTTGACAAGCAATTTAATTAAAGAGTTAACCACATTGAAGATGGGAGTTACATGGCTAGAATTCCAAAAGTTGAGACTTTTCATTTGGCTGGTGACTTTTTGGTTGATCATGGAGATCTCAAAGGACTTTGACAAGCAATTTAATTGAAGAATTAATCACATTGAAGATGGGAGTTACATGGCTAGAATTCCAAAAGTTGAGATTTCATTTCAGTTCATTATTAGCCTCATTAAAAGTGACCATTCAACTAGCTTCATTTGGTACTATAAATACATGTAATCTACCTATTGTTGGAGAACTTTTAGACTTTTTGAACCTTAATCAAATTTTATGAACTTTGTGTTCTTGAGTGAGTTTATCTCCTCTCCTTTTTCGTACAAGTTTTGTTAGACTTATCAAGCTTGCTTGTGGCATCTTCAACTTGTTTGAACTTATCACCGAACCCCCTTTTGGTGTGGCGTTCATCAACCTATCTTCAACTTTCCACCTTAACGATATAAGAAACGGGGTGACACTGTTATATAGTGTTGAATCTTTCTTAAGTTAAGTTCATAATTCCATCTCCACCAAACTATCTTAATACATATCCTTATTATTTTTATTAAACCGAGCCCATCCAATATATATCTTCCTTGTTTACTTCTTAGCTGAACCTATCTCTATAACTTAACCAATTTCTAAACCCTTTTGATAAGCTTCCGCAACTTTAGCCTAATTTCACCCTTTTTCGACAATTTTTCAATTACTCCTCGTAGACGAACGGGCATCTTACATACGACTCGACTCAGCATCGAGGCGGATCGTATCAGACACGGGCTAGGACACGACCATGTGCTTCCATATCGATTATTCGCATGGCCTGTGATACGAGCGTGTCTGGTGGCCGTGTGAGACACACGGCCTGGTCACACGGGCGTGTGACACCTGTTTTGTAGAAAAAAATTATAAGTGTTGAAATATTTCTCGAGTTATCAGTTTAGTCCCGAACCACTCTTAATGCATGTTTAAGGCCTCGTAGGCTCGTTTAAGGGACACTGTGATTGATTGTGATTGATTTGTATTTGAAATGATTAATTGTATATAAAATGTATGTTTAAAAGTGTTGTAGTTCTGGTAAAGCTTCGTAACCCTATTTTGACGATGAATACGGGTGAAAGGTGTTATATTTATTGGTATCAGAGCTACGATTTAGTCGATTCTAGGACAATGTAGCATGTGTTAGAGTTTAGCTATACATGCCATATATAAACTGTGATAGTGTGATGACTCTTGACATTTGAAAATGTGTTTTCATATAGCAAATGGATTCCAATCGAGCTATAACTGATGAGGTTGAGAGTAATACGTCTGCTCCCGCTCAAGGGACAATGCCGTCTGATTCCAAACCCGTAACAGGCAGTTAGGGAGGAGAGGCTAAAGAAGCCTTCTTCCAAATGATGAACGAGTGGTTCGCTCAATACAATCATACAAAACTGGCTGCTCAACAACCTCCACCCCCTCCTAATCCAACCTGTACCCGTAGCTCCTCAAGGAGTTGAGCTTTTAAGATTGAATAAACCTTCAATTGATAAGATCCGCAAACACGGAGCTGAAGAGTTCAGAGCTAATGTTGATGATGATCCTGAGAGAGTTGAGTTTAGGCTTGAAAATACGATCCGAGTGTTTGATGAACTTTCCTGTACACCGCCTGAATGTTTAAAGTGTTCTATATCATTTCTGAGGGACACTGCATATCCGTGGTGGAATACCTTAGTATCAGTGGTGCCGAGAGAGATAGTCACTTGAGAGTTCTTTCAGATCAACTTTCGAAAGAAATATATAAGCCAACTATTTCTGGATCAAAATCACAGACTTTCTAGAACATAAACATGGTCGTATGACCGAAACTGAGTATGAGAGAGAATTTGTGCGGTTAAGTAAATATACTTGAGAGTATGTTTCTATCGAAGAGATTATGTGCAAGCGGTTTGTTGACGGGTTGAACGAAGATATTAAACTTTTGGTCGGGATATTAGATTTGAAAGAGTTTGTTGTGTTAGTCGACTGAGTTTGAAAAACAGAAGACTTTAATCGAGAAAAGAGAAAGGCTGATTCAGAGGCAAGAGATTCGAGGAAGAGATCGATGAGTATACCTATCATTCCTCGTCAAAGAAATCAAGAGATCATTTTAACCGATTGATCGCTTCAGTAGGATATTCCAATAGAGATCGCGGAAGGCAATACACCAGCCCTAAAGCTCAAGCCACATTAGTATCGAGTGTTGGCAACGTAAAAGATATCAAACTTGAGTGTCAACAGTGCGGAAGATGGCATTTTGGAGATTGTTGGGCGAAAAATAATAATATAGCTTTTTACAGTTGTGGTTCATGAGATCATTTTATCAAAGATTGTCCTGAGCTAAATGAAAAAGATAAATCTCAGAATGCAAGATCGAGCAACACAACTACTCGAGGGAGGCCGCCGAGAAATGCAGGAAATGCAAGTGGTAATTTTGGTACAACGAGGGATTCTACAGTAAGATCTAAGGCCAGAGTACCTGCTAGAGCTTACGCTATTTGCACTCGTGAAGATGCGTCATCACCAAATGTCATTACCGATACATTTTCTCTTTACAACACTAATGTTATTGCATTGATCGATCCTGCATCGACTCATTCGTATATATGTATGAATTTGATATCTAATAAGAGTTTTTGTATCAAGTCTACTGAGTTTGTGATTAAAGTATCGAACCCCTTAGGCAACTCTCCTTTAATGACTAGGGGTTACTATTTTTTGGCTGATTTGATGCTTTTACCATTTGATGAGTTCGATGTGATTTTGGGAATGGATTGGTTGAAAGCTCAATTGCATGAGTTAACATATAGAGGTTTTGCACGACTGAGTTTTTTGCCCTGGGGTGCGCCAGCATTATTTTTTAAGAAAAAAGACGGGTCTATGAGAATTTGTATTGACTATCGTCAGCTCAACAAGGTTACGATAGAGAATAAGTATCCATTGTTAAGAATAGGCGATTTGTTTGACTAGTTGAAAAAGTGCTACAGTATTTTCGAAGATTGATTTGAGATCGAGTTATTATCAATTGAGAGTTAAATACTCAGATATGCCAAAAACTGCATTCAGAACGAGGTACAGACATTATGAATTCCTTGTTATGCCTTTTGGTTTGACTAATGCTCCTGCCATTTTTATGGATTTGATGAATCGAATATTTAGACCGTATTTAGACAAATTTGTTATTGTGTTCATTGACGACATTCTGATCTATTCTCGAGATTAGTCTGAGCATGATGAGCATTTGAGGATTGTGTTGCAGACCTTGAGAGATAAGCAACTGTATGCTAAATTCAGCAAATGTGAGTTTTGGCTTCGAGAAGTCAGACTTTTGGGACACATAGTTTTAGTGGATGGCATTCGAGTTGATCCAAGCAAGATTTCTGCAGTTATTGACTGGAAACCACCTAGAAATGTATCCGCGGTCAAAAGTTTTCTAGGATTGGCTAGTTACTATCAACGTTTTGTTAAAGGGTTTTCAATGATTAATACACCGATGACTAGACTGCTACAGAAAGATGTCAACTTTGAATGGTCCGAGAAATGTCAACGAAGTTTTGATCAATTGAAAGCATTGTTAAATTAGGCACCAGTGTTGGTTCAACCTGAGTTGGGTAAAGAATTTGTGATTTCTAGCGATGTGTCACTAAATGGTTTGGGTTGTGTGTTGATGTAAGAGGGAAAAGTGATAGCTTATGCTTCTAGACAGTTGAAGCCACATGAAAAGAACTATCTGACGCACGATTTAGAGTTGGCCGCTATAATTTTTGCATTAAAAATTTGGCGACATTATTTGTACAGTGAAAAATGCCACATCTTTACTGATCTTAAAATTTTAAAGTATATTATGACTTAGAAAGATCTGAATTTGCGACAACGGAGTGGCTCAAACTATTGAAAGATTACGAGTTAGTGATTGATTATTGGAATGATGGAAATGTGCAAGTGTACATAATCGCAACAAGTAATAAAGTGACAAGTAAATGTCGAGTTACCGTACCCACAGGGATTCTAAAAGAATTATTTATGAAAGTAATTTTAAACACTTTGGTGAAGGAAAAATATTTGATTTTAAAAAGAGATAATAAAAAAAAAAACTAAGAGTTAAAAACTAAGTGAAATAATTAAATTAAAACAAAAAAATTCTAGTGCACGATTCCAAATATGATTTAATCAAGATGATATAATTGTGTTGGATTAATTATATTTCCTTACCTGAGAGTTATTAAACTTATGCTTATACTTGTTATGAATAAATCACGGCAACTCGGTAATTTGCTAACTTATGAACACATTTACAAATAAAAAATCCATTCATCTCTTGTACATATTTCTATGCCAATTCGACCGATTAAACAGATTTATAAAGGTAAACATGTTATTGCACATACATACTTATTAAATTAAACAATCTCTCGCATATTCCTATGTCGATTCAAACAATTTATTCAACCTAATAAGCATATAAAAGACTATGTGAGGTAACAAAGTATCTTTACCTTGAAACAATTTAATCACAATAATCTTGCAAGTTATGCAAGGCATATGTATCGCCAAATACAATGCTAATTGAATCTTCAGCTACCTTAGAAGAATTAAACATGCACTTCTTAAGTACTGTGTCCATTAATTACAATTTCAATGCGTTTAAATAATTAATTCTTTAGTTATCTAAACAATTATAATGCCAGAATAACTTAGGCATGATTTTACTTAATCAAGCATTTTACCGAGGCCTATAACAGCACATACATAAATTTAAAAAATAATGATGACAAAATGCAATCAACCCAACACGACTTAACTCAAGCTAGATTTATTAAAATAACCATTTCAAAGACATGAATATTCATAGATATGTTCATTATAAAAACAACAGAAATTAAAAAGATAGGGAACAAGAAGCAAATCCGGTGTTTCTCCGTGGCTTGATTGATTGCTCCTTCTTTCGTCTTTGTTGTCCTTGACGGTCAAGGCTTCTAAGAACACCCACTTTCTGCCCCAAATGGCTGAGAAAAACACCTCTTTTCCAGGAGGGGACATCGGCACAAGAAGGTTTGGTTTTTTCTTTAGAGAAAAAGAGAGAATGGAGAGAATAGAAGTGATGAGAGAATAAGAGTGTTGAGGGATGCTTTGAATGGACAGAAAAGGGGGGTTTATATAGCTGAGGATGGATGCTAAAAATAGAAAATTTCAGCAGCCAAAGAGCCCCCGCATGGCCGGCCATCTTACATGGCAAAGTTGAGACTTTGAACTTTGCTAAAATTAGCCTGGGGCAAATCTGTAAAGCCTTAATTTAAGGTGGGGTTTGATTGCACTTTGGAAGTCTTCCAAGGGCCTTTTTGCAGGCTCATTTAATTAGCTAAACTACTTGTTTGGGTCAGCATTTGAACGGTTTTGGGCTGCCCAATTGGTGGCTGGTTCGGTTCGCTCAATTTGGTTCAACTGGTGCGGTTCAACTATTAATTAAAATTGATTTATTTAGCCCAAAAAATTAGGAATAAATTAAAATTAATTATATTATGAATTAATACACAAATTTGGACCGTCTTAGGCTGAAAATTATTTTGCCTTGTTACTCCAAATTGCTTCTCGGTTTTGTTCTTCTAACGGTGTCTGCTGGGTCAATTTTCGCCCTTTGTACGAATCTGTCAAAAATAATCAAAATTCACTAAAACTAATTGTAAAATTGACTAGAAATTAACATGTTCAAATTTTTAATACAATTTAATTATTTTATAAAAATTAATTATTTTATGACAAAAATTCTACTGAAATTGCATGATTTTAAGTAAAATTAGGTATGAAAAAGTATATAAATCTTTGTGTTTCCACACCCCCAAACTTAAATCATTGCTCGTCCTGAGTAATGCACAAATTTAGAAAATAATTTCTCGAAAACACTTTTGAAAAACTCCTTCAGAGCAACTTGTTTCTCAAAATGATGAATTTAATATACTTAGGCTCAAAAATAAGAATTTTGATAATTATGCTACTTAAGTATACATATCATTCAAATTACATCCAACAACTATTATAATAGAAAAATTAGACTAAATGCCTCTTTAACAAAGACATGTTAACCCGTACCAATTTGATTTTTTTTATTCCCTTATTCAAGACTAAGCTACAATCATTAAGTTTAACTTATGTCTTCATATGTTGATATTAGCAATTTCTCTCCACTAATGTAGGTAGCATAGAAACTTGAATCAATAGGTCTTTATTAAGGCTGTAACGTGGCTAGGCTATGGGTAGGTAAAAGATAGATAAATTTTGGCTCAAAAACCCTAGATCTTAGCGTAAAATCGAACCTTCAGAATTTTTACCTTCGATACACCAACTTATTTTACTTTCACATGCTCTTTTGTACATCTATTTTCTTTCGAATACATGTGTTATCTTTTTTTTTCAAATACGAGCACTTGCTTCATGTACTACAATTTTCAAACAATTGATACTTCTTTTCAATTCCCCCAAATTTATTTTCAAACGATATTTTGAATAGTACTGAGTCTAGTGTTTGGGACAATTTTAAAGATAATGAAGAGAAAAGTGATGGTTAAATATGGCAAAGGTCCAAATAAAACTAGGCCATATAGTCTCAAAGTTGGGTTTCAAAGGATAATTTTATCATGGCCGGCTTGAAAGGCTCAAACGGTCCAAACAATAATTGCCTAAATCATTTTCAATATTCCATGCTTCCTAGGATTTCACCTCAAGAAATTACTAAGTCAATTCTAAAGACTTAAACTTTCATGCATGCCTAATTTTTTCGTAGGGAACTAAAACTTTTATGGTACGAATTTTCATGCTTTATTAAAAATACATTCATATCATTATTAAGCTAACATAATAACTTATTAAAATAATAGAACTTTATTAATACTGAAGTTTAGCATACTTAACAAAATTTTAAAATTTTGAACAAAATATATCCTAATCATAATTAAAATAAAATTTTATTCTGAGTGGAATTAATTCAAATTTTCGGTCCCCCTACTTAAAGTGAACAATGTTATCATTATTTAAAGTGAATAGATACTATACACCTGGTAGGATTTTAGAAAAGAAGAGGTGAGTCAAATTGACTGCTTAAGTACCAAGCTCTCTCTAAATCCAATCCTAGACATGTATATACCTATTGCCACACTTTAGCCTTTGTGACTTGTTCAAATTTTATTCATGATTCCTATCTCTTGTTTTATTGTGCAAAAATAAAAATTCCTAATTAACCTAATCCTAAAATAACTTAAGAATAAAAATAAAATAAAGTTGAGGTCCTCCCTTTTTTATTTGTTTGTCGATCCTTCCGAATTCGACTCATCTTTTGCTCCATCATTATTGCCTTTGCATGAATCGCTTTGCTCCCTCTTCGATAATGAACTCCATGGTTCAAATATTAAATCTGGAAACTCAGGCACAAAAATAAATGGCTCACTATAAATTTTCCTAAGGGCACTCCCCATCAAGTCATCCCTTATTTTTGAGTATGTCCAGTAGGCTTGTTGCTGTCATTGCATGTGTTGCATTAAGTCCACCAGCTTTGACAGCTCATCTCGAAGATCTAAGCTAGGCGGTAAAGCTCCAAAAATTGAGGTTTCGGTATCAGGTTCAACTTCTGGTTCCATTGGTTCTGCCTCATTAGGGACTTTAGTTGATTGCTTTGGCGGGATCTCTGTGGGGTCATCTTCTGCTTCTTCAGGATCCTCACTCTCTGTAACTCATTGCTGTAGAACAGAATCTTCAGTTACTCGGTAGAGGTCCCCATCGGTGATTGTGCCCTGACTATACCCTGTCTTCTTTACGTTCGCAAGAATATTTGCTTTTAAGCACATAATTGTTATCGTAAAGGGGAAATAGGCTGGGCTAGAATGTCTAGCGGCACAATTTTGCATTTCTCTTAGGATGATTTTTCCCACATCAATGGTCTTTCCAGTTAGAATCAAGTATAATAGGACCATTCGCTCTAATGAGATTGTAGTCCCATGCGAACTCGGCATAAGGCTGAAACGGATGAAATAGAACCATACCTTCACAAGTGGTGTCAAATATTCTCTTCGACACGTGTGGATTCCTTGTTTTGACACGATCCACTTAGAACTTGGAACTGTAAGTTCCTCGAGACTTTCTTGCAAATTCTTAGGCTTAATATTGCTCAACAAAGAAGAATATTCATCATTTTCGAAATCAGGTAATTCAAAGAACTCATTAATAGCATTTCAATTTATTGGTACCTTGATTCCACAAACTGGAACTTTAGTCAAATTGCTAGAGGTTAAGTTCGCATAGAATTCACGAACTGGTTCCTCATCCATAATTGGTCTCTTTTCACAAAACAATTCCCAATTGAGGGCTTCAGCAACTTGACGAATACGTGCCATAAAGTCTCTGTAGTTGCTTTCCTTTAATGTGAAGCCTTTCTCTGGATGCATCTATTGATTTTTGAAGATACTTTCGTATCCTACTTTGGCTTCTTCACAGTTGAACTTATTTTTCGTTTCATTGGTTTGGGCGGATGCACGAGTTCTCTTGAGAGGCATGATTAACCACCCTTTTTTTAAGAACTCAAGTGCTTGGAAGGTAGCTAAGCACGCGGGCAGATGGTGTGGGAATAGGCAGCAATACGCAGCAGTGGTCAGTTCGGCAAGAAGCAACGTGCGGTCAAGCAAGACTGGTGCATTGGGACGTGCGCGGGCGCTAAGCGCAGGTGCGGAACATGGCCTGGGCAGTTGGGGCTAGAGCAGCAGGATTAGGCGTGCAATACAGTGCGCGATGGATAGGTATGCGTGCGGTCTACTGGGCGTTTGTTGGCTGACTGCTGGGTGATGTCGTGGCTAGGGCTTGCGGCACTTAAAGGATTTGGTGTTTTGGGTTTTGAGCGATGAATGAATGGAGGGAAGTAAGGTTGGACTTTATAGCGAGAGTTATAGGAATTAGAGTAGAATTCTTAATAGAATTTAACAATAAAAAAAATTCTAATTCTAATTCTATTCAAAGTTAACAACAATTAATAATTAAATAAATGCATATTAAATTATTAATGCTATTATTTTATTAAAACAAAGATTAAAATTAAACAAATCCTAATTCTATGCTAAGTTGATAAAAATTAATATATAAATTATAATAGATATAATTATGTATTAAAGTTTATCATATTATTATTATATAAATATATATATTAAGTAAAAATATTTATTTTAGATGCCTTTTGGAAATATTTACAAAAAGAGGCACCTAGTTTTTACGAAAATAGCAACCAAATTTTAAAAATAATTTAATTAAGTCCCTAGACTTAATGAAAATTTGAAATTGAGTTGCAATTTAAAACTTGGGTCAAAATTGACCTTTTTATTTGAAAAACCAAAAATTTATTTTGTCATTTAGGGAATAATTTCTCGGAAAATTATGTAAAAATCAATTCCCAGAAAGATTAGAGGGGTCACAAGCAGTCCCGCTTAAGTTCTAATCTCCTAGACAGAATTTATTTAAACATAATAAACCCGAAAATATACCCTAAATAATTTGTTAGAAACAATAAAATTTAAATATATGATAAACTGAACAAGATTTGATCCCGTTCAGGTTTTTCTCCGTAGTAATGTTTCAAACGCTGAGCATTGACTTGAAAATTACCTCCCTTACCTTGGAGTTCAACAACTCCATATGGATAGACACGATGAATCGTAAATGGACCGGACCAACGTGATTTTAACTTACCTGGGAAGAACTTCAATCTAGAATTAAATAACAAGACTTGCTGACCTGCTTCAAGTTCTCTAACTCGAATGTGCTTGTCATGCCATTTCTTGAGTCTTTCTTTGAGTAATTTGGCATTTTCGTACGAAAACATTCGGAATTCCTCTAGCTCGTTGAGTTGGAGCATCCGTTTCTCTCTAGCAAGCTTAAGATCCAAGTTGAGTCATCGAAGAGCATAGTAAGCTTTGTGCTCTAACTCCAGAGGTAGATGACAGGCTTTTCCAAAGACCAACCTGTAGGGTGACATTCCTAAAGGTTTTCCCATAAAGCATCATCTAGTCTTTTGGAAACTAACTTCTCAAGTACGCCTTTGATCTCCTTATTCGCCAGCTCACCTTGCCCATTCGTCTGCGGATGGTAAGCTGTAGCAACCTTATGTTTCACTCCATGTTTATCTAGCAACCATTTTAACCACTAGTTCACAAAATGGGTCCCTTCATCGCTGATAATAGCTCTTGGGGTTCCAAACCTTGTGAACACGGGTTTTTTCAAGAACTTCATCACAACCTTAGCATCATTAATCGGATAAGCTTCAACCTCGACCCACTTGGACACATAATCTACTGCTACCAATATGTACTGGTGACCAAAAGATGGAGGGAAAGGACCAAGAAAGTCAATACCCCAAACATCAAATAATTCTACCTCAATGACATTGCTTTGAGGCATCTCATTTCTGTTGGTGACATTTCCAACCCTCTGACATCGATCACAACTCTTTACGTAAGTGTATGCATCCTTGAATAGTGTGGGCCAAAAGAATTCGGCTTGTAATACTTTGGCCGCAGTGCGAGTACCTCCGAAGTGTCCCCCACTCGCAGTTGAGTGACAGTGTTCATCTTCTGCCACACATCTCCTGATCATCTGATCTGCAAACTTTTTAAATAAATATGGCTCTTCCCAGAAATAGTACTTCGTATCGTGAAGAAAGTTTTTCCTTTGTTGATACGTTTTATCAATCAGCATCAAACCACAAGCTAAATAGTTAGCAATATCAGCAAACCAAGGAATATTATGGACATGATTTACCTTCAGTATGTGTTCATCTGGAAATGTCTCTTGAATCGGTACAAGTGGAGAATTTCCCTCTTGCAGCTCTAATCTAGACAAGTGATCTTCTACTTGGTTTTCTACTCCCTTTCGATCTTGAATTTCTAGATCGAACTCTTGAAGTAGAAGTACCCACCGGATCAATCTCGGCTTAGCGTCTTTCTTGGCCAGTAAATATTTAATTACCGAGTGGTCCGTATAAACAGCCACTTTGGTACCTACAAGATAAGATCGAAACTTGTTGAAAGCAGATACAATAGCAAGTAACTCTTTCTTTGTTACCGTATAAATCAGTTGTGCTCCTGTTAGAGTCCGACTTGCGTAGTAGATGGGGTGAAAAACTTTGTTCTGTCACTGGCCCATGATAGCTCCAATTACGAAGTCACTTGAGTCACACATCAATTCGAATGGCAGATCCCAATCTGGTGTGACGATGATGGGTGTCGTAACTAATCAATTCTTCAACTATTTGAATGCTCTTAAACATTCATCATCAAACTTGAATGTCGCATCCTTCTCCAATAATTTGCACAAAGGTTTTGCAATTTTGGAGAATTCTTTGATAAATCTACGATAAAAACCTGCATGGCCCAAGAAACTCCTAACACCCTTTACAGATGTTAGAGGTAGGATTTTCTCAATAACGTCTACCTTTGCTTTGTCTACCTTGATTCCGCGTTTCGATATCCGATGCCCTAGAACAATCCCTTCTTGTACCATGAAATGACACTTTTCCTAGTTGAGTACTAGGTTTGTTTCTTCACATCGTCTTAGTACCTTAGCTAGATTGGCTAAACAATCATCATAAGTGTCTGCAAATACTAAAAAGTCATCCATAAAAACTTCCAAATAGTTCTCAACCATGTTAGTGAAAATTGACATCATACATCTTTGAAATGTAGCAGCTGCATTACATAAACCAAATGGCATGCATCTAAATGCAAACGTACCGTACGGGTAGGTAAATGTCGTCTTGTGCTGATCTTCAAGTGCTACTATAATCTGATTATACTCTGAGTATCCATCAAGAAAGCAGTAATAGTCTCGGCCCGTGAGTCTATCAAGCATCTGGTCCAAGAACGACAAAGAAAAGTGATCTTTCCTAGTCGCCTTGTTTAGCTTTCGATAATCAACGCAAATTCTCCATCCTGTAACCGTTCTGGTTGGTATCAACTCATTATTTTTGTTCTCAAATACCGTGATACCTCCTTTCTTCGGCACGCACTGGACCGAACTTACCCATGAACTGTCTGAGATGGGGTAAATTATACCCGCATCCAACCACTTGAAAATTTCCTTCTTTACTACATCCTTCATGATGGGGTTCAATCTACGTTGTCCATCAATCGTTCCTTTCTCGTCATCTTCTAATATGATCTTGTGCATGCATACAGATGGGCTAATACTGCGAATATTAGTTATGGTCCATCCAATAGCTTTCTTGAATTGTTTCAAAACTATGATAAGTTTATCTTTTTGTTCAATAGTTAATTCTGCTGAAACAATTATAGGTAGAGTAGACGCATTACCTAAATAAACATATTTTAAGTGTGTAGGTAAAACCTTGAGTTCTAACTTAGGTGGCTCCTCGATTGATGCTTTTGGCTGGGTGCAATCCCTTTTCTCTAATTCCAAAGATTCAAAACGGATTGTGGATTAAATCCCTTTTGATTAACTTCTAGCAAAGCTAAGTATTCATTATCCTCTTCATCAATTGGAGGGTCTGATGTCAGAATTCGTTCCAACAGATCCTCAACATAGTTGAGTTCCTTCTCCACTATTAATTCCTCTAAATCGAATACTGCAGAACAATCATCAATTGTGTTAGGAAATTGCATTGACTTAAAAACATTAAATGTTACCTGATCATCCTGAACACGTATAGTCAGCTTGCCCTTTTGCACATCAATAAGGGTCCTTCTAGTTGCTAAGAATGGTCTTCCTAGGATAATTGGCACTTCATTGTCTACTTCAAAGTCTAGAATTACAAAGTTAGCAGGAAAGATAAATTTATCTACACGTACCAACACATCTTCAATTTTTCCTTCTGGATGCGCTAAGGATCGATTTGCTAGTTGAAATGTAATCGTGGTCTAACTTCACCTATCCCCAACTTTCTAAATATTGACATAGGCATCAAGTTAATACTCGAACCTAAGTCACATAATGCCTTACCACAATAGGTTGCTCCAATATTGCACGGTATGGTAAAACATCCAGGATCCTACAATTTTGGGGGTAGTTTGTCCTGAAGATATGCACTGCATTCCTTCGTCAGGGCTACTGTCTCAAATTCTCCAAGCCTTCATTTCTTAGATAGGATATCTTTCATGAACTTGACATAATTCGGCATTTGCTCAAGTGCTTCAACCAATGGGATGTTGATGCGAAGTTGCTTAAGTATGTCAAGGAACTTCTTGAATTGAATCTCCTGACTCTGCTTCTGAAGTCTTTGAGGGCAGGGTGGTGATGGTTTCTTTACTGGTAATGGTTGATTTTTCTTCTATGGTAATTCTGCATCTAACGGAGTTGTTAGTAGATCAGATTTAACTGAAACTGAGGTTACCTTACTGGGTTTAAACTACAATTTCAACACTCGGTTGAACTTTCTCTGAGTCTTGAGCCTCAGCTTGCTCCTTTTCAGCTTCAATGGTATTAGGCTCTACCGTCTTTCCACTCCTTAATGCCAGCACTTTGCAGTGCTCCTTTCCCGGATTTCTCAAATTTTCCGTATCACTAGGTAAGGTACCCTGTGGTCGGTTCCTAAGTTTAGTTGCAAGTTGACCCATTTGGTTTTCTAGATTCTTGAATGTAGCTGATTGGCTTTAGATTAAGGCATCATTCTTTGCCATGTATACCTTCAGCAAACTCTCCAAGCTATTGGATGCTTCAGCTTAACTGGTTTCTGAACTTCTTGAGGGAAACTAGGCAGCTGGGTTGGTTTGGATTGGGTGTAAGTGTTACTGGTTCCAACCCATTGGTTACTCCAGGAAAAATTCAGGTGGTTTCTCCACGATGAGTTATAAAAATTAGATTGCAGCCCTTACCTTCCTCGATTTTGGTTTTGATTACCCATGTAGTATAAACATTCTGGGTTCGACGGGCATTCTTCAAAAAAATGTCCTTCCCCACAATAGACACATGCTATATTCTCAAATTGATTAGGCGGCTATGCCGCAAAACTATTAGATCCATTAGTAGTACGATTTTTAAGCATTGAAGATATTAATGATACCTGAGATGCGAGTGAAGTAATAGCGTCTACTTCATGTATTCCAGCAACTCGTCTTCCTGACGCTACTCGACTGGTTGGCCATTGATAGTTGTTGCTGGCGATCCTCTCTATAATTTCATAAGCCTCATTATAAGACTTAGAAAGGAGAGCACCATTAGTAGAAGTGTCCACTACCATCCTCGTGTGAGCGTTGAGACCATTGTAAAATGTCACAAGTTGGATACAATGTGGAATTCCATGATGAGGGCACTTTCATAATAACTCTTTAAATCTTTCCCATGCCTCATACAAGGATTTCTCATCCATTTGCTGGAAGGTAGTGATCTCGTTCCTCAACTTAGCATTCTTGCTAGGCGGGAAATACTTCATAAGAAATCTCTCTGCTAACTCTTACCATGTGGAAATTGAGTTCGATGGCAACGAGTTCAACCAGGCTCAAGCTCTGTCCCTTAGTGAATATGGCAATAACTTCAATCGTAATGCATCTTTGGGTACTCCGACTAATTTGAAAGAGTCGCTTACCTGCATGAATAGTCTCAAGTGCAGATGAGGGTCTTCGGTAGGCATTCCACTAAATTTGCCCACTGTCTGAAGCATCTGAAACATGCCTGGCTTCAGCTCAAATTGTTGTAACTCGATTTCGGGTCTTCTAATACTTGGATTAAGATCATTAAACACTAGCACGGCATATTGTCTTAATGCTCTATTCCTATCATCAGCAATAAGGATAGGATTTTGAGCAAGGTTTGCTCTGTTTTCTTGATTCATATTCTCGAAATTCATCTCTTCGATCCTCCTTTGATTCACTTGTCTTCTACGTTGTCGAAAGGTTCATTCTATCTCAAGGTCTACAGGGAGTAAATCGATAATTTTGTCAATACTCATAAACATCTGAAATATTCACAAAAAAAATTAATTAGGTTAAAAATTAAACAGAAAATTAAACCAAAATGTAAGAGTAAAAAATTCACAAATAACGACTTTTGAAAGAGAGTCCCCGACAACGGCGACAAAAACTTGGAACGATGGAAATGTGCAAGTGTACACAATCGCAACAAGTAACAAAGTGACAAGTAAATGTCGAGTAATCGTACCCGCAGGGATTGTAAAAGAATTATTTATGAAAGTAATTTTAAACACTTTGGTGAAGGAAAAATATTTGATTTTAAAAAGAGATAATAAAAAAGCTAGGAGTTAAAAACTAAGTGAAATAGTAACAGTCCGGTTTAGACCCTAGTCATAACAGTGGTTTCGAGACCAGAAATCTGAGTCAGTGAAATATTTTAATATTATTTTCTGTGTCTTCAATATGTGATTAAGCATGTGCTTAATTTGATAAAAGGATTAAATTGCATTAAGATGCAAATTTACATGCCTTATGAAAAGATACTTATTTGTCATGTCCTTATAAGTGTGAAAGCTTTATGTGGCAATTAAGCCAATATTAAGGTTAGTGGATGGACAAATGACTAAATAGCCTTAGAATTTATTTTGTTTTATATGTTTTAAAAGGGCTAAAATGGTAAAGTGATAATAAAATGTTAATAAACAAAAACAAAAGCCAAAATTTCATCATCTTTTATGTTCATCCACCTATTTTTAAAAGAGAAAATCAAGGGTTTGAGTTTTCATATTCAACTACCTTAAGGCTTAAATTCAAGGTATGTTTTGATTCGTTTTTGATAATTTCTGCATTTCTGTAATCGTTGCTTTGTCTACTTCAAAACCCATGCTTCAATTTCGAGAATTGATGATGTTTGTGAAATGAGACTTTGATGAACTCATGTGATTTGTGAAGTTTAATAGTGAAATATGAAAGATATGTGTTAAATGAACATGTTTTATTCTTGAAGTTTTGATGAATTTAGCTAATTAGGGCTAAATTGTGAAAATAGTATTTTGAAGGACTAAATTATGAATTTGATGAAATATTTGGACTCGTATGGGATACATGAGTATTCGGCTAAGCATGGTTAAATGATGATTTGGTATATTTGATGTTTTGAGAAAAATGACTAAATTGATAAAGTGTGCAAATGTGAGGGATAAGTTGCAAATAGGCCTAAATACGTGAATTTGGATTGAATTGAATGTGTTGTTAAATAAAAGCGTTAAATTTGAATATGTATAGATCAAGAACTGAAAAACGGACTTAGACGGTGGAAAAGCGAAGATAGTCGAATAAACGAGTCCAAACGATTATCCAAATCCGAAGTAAGTCATTATGCAAATAAATGTATTTCTATTGAATTATGTATGTTCATATAACTATAAATAATGATGAATGTTTACGAGATAATGTGCACATGAATTCCGAGAAAAGATCGACATAGTGACAATGTCCGAGAAGTCCCGTACGAACCTAGGAATAGATAGGACTAGCTATGTCATGACATAGGTGTCTGTTCTGTTTATCATGTAAGACCACGTCCGAGACATTGGCATTGTTTCGAGATTTCGTGTAAGACCACGTCTGGGACGTTGGCGTCGATATGAGACTTACGTATAAGACTATGTCTGGGACATTGGCATCATATTAATTCGTGTAAGACCCTGTCTAGGACAGTGGCATCGACATCTGATTACATGTAAGACCACGTCTGGGACGTTGGCATTTTACGAATGTTCTAAGTATTATGTATATCCTATTAGATTCCGAACGATTCAACGGGCAATTCTAAGCTATGAACGATTACGTGAAAGTTTTTCCGTTTCATGTATGTTTGATAAGTACACAAGGTGTGTATGAAAGGTAAGTGTCTTTATGAATTTACCAAAATGAATATGTGCAATGATATGATGAGATGTTATGTGATATCATTCTTAATTGAGCTATGTGCATATATGGTATATGAGTTGAGAATGTGGTAAGTTATGGCTAAGTAAATGAGCCAAAGAAAGAAGGAGATGAATTTGGTATGAGAACTATTATGGTCATTAGATCAATATGACTATGTGCATTTTATGTTAAGTTTATTTGTATTTTGGCTTACTAAGCTTTTGAAAGCTTACTCTGTGTGTGTTTGTTTCTGTTTTATAGATCGTCAAAGCTACAGAAGGCTCGGGACCGTCAAGGATTGTCATCACACTGTCTAAACTGATTTTGGTATCTTTTGAAAATGTATATTGTTAGATATGGCGTCTATAGGCTAGTCACCTTGGATATATTTTAAATGTGTATAAAGTAGCCATGAGATGTGGCTTGTTAAGTGTTGGTAATATACATTGTGAATATGATATATGATGCTTGTTTTGGTATTTCTTGATGGCAATATGATATATGATGCTTGTTTTGGTATTTCTTGATGGCAATATGATATATGATGCTTGTTTTGGTATTTCTTGATGGTAATGAGATAGTCTTATGAATGGTAAGCTTATTGATGAATTGATGCCTTAGTAATTTAATGAGGTTATGGTTGAATTATACTTGGATTTACATGGAAATGGATTGAACAAATTAGCATAGTTAATAATAAGGTTGAATGGAATAATATAATGACCATTTGGTATGTTTTTGGTTGTCATTTGATTTTGGAAATAGGATTGCTTGTGTTTATAGGTATGACCCTATTGTGGGTGGGAATATGGTTTTACAAGTAGTCTGTTTTGCCTACACGATCGTGGCACACGGGCGTGCCTAGTGACCGTGGGATTAAGTCAGGATTTAGCTAAGTGTGCACGGCCTTGGCGCACGGACGTGCCTGGCAGCCGTGGGATTAAGTTAGTATATGACCTATGAGGACACAGCCATGGTACACGGGCGTGGCTAGTGGCTATGTGGAAAAGTCAGTATACATGCCCTGATTTGGCACGACCATGACATGGGGGTGTCTGATGCCCGTGGAAGACACACGGCCTGCCCACACGGGCACGTATCCTGCATAACTTGGAAAAGTTTTAAATTTTTGAGAATTTTTGTATGTGTTCGGTTTAGTCCCGATCCTACTCTAAAGCATGATTAAGGTCTCATTGACCTATTTAAGGGACACTATGATTGCGATTGATGAATGGTTGTATGAAATTTCTGTAAATGTTTCCGATCTGTCTAGTAACGCCTTTAACCCTAATTCGGCAACAGACACGGGTTAGGGGTGTTACATTTGATTGGTATCAGAGCTATGGTTTAGTATATTCTCAGACAAACGTAGCGTGTTAGAGTCTAGCTATACATGCCATATATTTGAACTGTGATAGTGTGATGAATCCTGACCTGAAAAATGTGATTTTCGTATAGTAATGGATCCCGAAAGAGCCATAGCTGGCGATGTAGAAAGTAATGCACCTGCTCCCGTGCAAGGGATAGTGCCCTCTGATTTGATATCAGCTTCGAGCAGTCAAGAGGGAGAAGCTAAACAAGCTTTCTTTAAGATGATGAGTGAGTGGTTCACTCAATTTGTAAGAAATAATTCGGCTGTTTCACAACCTCCACCCCTGGTTAATCCCCCTCAGACTTTAGTTGTACCACTGGCTATGTATCCGAGTCTGTTGAATAAGCCTATGGTTGACAAAATCCGTAAGTATAGGGCTGAAGAGTTTAGGGCCACTAGTGATGATGATACCGAAAAGGCCGAGTTTTGGTTAGAAAACTCAATTCAGGTATTCGATGAAATGTCTTTGAATTGGGAAGAAAGTATTAAATGTGTTATATCACTACTACGAGATGTGGCCTATCAGTGGTGGAAAACTTTTATTTCTATTATTCCGAAAGAGCGAGTCACGTGGGACTTCTTTCAGATTGAGTTTCAGAAGAGCTATATCAGTGAAAGATTTATCGATCAGAAACGTGAAAAATTTCTAGAATTAAAGTAGGGACGTATGTCTGTCACAGAATATGAACGAGAGTTCGTGAGATTGAGTCAGTATGCTCGATAATGTGTATCGACTGAAGCAATAATGTGCAAAAGATTGGAAGACGGCCTTAATGATGATATTCGTCTGCTAGTCGGGATTCTCGAGATAAAAGAGTTTGTTGTGCTTGTTGGTCGAGAGTGCAAAGCTGAAGTACTTGGGAAAGATAAAAAGAAAGCTGAGTCTGAAGCTAGAGATGTGAGAAAGAGATTTCAAAGTAGATCATTTCAGTATGTTTTGAAGAAATTTTGAGATGAGTATAGCCGTTCAAAGTTGAATGTAGGACATTCGAGTAGAGATCGAGCTAGATCACAATTGAGTTCTAAAGCTCCGACAACTTCAATAGCAAGTGTTGGAAATGTTCAATCTGAAAAACCTGAATGTAAACATAGTGGGAAAAGACATCCAGGAAGTTGTAGATTGAATGATCGAGCCTGCTTCAGATGTGAATCGTTAGATCATTTTATACGTGATTGGCCAGAGTCTGTGGAGCAAGAGACTGCTCAAAATCTAAGATCCGACAATGCTCCAATGAGAGGTAGACCCTTCAGAAATGTAAGAAATGCCAGTGGTAGTCAGAGAACTACGAGAGATATTGTTGCGAGATCCGAAGCTAGAGCGCTTGCTAGAGCCTACGCTATCCGAGCTCGTGAGGAAGCTTTATCTCTAGACAATATTACGGGTACATTTACACTCTACGATACTTCTATGATTGCATTGATAGACCCTGGTTCTACACATTTGTATATATGCATGAATTAGTATTCAGTAAGACTTTGCTTGTAGAGTCTACCGAATTTGTTATAAAAGTATCGAACCCCTTAGGTAAAAGTGTTCTGGTTGATAAAGTATGCAAGAGCTGTCCATTAATGTTTCGAGATAACTATTTTTCTACTGATCTGATGCTATTACCATTTAATGAGTTGATATCATTTTAGGTATGGATTGGTTGACACTGCATGATGCTGTAGTAAACTATAAAAGAAAGATCATTGATTTGAAAGGTCAGAATAATGAAATAGTTCTGTAACATCCTGAAAAGAGCCTATGCACTTTCGGTTTAATTGTAAGAAATGACATGTCTTATGTGTTATGACTATGTTTTGAACATTTTTGGAAACCTGGAAATATATGGAAATGTTAAGTTTAAAAGAGGAAAGTGAACCTTTTTGGAAACTAAGAAAGGTAAGGAAATGATTTGGAAATGATTCAAAAGAGGAAAGTGAACATTTCTGGAAACTTGGAAATGTAAGGAAATGTTAAGTTTAAAGGAGGCAAACGAAAATATTTGGAAACTTGGAAATGTAGAGAAATGTCAAGTTTTAAGGTTTAAAAAGAGGTAATTAAGGCAAGCTGGCCTTAAGAAAATTAGTAGGAGGAATTTGACACACAAACGGGCTTGGAAAAGTGGCCTAGAGATGCCATTTAGGGCCTCTGGAAATGGCGCCACATGCAAGGGTGTTGGGCCTGAGTTCGAGTCACTTGGGAAGTAAATAAAAGAAGTTTTATTTTTGCTTCCAGAAGCAGAGAGGTGGACGGCGTTAAGGCTCTTAAAAGAGGAGTTTTATTCTCTTTAAATTTCGGCTAAATAGGGGATAAATAAGGGATTTATTTATCATTATTTTCAAGAGTTAATAGTTGGATTAAATTCTTTTTATAAAGTGATAATTCAAGGGATAAAGCTATCAAAATAGAAGAGTGGTGGCCAAGTAAGGGACTCTAGCCTATTAATTTCGGCTATAAAAGAGAGAGTAAGGCTATTCTTCATTCATACTTTTCTCTTCAAGAAAACCTCTGCCGAAATTCTCTAAAGTTTCTCCTCTTCTCTCTGCGGAATTCTCTCTGCCATTATTCTCTTTTTCTCTTTTCTTTCTAATCCCTCCAAAAGCCGAAAGCTTGCTAAGATCAAGGCCATAGCCGAATAGTTTGAGACTTCAAGAAAAGGAACTGTCGATATCTAAAGTAGGGGTGAGATCTCATTCGGTTTCATCCGTTTTCTTTTAAGATTTGCCGAAATCTAGGACTAACCCCATTAATATCTTGTTGCCAAAACCTTGAAGAGATCTTTCGGGATTTACTAAGTGTCGACTACAAGGAAGGAGAAGTTCTTTTCCCGAAGGTACACCATAAGCCGCGTGTTCCCTAGTTAGTCGGTGAGTTTCGGGATTTGAAATCCACAAGGTAGGTGTCTAGATCTATTTCTTACTTTGTTTAAAAGCCGAAACTAACCTATGATGTGACTTAATGTTTGGCCGAATGCAAGAAGGTGTACAATAAAGTTTTCGGGATTTGACTATAGTCAATTCGACACCAAGGTAAGTTTTAGTGTACTAATCCTACTAGGATTTGGATTTATGGCCGAATAGTTCTTTACTAAGTATTAAATGATTGATTAAATGTAGAGATCTAAGATCTAAGGCATTAGATCAAGCTTTTCGGGATTTGGATTGGAAACCCTAAGCGAATCAGGTGTGTACCCCACACTAATTCTTAATAAGTTTATGGCAATATTTAAATATGCATGTATGTTATAAGAATGTGAATATGGCTAAGTACCATGCTATGGTACAAAAGTACTCAGGTACGTTTCCTACTCCTACTAGGATTATGAAATATGTTATGTGTAGCATGAGAATAATGATAAGAATATGAAGGTGCCGATGTGAATGTGACTATGCCTGTGGAAATGTGATTGATTGCCTTAATAACATGTGCATGCATTTATTATTATGCCACTATTACTTGTTGCATATGCATGGGTTGGGATATGAAAGAAGGTACTGGTGTACTTCGAGTACGTGGTTTGATGTTAGCCTTGAGCTACATCATAGATTGACGTTGACTGAGGTCACGTCGTGGATTTATTTGCGATTAAGTTCGCGTGGTTTGATGAGTAGCTCTGTGCCTCATCGTGGTTGATATAGGCTATGTGCCATATCGTGGTTGATGAGTGACTATGTGTCCCATCGTGGTTTTGGTGTTAGCTACGGCTACATCGTGGATTGGCGCTGACTGAGGTCGCGTTGTGGATTATTGTGCTTAATTGCACGTGGACGGCATTGATTGCCTTTGGAGTGAAAAGGAGAAGTTGATTTGTTAATCCCCTGGTGTGTGGTAGGCTGGATACGGGGGTGTGTAGAGGATGGACCCTAGGTTGGGTTGGGTGCACTTTGCATATTATATCTGATATGAATATTTAATGTGGAAATGGGCCAAGCCCAGTATATGAATGTGGATCAGTGTGGAAATGGGCTAAGCCCAGTATGTGGAAATTATGTGGTTAACTACCCTATTATAAGAATGTGATATGGTTATGGGCCAAGCCCAATAAGTGAGCACATGTGAATAAGTTGCATTACTATTTGTTATATGGGTTATTATATGGTTTGATATGTATGGTATGCCTAAATCTATTTGGACTTAGTGTTGTGTACACATTGAGTCTGTTGACTCACCCCGTTGTGGGACTATTTTCAGGTGACGAACAGTAATGGACCGGGCTCGGCAGAAGCTTAGGGATGGCCATGCACAGCAAGAAATTTACGATTTGGACTTTTATTTTATTTTAAGTATTTTAAATTTTAATTTTGGGATTATTTGATGTAATAAGGCCATAGTTGAATTTCTTTACTTCACTTTGATTTATTATGTTACAAATATTTATTAATTGAAAGTTTAAGTAAATTTATTATCAAAACCAACCCTAAACGTTTGGTCACCTAAAGCTAAAGGATTTTTAATCAAATAAACTCGTTTTCACCCAAAACAAATTTTCTTTCAAAACACACAAGTTTTTCCTAAGTCACAAAAGAATTTGAAACAGTTTACACCGAGGAACATACCAGATCCGGTCAGGGCTCGTGGGCCGGGTTTGGGGTGTTTCAAGTTCGGATTGAGTCTAGTGGATTGAACAGATTGCCTGTTGTGATATCTGTATTGAAAGCTCAAAGTTATGTGAAAAAGGGGTATGAAGCATATTTGCCTATGTGATTGATTCGAAAGTGTCCGAGAAGAAAGTTGAATCAGTACCAGTTGTTTGTGAGTTTTCTGATCTATTCCTGGAAGAATTGTCGGGATTGCCTCCGATATGTGAAGTTGAATTTAGTATTGATTTGTTGCCTGGTACAACACCTATTTCAATAGCTCCGTATAGAATGGCACCAACAGAATTGAAAGAATTAAAGTCACAGTTGCAAGAGTTGACCGATAGAGGGTTTGCTAGACTGAATTATTCACCTTGGGGTGCTCCTGTTTTGTTTGTGAAAAAGAAAGATGGCACGATGAGAATGTGCATTGATTATCGTCATTTGAACAAAGTAACAGTAAAAAATAAATATCCGTTGCCTAGGATTAACGACTTGTTTGATCAATTAAAAAGAGCTACTGTATTTTCTAATATTGATCTAAGATTGGGATACTATCAGTTGAGAGTGAAAGATTCAGATATTCTAAAGACTACTTTCAGAACGAGGTACGGGCATTATGAGTTTTTAGTTATGCCTTTTGGATTAACAAATGCTCCTACAGTGTTTATGGATCTGATGAACAGAATTTTTAGACCGTACCTAGATCGATTTGTTGTTGTATTTATTGACGACATTTTGATTTGCTAACGGGATGAGACTGAGCATGCTGGACATTTAAGGATTGTGTTGCATACTTTGAGAGAAAAGCAATTGTATGCAAATTTCAGCAAATGTGAATTTTGGTTGCGTGAAGTCAGTTTTCTGGGACATATAGTATCGGCCTCTGGGATACGAGTTGATCCGAGCAAGATTTCTGCTATTCTGGAATGGAAACCTCAGAAAAATGTGTCTGAAGTCCGTAGCTTTCTGGGACTTGCTGGTTATTATTGAAGGTTCGTAAAAGGCTTTTCGACGATAGCTACTCCGTTGACTAGATTACTTCAGAAAGATGCGAGATTTAAATGGTCCAATAAATGTCAAAAATGCTTTGATCAGTTGAAAGCCCTTTCGACTGAAGCTCCGATTTTAGTACAGCCAGAATCGAGTAAAGAATTTGTAATATACAGTGATGCTTCGTTAAATGGTCTGGGATGTGTTCTAATGCAAGAAGGTAAAGTAATAGCTTATGCTTCAAGACAACTGAAGCCACATGAAAAGAATTATCCGACTCATGACCTTGAGTTAGTTGCGGTTGTTTTCGCATTAAAGATTTGGCTACATTATTTGTTTGGTGAAAAATGTCATGTATTTTCTGATCATAAAAGTCTGAAATACTTGATGACCTAGAAAGACTTGAATCTGCGTCAGAGAAGATGGTTAGAACTGCTAATAGACTATGAACTTGTGATGGATTATTACCCAGGTAAAGCTAATGCTATTGCAGATGCACTGAGTAGAAAACCATTATTTGCACTGCGTGCTTTGAATGCTCAATTAGATCTGTCCGGTGATAGTTCCGTGGTAACTGAATTGAAAGCAAAACTATTGTTTTTACAATAGATATGTGGTGCTCAGAAAACTGTTAATGAGTTGTTAGCAAAACGAGCTTAGTATGATTCAAATTCTAATTCTGGATTTCAAATGGATGCTAATGATTGTTTGAGATTTCAAGATCGAGTATGTATTCCGAGTAACTCAGAGTTAATTCAGTTGATTTTGAGAGAAACTCATAATAGTCGACTATCAGTTCATTCGAGAAGCACTAAAATGTATCATGATCTGAAGCAACATTATTGGTGGCCTTGCATGAAAAGAGATATTTCCTATTTTGTCTCAAAATGTTTAGTCTGTCAACAAGTTAAATCTGAACATCAGGTTCCGTCTAGGTTACTACAACTGATTCTGATTCCGGAGTGGAAATGGGATAAAGTAACGATGGACTTTGTTTCTGGATTGCCTCTGATTCCAAGGAAGAAGGATGTGATTTGGGTCGTAGTTGATCGATTAACGAAATCTGCCCATTTCATTCTGGTAAGATCTGACTACTCACTTGATAAGTTAGCTGAGCTTTATATTTCTGAGATTCTGAGATTGCACGGGGTGCCATTATCCATTGTGTCAGACAGAGATCTGTAGTTTACATCACGGTTCTGGAAGAAATTACAAGGAGCCTTAGGCACGAAATTGCATTTCAGCACAACTTTTCATCCACAAACAGATGGTTAGTCTAAACGGATTATTCATATTCTCGAAGACATGTTAAGATGTTGTGTCCTTGAGTTTAATGGTTCGTAGGAACAGTATTTACCGTTGATTGAATTTGCGTATAATAATAGTTTTCAGTCGAGTATCAAAATGGCACCTTATGAAGCTCTGTGTGGATGTAAATGTCGGACACCTTTGTATTGGACTTCAATAAACACAAGATACACTGGGTCGATTTGATAAAAAATACTAAATAGAAAGGAAAAGTAATTCGAGATAGTCTGAAAGTAGCATCTGATCGTCAGAAGTCTTGCACAGATTTGAAAAGAAAAGATATTGAATTTGAGATTGGTGATAAGGTGTTTTTAAAAGTATCTCCATGGAAGAAAGTACTCCGATTCAGACGTAAAGGCAAGTTAAGTTCGAGGTTCATCGGACCGTATGAAATCATTGAGCTAGTTGGACCTATTGCATACAGATTGTTGTTCCCTTCGAGTTAGAAAAGATATATAATGTATTTCATGTCTCTGTGCTCCGTAGATATCGTTCTGATTCGTTACATATAATAACTCCGTCTGAGATTGAAATCCGATCTGACATGACTTATGAAGAGAAACCGATCTGTATCTTATCTCGTAAAGTGAAAGAGTTGAGAAATAAGAAAATTCCATTAGTAAAAGTGTTATGACATTGACACAGAATATAAGAGGCTACGTGGGAGCCTGAAGATCCAATGAAACAACAATATCCGAACTTGTTTAACGGTAAGATTTTCTGGGACGAAAATCCCTAAGGGGGAGAATTGTAACAGTCCGGTTTAGACTCTAGTCAGAATAGTGGTTTCGGGACCACAAATTCGAGTCATTGAATATTTTAATATTATTTTTTGTGTCTTCAATATGGCATGTGCTTAATTTGATAAAAGGATTAAATTGCATTGAGTTGCAATTTTGCATGCTTTATGAAAAGATACTTATTTGTCATGTCCTTATTAGTGTGAAGGCTTTATGTGGCAATTAAGCCAATATTAAGGTTAGTGGATGGACAAATGACTAAATAACCTTAGAATTTATTTTGTTTCATATGTTTTAAAAGGGCTAAAATGGTAAAGTGATAATAAAATGTTAATAAACAAAAACAAAAGCCAAAATTTCATCATCTTTTTTGTTCATCCACCAATTGTTAAAAGAGACAAACCAAGGGTTTGAGTTTTCATATTCGGCTACCTTAAGGCTTAAATTTAAGGTATGTTTTGATTCATTTTTGATAATTTCTACATTTTTGTAATCGTTGCTTTGTCTACTTCAAAACCCATGCTTCAATTTTGAGAATTGATGATGTTTGTGAAATGAGACTTTGATGAACTCGTGTGATTTGTGAAGTTTAATAGTGAAATATGAAAGATATGTGTTAAATGAATATGTTTTGTTCTTGAAGTTTTGATGAATTTAGCTAATTAGGGCTAAATTGTGAAAATAGTATTTTGAAGGACTAAATTGTGAATTGGATGAAACATTTGGACTTGTATGGGATACATGAGTATTTGGCTAAGCATGGTTAAATGATGATTTGGTATATTTGATGTTTTGAGAAAAATGGACTAAATTGATAAAGTGTGCAAATGTGAGGGCTAAGTTGCAAATAGCCCTAAATATGTGAATTTGGATTGAATTGAATGTGTTATTAAATAAAAGGGTTAAATTTGAATATGTATAGATCAAGATTTGAAGAAAACGGAATTAGACCGCGGGAAAGTGAAGATAGTCGAATAAACGAGTCCGAACGAATATCCGAATCTGAGGTAAGTCATTATGCAAATAAATGTATTTCTATTGAATTATGTATGTTCATATGACTATAAATAATGATGAATGTTTACGAGATGATGTGCACCTGAATTCCGTGAAAAGATCGACATAGTGACAATGTTCGAGAAGTCCCGTACGAACCTAGGAATAGACAGGATTAGCTATGTCATGACAGAGGTGTCTGTTCTATTTATCATGTAAGACCACATCCGGGACGTTGGCATTGTTTTGAGATTTCGTGTAAGACCATGTTTGGGACGTTGGTGTCAATATGAGACTTATGTATAAGACCATGTCTGGGACAATGGCATCGTATTAATTCATGTAGGACCCTGTCTGGGATAGTGGCATCGACATCTGATTACATGTAAGACCACCTCTGGGACGTTGGCATTTTACGACTGTTCCGAGTATTCTGTATATCCTATTAGATTCTGAATGGTTCAACGGGCAATTCTGAGGTATGAACGATTACGTGATAGTTTACCCGTTTCATGTATGTTTGATAAGTACACAAGGTGTGTATGAAAGGTAAGTGTCTTTATGAATTTACCAAAATGAATATGTGCAATGATATGATGAGATGTTATGTGATATTATGCTTAATTGAGCTATGTGTATATATGGTATATGAGTTGAGAATGTGGTAAGTTATGGCTAAGTAAATGAGCCAAAGAAAGAAGGAGATGAATTTGTTATGAGAACTATTATGGTCATTAGATCAATATGACTGTGCATTTTATGTTAAGTTTATTTGTATTTTGGCTTACTAAGCTTTTGAAAACTTACTCTGTGTGTGTTTGTTTCTGTTTTATAGATCGTCAAAGCTACGGAAGGCTCGGGACCGTCGAGGATTGTCATCACACTACCTAAACTCATTTTGTTATCTTTTGAAAATGTATATAGTTAGATATGGCATCTATAGGCTAGTTGTAACAGCCCGGTTTAGACCCTGGTCGGAACAGTGGTTTCGAGACCACAAATCCGAGGTCAGAATGTTAATTTTAATATTAATTTCTGTGTGAATAGTATGTGAATTGATCTGTGTGAAATTTCTGTGTGAAGATTATATCGATTGTGTGTTTAATTAAGAGAAAGGACTTAATTGCATAAAGTGTAAAAGCTGTGTGTTGATTATTGAAGTATACCAAAAAAAGGCTCTACCGAATTTCTGAGTAGCTAGACACCAACTTCGGCACTCCTTGATTTCCTCCTAAAATCTATCCCTAATCCTCTTCACAATTTGCACCGCAATCCACTCCTCAAGTCTCTCCAATCTCTCATCTATCAGAATTTTACTACAACTCAACTACTAGCTGAACCATCAGCAAAATAAATACCCCCTCATGCTATGCCAACACTTGAACCTTAGACCCCTTGCCACACTTGTAACGCCACAACCACTTCACCAATAGGCTTTTTGTGACTTCAATCAAGCACAATAATTAATAAGACCTATGTGCCAGTGTCCAGATTCTTTTAAGAGCAAATTTTAAAATTTCTACAAAAGTCAAGACTTGAGCCCAGGCTTCTCAAACACTCCCATACACACCCAAATCGCTTAGCCCTTAAAGCAAACAAGCAATTTGTGTCAGATCATGAAAAATTAAAGACCCTATATTTTTGGGGCGTTACATTAACATCTTTTTTGGATACAGATTTACCTACTCAGAAAAGTTATCCGGTTCAACCGAAAGTTCCATCACCTCTATATCCGCAAAGATTGTAGCAACACAAGCAGAAACATGAGGTGCAATTCAAGAAGTTTTTGGATGTTCTGAAGTAGTTACACATCAATATTTCATTGGTGGAGGCTTTAGAAAAAATGCCAAATTATGTGAAGTTTATGAAGGATATACTGTCCAAGAAGAAACGACTGAGTGAGTATGAGACTGTTGCCTTGATAAAGGAGTGCAGTGCATTGTTGCCTTGACAAAGGAGTGCAGTGCATTCCTGCAGAACAAACTGCCACCGAAATTGAAACACCCAGGAAGCTTTACTATACCCTGTAACATTGGTGAATCTTACTGTGGTAAAGCTTTCTGTGACTTAGGAGCGAGTATCAACTTGATGCCTAAGTCTATTTTCAAGATGTTAGGGGTAGGTGAAGTAAGACCTACAACTATGACGCTTCAACTAGCGGATCGATCTTTATCATATCTCGAAGGAAAGATCGAGGATGGTTTGGTAAGAGTCGATAAATTTATTTTTCTTGCTAATTTCATTGTCTTAGATTTTGAAGCAGACAAGGAAGTGCCGGTCATCCTTGGGAGACCTTTCTTAACCACGGGGAGAACGTTAATTGATGTGCAGAAAGGTGAACTCACTATGCGAGTTCAAGACAATCAGGTAACCTTTAACATTCTTAAAGCGATGAAATTTCCTGATCCAGCAGAAGAGTGTTCAGTTATGGAAGAGATAGATACCTAGGCTTCTATGGAAAGTAATTTTGAAGAAGATCCATTGGAGAAAGCCTTAGATCTTGACCCTTTGAAGGATGAAAAAGGTGAAGAAAACATGGCTTTGATGGAAGCCAATCTGAGAAATTTTATTCAATCCACATGGTTTGAACCATTGGAGCTAGAAGTCAGAGAATTTGTGCAACCCAAGTTGTCAATTGAAGAACCGCCTAAACTCGAACTAAAGGTACTTCCTTCCCATTTGAAATATGTTTATTTAGGTGACTGTTGTACTTTGCCTGTGATTATTTCAACAGAACTGACAAAAGATCAAGATGAGCAACTAATTGCTATTCTAAAGAAATTTAAGAAAGCAATTGGTTGGACCATAGTTGATATTCGAGGTATAAGCCCTTCTTTTTGCATGCATAAAATCATTTTAGAAGAAGGTGAAAGAGCTCGAATTGATGGGCAAAGAAGGCTCAATCCTATTATGAAAGAAGTTGTGAGAAAGGAAGTGATCAAATGGTTAGATGCAGGAATCATCTATCCTATTTTAGATAGTTAATGGATAAGTCCGGTGCAGTGTGTGCCAAAGAAAGGTGGAATCACGATTGTTGAAAATGAGCGTAACGAGTTAATTCCAACGAGAACTGTTACCGATTGGAGAATCTGTATTGATTACAGAAAGTTGAACAAAGCCACTTGGAAGGACCATTTTTCGTTGCCTTTTATGGATCAAATGTTAGATCGACTGGCAGGTAATGAATTCTATTGTTTTTTTAGATGGCTATTCGGGATATAACCAAATAATTGTATCCCTGGATGACCAACATAAAACAACCTTTACTTGTCCATACGGTACGTTTGCTTTTAGGCAAATGCCTTTTGGTTTATGCAATGCACCTGCAACTTTTCAACGATGCATGATGGCAATATTTACTGATGTGGTTGAAAATTTCATTAAGGTTTTCATGGATGATCTTTCTGTTTTCGGTAACACTTATGATATCTGTTTGAGTAATTTGGCTAAGGTACTGAAGAGATGCGAAGAGACGAATCTTGTCCTTAATTGAGAAAAATGTCATTTTATGGTAAATGAAGAGATTGTCTTAGGTCATAAGATTTCAAAGAAAAAAATTGAAGTCGATAAAGCAAAGGTGGACGTAATTGAAAGATTACCAGCCCAAATGAATGTGAAAGGAGTCAGAAGTTTCTTAGGCCATGCCGGTTTTTACCGAAGGTTTATGTAACACCCCAAACCGGCCCATTCGATACGACCGAATTTGAAATGTCACTGCGGAAAACGTTTGAAAAACTTTTGACTTAGAGTTAAAAACATAAAAATTTGTTGTCTTTACTAAAACATTGTGTAATTAAAGTTCCAAATAAAATTAAGTTGTTTAAAATAAAACATTTTCAAATAATAATATAATGACAATCCAACTTTAAACATAATAAAAGTCCTTAAATACTTAAAGTGGCCCTTATTACAATAAATAACCTTTCATAAATAAAATGTGTAAAACAAATAAAATATCTTTTGCATGGGCCACCTCGTATCCACTCCAACCCGGTCCGAGCATCACCTGAAAGGTTTGAGAAAAATTGGGTGAGTCACTCAGACTCAGTGTGTAATTACTCCACTGAATTCCACCCACATGTTAACCACATATTAACCCATATAACAGATAACAAGATATCATACTCACATTTTACCACACTCTGGGCTTGGCCCACATTCATATCACATTATCAGGTAACAGGGTAATTAACCCCATAATTCCACATATCGGGCTTAACCCATTTCCACACTGATCCACATTTATAAACTGGGCTTGGCCCATTTTCACATTAATTCACATATCCATTGAGATTATGCAAAATGCACCCAACCCAACCTAGGTCCATCCTCTACACACCCCCGTATCCAGCCACCACACACCAGGGGATTATCAAATCACCCTCTCCTTTTTACTCCAAAAGGCAATCAATGCCGTCCACGTGCAATTAAGCACAATAATCCACAACGCGACCTCAGTCAGCGCCAATCCACGATGTAGCTGTAGCTAACACCAAAACCACGATGGGACACATAGTCACTCATCAACCACGATATGGCACATAGCCGATATCAACCACGATGAGGCACACAGCCACTCATCAAGCCACGCGAACTAAATCGCAATTAATCCACAACATGACCTTAGTCAACGTCAATCCACGATGTAGCTCAAGGCTAACATCAAACCACGTACTCGAAGTACACCCGTACCTTCTTTCATATCATATCCCAACCCATGCACATGTAACATAAATAATGATATAATATAATGATACGTGAGCATGTTCATCAAGCATAGTCATAACACATATTCATATTAATAATCACATATCATTAGGTTTGGTACTTACCGGATTATCGACATACCCCTTTAAGAGTATTTACCTCATAACTTTTACTGCACTTGTTAGTACATAATCAACACATACAAATATAGCAAAAACCCGGAAAACGGTGGGTTAATCACACACCTGCCTATTAGTGAAATCCCGAACTACTCAAATCTAACACGATCTCGAAACGTGGTTCTTCCTTCTCCCTTTAAAGCCGATTTGGTCTCCTACCAAATCCCAAATCACACTCTGAGTTCCCTTCCTTTAGCTACACACAAAAGAACACCTTTTATGGCACTAAGAACAATCGGCCATGCCACAAAACTATAAACAAGGCCATACAGCCACACCAACAAATCCCGAAGGGTTATCGAACGTAATACCAAGTCTTACCTATTGACTTACCCCAAAAAGATTGTCAAAGATTTGAGGCTTAGAACGATTGCATCCAAAGTCCCGAGGAGTCTATCTTCCAAAACCGATTGAATGAATCAAAAGAAGTCCTACCCTTGAATATTCGGCCAAAAATAATACAAAAAGGAAATGGATTGTTTCGGCAATATGGTTATGAAAGAAGAAAAGTATGTGAATAGAAAAGAGAATAAAAGTGAGAGAGAGAATTCGATTTAATCAACAATGGAAGAAAGAAAAGAGAGAGTTTGAAGAAGAGAAAGGTTTGGCCAAAAGAAAAAGAAAGAGAATGTGATTGAGCAAGGATCAAAAGAAGAAAAGAGAGAGAGATGGGAGAAATAAGGTTCGGCCAACACCAATTTTTGCCTAAAAGAAAAGTGTACAAAATTGCACCTAAAGATCAAATGTTGTTTCGGTTCAAAGGGATAAATGAAAGAAAGTAAAAGTAGGATTTGGTTTCCAACAAAATGAGGCTAAAACCAAAAGCTATATTGCACCAAAAGCATAACACACATTCGGCCAAGGAGAGGAATTTTGGAGAGAAAGAAAAACAATGCAAAAAGATGTTCAAATGACAAAAATTGGCCAACTATTCCCCCCCAAGCTACCTATCACATTCGGCCACCCCCCTAGCCATACAAGCCGTCCACATTCAACCACTAAAGGCCTAGGAATACTTTCCAAAACATTTTCCTAAAGCCTAGCCTTATGTCTCCCCAACCTTCCATAACCTTTAGATTCTTATCCCCAAATTCATGCTTTCCCTAAACATATATTCAACTTACCAAAATTAATAGTCCAACCTATCATAAATAAGTTTGACCGTCCATCAATGCTAGAATGAGCAAAATAAAATCCTTAAAATGTTTCCCATGCTACTCGAACCATTTCCCTCATGCCACCTTTCATGCATCTTAACCACTATGCCACTAACTCTTCATGTGCTTTAATTAACACTTAAATTAACTTAAGTGTCAAGTTCACTTAATCCACTTCACTAAATTCTTCAAACTAAAAATTATTCTAGCCTCATTAATAAAATCAAGCCCTCACAAGACTATGCTAAACATACATAATTCATACCCGAGCTAATACAAATAATAATACTCAAAATTTTCCTAAAGCCCAAGGCCTAATCCTACTAGGCCCAATTTCGGGATGTTACAGTTCTACCCTCCTTAAAGAAATTTCGTCCTCGAAATTACTTACTAACTAGCAGTCGTGCAATCCTACTCATCACACTACGCTTATGCTGCGCACTCTGATCTTAATAAAACCAATATACTTTCTAAGTACAGTCTCCAAGTTCACACCCAAGGTTTCAAGCACTTCACACACAACACAAGAATGAGCTATCTCTAAAGCAAAACAAAGAACTTACCCGCTATCACATCCTTGGTTGTCCCACATCCGAACCTTCAGCACCTCTACCGGGTGTTCCACGACCTCGGCCAGAACCATTTCCTACATGATTTGGACCATGAACCTTCATTGTCTGAGGACAATTCTTAACCAAATGAGCCTTAGATCCACACCTAAAACATTCCTTACTATTACCCCAACACTCTCCTGAATGAGTTCTCCCACACTGAGCACATAAACGATTCCGATTCTCAGCAACTGGTACAGGTGCACGTACAGAATTCTCGACTCTCGGTCTTTTCTGAAAGTCTTCCGGTGATTTTGCTGGCCAAAACTCCTCTTGTTCCAATTCCTATCCTTTTCTCGGTTCTCCCTTACAGTCCTCTTAACTTCTTCAGCGATCCGAGCTTTCTCCACTAGAACAGCAAAGTCCCTTTCTCTTTGCGGAGCAATCAACATTCGCAACTCATCTCGTAACCCATCTTCGAACCGTACACACCTTTCATAATCAGTGGTCACGATCCCTTTGGCGTACTGGCTTAACCGCACAAATTTCGCTTCGTACTCTGCTATCGACTTACTTCCTTGCACCAAGTTGAGAAACGCCTTTCTTTGCGAGTCCAAGTAACTGGCTCCAACGTACTTTCCTTCAAATTTAACCTTAAAATAATCCCAATCCAATCGATCTGCCGGAACACCTTGTTTGACAGTGAGCCACCATCGATAAGCTTCGTCCAGGAGCAACGAAACAGCACCTTTCAGCTTTTCCTCATCGGTACAGTCCAAATCGTCCAAATCGTGCATTATATGTATGTTGCTTGATTAAAAATTGTGTAAGAATGTTGCATTAACCGGGAGAGGGATTCGTGATTCGTGAGATCGCGGATTGAGGAGCCGGATGAACTCGAGGAGGCCATGCAATAAAATTTGATTTTACATGAACTTCGAATTGGGGTACTTTAATTTATTTTAATTTGGTTTTTGTATTATTTTGGGTTTGTAATAAGGCCTCTTTAATTATGTTTTGGATTATTTATATGCTTTGGATATGTTTTAAATATGGCTTATAAATTATTTGGTTAATTTAATAATTGAGCCCAAAGTTTTCTAAAATATAAAAACGCAATGGTTTTTAAATCTTACCATCGGGTAATATAAATCGTTTGATAGTAAAATGTAAATTTAGTGTTTTCTACAATTGAAATGATTTCCAAATATTAAGTTTCCACATTCAAATGCAAATGTTTTCATAGTAATAATTAGAGTTTTTCTTAAATGATACAAATGTTTTCTAACCTATGAATTATCAACTAAGCTTTAAAGTTTTATTTATGAAATTTCAAAGTAAATTATCAGTTTAAACTTATTATACATCTGTTTTCTTTTTAATATAGAATTTTAAAGAGTTTTTCACTAAAATGTAATTCTTAATTCGATTTTCTCCAAAATATTTTCCTTAGTGACATACCAGATTCGGTCGTGGCGTATTGACCGGGTTTGGGGTGTTACAGTTTATCAAAGATTTCTCGAAAATTTCTAAACCGTTGGGTTTGTTGTTAGAGAAATATACAGTGTTTGATTTCAACAAAGCATGTTTGGAAGCTTTTGAAGATCTAAAGAAGCGGTTATTCTCAGCCCCAATAATCGTTACACCTAATTGGAACTCACCTTTTCAGTTGATGTGTGATGCAAGTGACTATGTTGTTGGAGCTATGATGGGTCAAAGAAGAAACAAAGTGTTTCACCCTATTTACTATGCAAGTAGAACTTTGACGGGAGCCCAACTCAATTATACGGTAACCGAAAAGGAACTCTTCACTATAGTTTTTGTTTTTGACAAATTCCGCTCATATCTTATAGGTGCCAAAGTTACAGTATTTACTGACCATGCGACCATTAAATACTTGCTCACAAAGAAAGATGCAAAACCAAGGCTAATTCGTTGGATACTTTTACTCCAAGAATTTGACCTTGAGATCCAGGACAGAAAAGGTGTCGAAAATCAAACAGCTGATCATCTATCGAGGTTGGAGCAAGATGGGGTAACTCAGTCATGTGTGCCTATTAACGAGAATTTCCCAAATGAACACTTATTTGAGGTAAATTGAATTCATGAAATACCCTAGTTTGCTGATTTTGCCAATTATCTTGTATGTGAAATAATTCCTCGAGAAATGACATACCAACAAAGGAAAAAATTCCTTCATGATAGTTGGTATTATCTTTGGGAGGATCTGTTTTTGTTTAAACAATGTGCAGATAATATAATTCGAAAGTGTGTAGCTGAAAGTGAGATTGCTTAGATATTTTATCATTTCTATTCATCTCCAAGTGGGGGACACTTTGTGGTTCACGTACTACAGCAAAGATTTTGCAAGCAAGTTTCTTTTGGCCTACACTATTTAAAGATGCTTATGCTTATGTGAAGAAATGTGATAAATGCCAAAGGACCGGAAATATATCGAGGATGAATGAGATGCCCTTGACAAATATTTTGGAGATTGAATTGTTCGACGTACGGGGCATTGACTTCTTAGGCCCGTTTTGTAACACCCCTTATCCATATTCGACGCCAGAATACGGTACGAGGCATTACCAGAACACATACACTTGTAAACATATTAAACCGAGTCATAAAATTTCATCCAAATTTAAAATTTTCAAATATATATATCTTTGAGTCCCTAAATAAGGCCAACGAGGCCCAATACATACTTTGGAAGTGGTCCGGGACTAAACTGAGAACTTCGGAAAATATTAGAAAATTTCATGAAAAACAGGGGCAGACGCCCATGTCCAAGGCCATGTCTTTCACACAGCCGAGATACACGCCCGTATGTTAGGCCGTGTGGCATTTCAAATTTTCGAAAATCAAGTGCAGACTTCACACACACTGGGCACATGGCCGTGTGGCCAGAAGTAAGGCTATTTACCAAGCCCTTTGCCACCCCAAAACACTTATACAAATTTATCATCACACAACAATGTATTATTAAGCATTTAAACATCCACACTAAGACATCCACATACCATTTACAAATCACATTCATCACACATACACTTAACTGATCATAGCATATAACTTACTCAACCATTCACATTTAGTATTTGCCACATATAATTATCACACATTCACTCATCCAACCCAAATAAGCATGCACATCCATGTAATGCTTCATCATAGACTTATAACATAACAAATATTGGCCTCATCAAATGGCCTTATACAACAATGACCTTCAATTAGCATAGGCCAATATTCTAGGCCAACTCATAATAAAATGTACACAAATGACCAAGTCCCTATACATGCCATAGACTTAAAAAGCTAGAATAAAAATCATTGATACCAATCCATAGTTCTTAGTGTGATATAATCTCCGACAACCTCCAACTCCAGCTAGCATCTGTGACACTATAGGAAAATGAAAGGAAGATGGGTAAGCGTTATAGCTTAGTAAGTAGGTATGTAAATAATAAGTGATTTATTAACAGACTTTTATAAATCTTCACAATATGTTCTGAAGATAATACAATCATAATTGCACATAGTTCCACTATTTATTCATGTTCATCTCAAGTTGTCTACTCCAGTCACAGTCACTAAATTATTTATATCTCGAGCTATAGAACTCCAAATTAAGATCCACTAATTTTACCTGAAATTAGACTCACATATCTTCTTACCATAAAATTTTAAGATTTTATGGTTTAGCCAATAAGTACAATTTATTCTTCAAAGTTTCCCCTGATTTGCTGTCTAATAGTTCTGACCCCTCTGCACTAAAAATTAATTATCTCATCGTACAGAATTTGGATAATGTTTCCATTTATTTTTATTGAAACTAGACTTATTAGTAAATTTAAGCATATAAATTATAAACCATAATTATTGATATACAATTTTTAATGATTTTCCAAAGTCAGAATAGGGGATTTCAACATCATTCTGACCCTATCTCAAAAAATTTTGAATATCACAGAATATGAAATTATTTAATTTACACCATTTCTTTTATGTGAAAATATACTCATTAAGCTTTAATTTCATATCTTATTCAACCTCTAATTCGATTTCCATAATTTTTGGTGATTTTTCAAATTTACACAACTGCTGCTGTCCATAACTGTTTTGTTGCTAAATTTACTCTTTCATAATTTCACTTACTTCATTTCATCTTACTGAAGTTTCGATCAAATATCGAGCACATTGTTCTTAAATTTTCACACTTATACCTACACTTATTCATGACATAGTCATATTCAATTACACTTAGTCGTTACATGATCACATGTACTTTGACTTTGTCAATTTCCCGTTGAACGCATCGGAATAATAACGGATACAAGAAAATTTGCACATAAGTGCCACACTTGTAGCTAAAGATACTTCATATCACACTTTTCACATAGGCTCGCTCTCAATCACATTCATGGGTCTGCTCACACAAGTTGTAGGTCATACGTAACTACTCAGTGCTGCTCACACAAGCTGTCAGGTATCAGCAACACATGCCGGATTACCCAGCCACTGGTAGAACTTATAAGACCAGCACCCGTTTCACATAGTCACAATCTTGGGTCTGCTCACACAAGCTGTCGGTCATGAGCATCTGTAACACATGCCGGGTAACTCAGCCACCGGTAGAACGTATGGACCAGCACCCGGATCACTTACTTCACTTAGATTTCACATAGGTTTCTAGTGAACATGTCACTCGTATCCATTTTTATTCCTAAGGTTCAATCGGGAAATTTCTCACATTTTGATACTTTGTCAATTTCATTCAATATTCAGCCACATCTCATAAAATATATCAAAACATAAAAATGTAAGTAAAAACGATGCATTATTTACATACAAACTTACCTCGACACCAAAAATGGAAAAGAATGACCTAACCGTCAATTTCTCGTTTTTCCCCCATTCTAGGTCCGAACCTCATTTTCTTTGATCTATAATATCACATTTAGTAAATAAATAAATAAATAAATAATTAGAACTTATTTTCTTAACTTATTACATTTAATTAATTCTGTCTAAGGATTTTGGAACTTAAGCGTGACCGCTGTGACCCCTCCAACCTTTCCTGGGAATTAATTTAATGTAATTTGTTAGGAAGAAATTTTCTAATTAAGATTTAAAATTTTTAAGTTTCATTTGTTTTGTTTAAATTTTAAATTTTTATGTTAATAAAGGGGCTCAAATTTGGCCCTAGTACTAATCAGTTTGTTTTAGTAAGATACAATCTGAGTTTGAGGCCCAAGACAACAAAAAGGAGGGAAAAATCCATGCCTTGCCGTCACACCCATTGCTTGCTGCCTAAGTAACCTAAAGTAGCTAAATTTTTGCTACATGTTGCCCTAATTTTTCCCTATATAAACCCCTCTCCATTCTACCAATTTTTATATTCCTCAAAGCAATTTTCTTACACCCTAAAAATCCCTAAATCTCCCTTTTGTGCCGTCAACATTAAATCCTGAAAGAAACCCTAGTTCTCTTCCCTTTTTGTCGAAATTCCCTATTGCCGCCGCAAAGAGATTGTCAAAGCACCGTCGTTGCTATCACACATCGTTGCCACACCATCATTACCATCGCAAGATTTTTGCCTAGCAAGTTCTACCCACTTTGCCGATTTCTCTTTTCTCTCTTGTGCAGAAACTTTACCAAATTTTCGGGAAAAGGTACCATGTCTCACAAAAGAACCAGATCTTCAAAGAATACTCTTGGAAACCCGATTTTGATCGATGAAGAAGTGAAAGAGAGATTTGATTAAATCTTCAAGCATCAACCTATGATGCTGTAAAAAGGTTTTGACTTGAAGAGTAATGATTTGATGGTTGTTCCTATACTGATTAGAAAGAAAATCAATACTCTCAAGTGGGAATGATTTTGTAATGCTCGTTCACATCACGATGATGAACTAGATCGAGAATTCTATGCTAGTTCGAAAGAAAAGGTACCTATTACTTCTAAGTCCATCAATGATTTGTTTAATTTACCTGATGTTGAAGAAGATGAGTCCCTATGATGAACAATATCAGTTGGGATTTTCTTCAACAAGTTCTTGATGTTGTGACAAATCCGGGATCCCAATGGATTATAAGAAAGTATGGAAGCCATTCTTGTTGAAGAGAATACTTAAAACCAGTAGCAAAGGTATGGTTTTATTTCTTTCGCTACAGTTTTATGCCTATCTCACATAGTTTCACCATCTCGATGGAACGTATGCTTTTTTTATATGCAATTTTGACAGAAAAGTCCATTAATCTTGGGGAAATTATCCTTAAGGAGATTCACAATTGTGCAAAAAAGAAGGCAGGGGATTCACAACTTTGCTTAAAGGCCCGTGTTAAAACACAAGCAAATTTGAAGGGGTAATATGTTGAAGGATGCATTACAAATTATGATCTTGAAAGATTGGTAGAGAGGGTGCATGAGCTGGATCAAGGCAAGCACGAAGAGCCAACTGAGCCGGTTACCGAGGATTCAACAGATGGAACTAAAACTGAAGCTAATTCAGTTACAGACACTGAAGAGGAAAAATCTGATAAGGAACCGAACATTCCTGAACCAAGGGTTGAGCCAGAAGAAGAACCAGTCAAGCTAAGTGTTGTACCTAAATATGCAACTCCCATGCCGACTTCTACAAGTACTTTAAGGAAGTCAGAGTTGTCAATTTTGATGGATATGTGCAAGTTCATGCACAATCAAGAACAAACTTACTAAAAATATGAAAAAATTAGAGATGAATCAATTCAAAATACTTTTAAGAATATCTCTAATACTTTTGTTCCTGATTTCCCAGCTACTATCTTGGAGACATGGACGGATGATACTGACGATGCAAGTGGAGATGGAGCTAAAGAAGACAAGGGGAATGAGTCAGAAAAATAAAAGGGGGATTCTTGTCTTATTATTTATTTAATTATTTTTAGGTCCTTAGGAATTTATTTCTTTCATAATTAAGATTTAATTTCTGCAGAATAAAACATAGCAAACATGAACAAACTTAACACTTCTTTAGAAAGAATAAGACTAAGTGATGTGGTAGTGGGAATGAACATGTCTAGGATTGGGTTATTAGGGAAGACTTGGTATTTAAGCAATCCTAATGATTCACCTCTCTTTCTGTACAACCCTACCTGGTGTTCAATTTTCATTCATTACTTTGTTCTTGCAATGAGGACATTGCTTTTTTTTTAAAGGGGGTAAGGCAAATATATTGCTCAAACTTTTCAAGTATGTTTCAAACATTTCATTCATAAGTATGTTTTAATAAATGAATGTTTAGAGATATTTTTTGTTACTGAGTATGTTTTAATAAATGAATGTTTAGAGATATTTTTTGTTACTAAGATAGTTTGTATTCAAGTATGAATAGTGATTTTATCTAAGTGAAAGTATGTTATTATGAAGAATGGAATGCTTGTATGATCTTAGCCGTAGTAATGTTTGCCATGGAAACTTAGTTTCTTTTGAGATTAGACATGTTTGAAGGTTTATATTTTTAGAATTGACTTAGTAACTTTCTTGAGGCAAAGTCCTAGGGGACATAAAAATCTAAAATGATATAGGCACTAGTTCTTTGGACCGTTTGAGCCTTTTTAAGCCAACCCTATGATATTAGACCCTTAAAACTGTAATTTAGAGCTTAAAGGCTTGTTTTTTGCAATGAACCTACATTATAAGCCAATTACCATCTTTTTAAAGTTATCCTAATTTTGTGTACCTATCTTAACTAAAGTTGTCTTGGGAATCAACATTTAAGGAAATTTTCATAAAGATTTATGTGCTCATGCTAAAAAAAATAAAAAAAAAATAAGAGCGAAGAAAAGTTTGCTCAGTCTCCAAAAAGGAAAAATGTATGAGCTTGAGTTCAAAATAAGTTTAGGGGTGTTCCAAAGGTTTACTTAAAGATAAAGGTTGTATTACGAGAAAACCAAGACAAAGTTAAAGGTTAAGATTTTTAAAATGAAATGTCCCATCTCTTAAAATCCCTACCTTTAACCGAGCCCCATTACAACCTTATAAAAGACCAATTGATTTGATGATTATGTCACCTAGATTAGTGGAGAGGAAGTCATGAGTTCAACATATGAAGATCATAAATAAGCCTTGTGATTGTTTGCTTGATTGATAGGAAATTATGTTGAATGAAGAATGTTATCTATGGCTGTGACATACATGCAAACTATGATTCATGATGGCATATTTTGAAGCTTAGTATAATCTTAAGGAATGTTTGCATATGAATTACTTGTTAATAGATAAGATCGATAAGCATGAAGTTATTAATGCATAAATATGGGACAAAAATTGATGCTGCTTAGACAATTAGCAATTTTGCCTTAGAAGACCTTTTGTTGTGCACAAACATTACTCGGGACGAGCAATGATTTAAGTTTAGGGTGTGTAAACGAAATAATATATAGGATTTTTCCTATGTAATTTATCACCTTTTTACTTAAATTCGTTGTTAAAACTAAGTAATTGTTTAATAAATTAATGAAATATGTGAATTTATGAAATTAGGACATAGAAATTATTAAAATGTGATTTTATGCTTTATTATATAGTTTTTAGGCAATAAATGGCTTATTTTTTATTAATTTGAATATATTATTCTAACGCCCCGAAATTTTTGGCCTAGTAGAATTGGGCCTATTGGGCCTTGGGCATGGGAGCATTTAAAATTTTTTAGAACAAGAGAACGGCACTAATGCAAGTTGGACCTATTAGGTTAGTGATTTTGGAAGGCTAGGGGGCTTCCATGAAGTCCCAGGTTCAAACCTCGACTTTAGGAAAAAAATTTGGTTTTAGGTGAATAAAACCCTGTGAGTAAGTAAGTAGGCTTTAAGAATAAAATGTGGATAAAAATGACACAAGGAAGAGAGTGGTCTAGTGGCAAGGCGTCATTAAGGTGTAAAGGAGAGCTTGGGTTCAAGTCTTGGTGCTTGCAATTCATTTTGTTTTCCTTTTAAATGAACTTAGACTTTGGCCCATAGGCTTATATTTAGTTGCACATGTTTTAATTCACAAAAGGAGCTTGTGTTATGGTGGCATGTAGCGTCTGGAGCATAGGAGAGGGCAAGGGTTTGAATCCCATTGCAAGCAAAAAGGGATATCTATTTTTCTAATTTAGGATGGTTTTGGAAGATTGATGGAGGGATCCCACATCGGGAAGCTAGCGTGAGAGTAGGCGAGAAGCTGGCTTTCAATAGAGCGATCTATGAGGAAAGTAAGCATACCTTGGTTGGTGTTTGGGCATAGTAGTGTTCGGAGCGTGGATTAGCTTCAGATTCCTATCAGGTGTGTATTTTGCACTACTCTAGCTGTAGAGCGGCAAATGCCGAAATGCCAGTCACACGGTGATGGTAACCACACGAGCGTGCGAGCGCACGTGTGGGAGCTTCGACGCGATAGTTGAGGCCATCATGAGTGTTCTTGTGGGTTTAGGTTATTTGGGCCGTGATAGGCCGAAAGGGGCCATGTAGGGCCAATGGGCCCCTGGGCCCAATCGGATAAGTTGTATGGTTGTAGACTGGACTATGTGAATCTCAAATCTGTGGCTAGATTTGGGCTAAATGGGCCACACGAGCGTGTGGGCCCATTTGGGCTAAGAATGGGCCCTAGGCCCATTCGCATCGTTATCTCTTTTTAAAATACCCTTGGTTTACAAAATTATTGAAATACCATTGGTTTGTAAAATTACCGAAATACCCCTGATTTGCAAAGTTACCAAAATACCCCTGATTTGCAACATTACCAAAATACCCCTAATTTGTGAAATTACTGAAATACCCTTGAATTACAAAATTATCGAAATACCCCTGATTTTTGAAATTACCGAAATACCCCTATAGGGTAAAATTACCGAAATACCCCTGAAGGGTAGGATTACCGAAATACCCTTATAGGGTAAATGACTGGTTTGCCCTTGTGGGTAAATAACTGACTCGTGCTATGATTTGATTGATTTGACTGTGATCGTACGACTGTGTTTTAACTGACTTGACTATGGGCGTGTGACTGATATGCTGTTAATATGTGTTGAAATGACTGTTACTAAGCATGGCCATTTTGCATACACGTGTAATGATTGAGCATGACATACACGACATATTGCATGGGGTTGGGACATTGATACGGAGGAAGTTCTGATAGGGTCGCACGGGTCGCCTGACGACTGCAGATCTAGTATTGATCTGATAGTTTTCTAAATACTTTTGTCTTTTTAGAAATTTAAATATAGTGAATTAGAAATATGGTGGTTTCTTTAGATATTGGACTATATTTTTGGTATTTATTCTGTGTGTGTTTTGTTTGGAAGTGAAGTTTGGATATAGAAATTGGTTGCGTATGATATATCCGTCTGCTTCAATGATTAGGTGTTTTGAGTAGATGTAGGGAGTTCCAAATTCTAGTTAAAATATGATAGGGATAGTAGAATCAGAGTGCGCAGCGACAGCGTAGTGGTGTAACCTGTGTTGTGCGGCTATTATATAGTTGGAAATTTCGAGGACGAAATTTCTTTAAGGGAGTAGAATTGTAACGCCCCAAATTTTTGGGCCTAGTAGAATTGGCCATATTGGGCCTTGGGCATGGGAGCGTTTAAAATTTTTTAGAACAAGAGAACGGCACTAATGCAAGTTGGAACTATTAGGTGAGTGATTTTGGAAGGCTAGGGGGCTTCCATGAAGTCCCGAGTTCAAACCTGGGCTTTAGGAAAAAAATTTAGTTTTAGGTGAATAAAACCATGGGAGTAAGTAGGCTTTATGAATAAAATGTGGAAAAAAAGACACAAGGAAGGGAGTGGTCTAGTGGCAAGGCGTCATTAATGGTGTAAGGGAGAGCTTAGGTTCAAGTCTTGGCGCTTGCAATTCATTTTGTTTTCCTTTTAAATGAACTTAGACTTTGGCCCATAGGCTTATATTTAGGTGCCCATGTTTTAAGTCACAAAAGGAGCTTGTGTTGTGGTGGCATGTAGCGTCTGGAGCATAGGAGAGGGCAAGGGTTCGAATCCCATTGCAAGCAAAAAGGGATATCTATTTTTCTAATTTGGGATGGTTTTGGAAGATTGATGGAGGGATCCCACATCGGGAAGCTAGCGTGAGAGTAGGCGAGAAGCTGGCTTTAAATAGAGTGATCTATGAGGAGAGTAAGCATACCTTGGTTGGCGTTTGGGCATAGTAGTGTTCGAAGCGCGGATTAGTTTCAGATTCCTATCAGGTGTGTATTTCGCACTACTCTAGCTGTAGAGCAGCAAATGCCGAAATGCCAGTCACACGGCGATGGTAGCCACACGAGCGTGCGAGCGCACCTATGGGAGGTTCGATGCGATAGTTGAGGCCATCATGATTGTTCTTGTGGGTGTAGGCTGTTTGGGCCACGATGGGCTGAAAGGGGCCATGTGGGGCTAATGGGCCCCTGGGCCCAATCGGATAAGTTGTATGGTTGTGTTGTAAATATTTGACTGGACTATGTGAATTTCATATCTGTGGTTAGATTTGGGCAAATGGGCCACATGAGCGTCTGGGCCCATTTGGGCCGAGAATAGGCCCTAGGCCCATTCGCATCGTTATCTCTGTTTAAAATACCCTTGGTTTACAAAATTACTGAAATACCCTTGGTTTGTAAAATTACTGAAATACCTCCGATTTGTAAAATTACCAAAATACCCCCAATTTGTGAAATTACTGAAATACCCCTGATTTGTGAAATTACTAAAATACCCTCGGATTGTAAAATTATTGAAATACCCCTAATTTGTGAAATTACCAAAATACCATTGGTTTGCAAAATTACTAAAATACCCCCGATTTTCAAAATTATTAAAATACCCCTGTAGGAGAGAATTACCGAAATACACTGGAAGGGTAGGATTACCGAAATACCCTTATAGGGTAAATAACAGTTTTGCCCTTGTGGGTAAATGACTGACTTGCGCTATGATTTGACTGCTTTGATTGTGATCGTATGACTGTGTTTTAACTGACTTGACTTTGGGCATGTGACTGATATGCTGTTAATATGTGTTGAAATGACTGTTACTAAGCATGACCATTTTGCATACACGTGTAATGATTGAGCATGACATACACGACATATTGCATGGGGTTGGGACATTGATACGAGGAAGTTCTGATAGGGTCACACGGGTCACCTGACGACTGTGGATCCAGTATTGACCTGATAGGGTCACGCGAGACGCATGACGGCTATGGATCCAGTATTGATCTGATAGGGTCGCACGGGTTGCATGACGAATGTGGATCCAATATTGATCTGTTGAGGTCGCACGGGTCGCATGATGACTGTGGACCAACAGACGGCTTAAAGCCGCGTAATCTGATTATGGCTCTAGGCCAACCTAAACATTTCTCTATGCCAGCGTGAGTATGGCTTTGTGCCAATCGTATTTACCCGTGGCTATGTGCCTAACATATATACCGATGACTCTGTGTCGATCATATTTACCCAAGGCTGTGTGCCGATTTTATTACCGTCGCTGATGGCTATGTGCCAAACATAATATAGTTACTGATGGCTTTGTGCCAATTATAATACTGCTACTGAAGGCTTAGAGCCGTATATATATACTAGCAGCTTTGCTGTGATTTTGGTTAGTGCCGCAACCGGTGCTAACATTGGGAGTGTAGGGATGGCGTTGGTGATTTATTCCCCGCAGGTAGTGCAGGGTTGGACGGAGGCAAGTGAAGGGTTGGATGGGATGGGTTAGCATGCATCACACATTATGCATATGGAATTGATTTTGAAATGGGCTAGGCCCAATTGATTCTGTTATGGGCTGTGACCCAAATGACGTATGTTCTGAACTGGACTATATTGTTATTGTTAAAGGGCTTTGGCCCAGACTGTTTCAGTTTTTGTTTCTGTGTACTGACTTTTACTCTAGTAAGGGATTATACACTGAGTTTTCGTAAACTCATCCCATTTTTAACTGTGCAAGTAATTCTCAGCGTTAGATGGATCAGAGTTGCGAGGGACTCGAAGAAGGCCACACACTACTTATGCTTGCGGTTTTGAGTATTTACTTTTAAATATTTTGATTTGGGTTGTAATAAGGCCTCTCTATCCTAACTTATGATTTTTGATATTTATTTATGATGTTTTCTAACTGGTAAAAGTGGAATACGATTTCCAAAACGATAACCGTCTTCGAAACACTATGTTTCCGTAGCGTTTTCAAAATGCTTCTGCAACTCAATTTTTAAACATCACATTTTCGTAAATTGTTTATTTTAAATATGCTTCTGTAACAGATAAGGTTTTAAAAGTAATTACATTTTCAAGTGGATAACAATTGCGTAAGTGTTTTGAGTTTTAACAAATAGGCTTTAACTCTCAAACAAGTTTTAACAACAAGAAGTATGGTTTTGAAAAACACTTCCATGTGACATGCCAGATTCGGGCCTAACTTCTAGGCCAGGTTTAGGGTGTTACATTTAGTGGTATCAGAGCCCTGGTTACAAAACTCGGCTATGGAATGGGTTTTAAAAAATTGGATATCTGAAAGAATTGTTTTAAAAGGTTTTGAAAAGATTTGAAGTAATCGAAATGTTTTTCTGAATATTTTCCTGAAAGTGTGGTTGACCAAGTCTCCGGCGTAGAATCTGTAAGTTTTCTGAATACTTTTATCTATTTAGAAATTTAAATACAGTGAGTTAGAAATACGGTGGTTGCTTTAGATATTGGACTGTATTATTGGTATTTATTCTATGTGTGTTTTGTTTGGAAGTGAAGTTTGTATATAGAAATTGGTTGCGTCTGAGATATTCGTTTGCTTCAATGGTTAGGTGTTTTGAGTAGATGTGGGGAGTTCCAAATTCTAGTTAAAATATGATAGGGATAGTAGAATTAGAGTGCGCATCGCCAGCGTAGTGGTGTAACCTGTGTTGTGCGGTTATTATATAGTTGGAAATTTCGAGGACGAAATTTCTTTAAAGGGGTAGAATTGTAACGCCTCGAATTTTTGGGCCTAGTAGAATTGGGCCTATTGGGCCTTGGGCATGGGAGCGTTTAAAATTTTTTAGAATAAGAGAACGGCACTAATGCAAGTTGGACCTATTGGGTGAGTGATTTTGGAAGGCTAGGGGGCTTCCATGAAGTCCCGGGTTCAAACCTGGGCTTCAGGAAAAAATTTTAGTTTTAGGTGAATAAAACCTTGGGAGTAAGTAAGTAGACTTTAAGAATAAAATGTGGAAAAAAATGACATAAGGAAGGGAGTGGTCTAGTGGCAAGGCGTCATTAAGGGTGTAAGGAAGAGCTTGGGTTCAAGTCTTGGCGCTTGCAATTCATTTTGTTTTCCTTTTAAATGAACTTAGACTTTGGCCCATAGGCTTATATTTTGTTGCGCATGTTTTAAGTCACAGAAGGAGCTTGTGTTGTGGTGGCATGTAGCGTCTGGAGCATAGGAGAGGGCAAGGGTTCGAATCCCATTGCAAGCAAAAAGGGATATCTATTTTGCTAATTTGGGACGGTTTTGGAAGATTGATTGAGGGATCCCACATCGAGAAGCTAGCGTAAGAGTAGGCGAGAAGCTGGCTTTAAATAGAGCGATCTATGAGGAGAGTAAGCATACCTTGGTTGGCATTTGGGCATAGGAGTGTTCGGAGCGCGGATTAGCTTAAGATTCCTATCAGGTGCGTATTTCGCACTACTCTAGCTGTAGAACGGCAAATGCCAAAATGCCGGTCACACGGCGATGGTAGCCACACGAGCGTGCGAGCGCACGTGTGGGAGCTTCGACGCGATAGTTTAGGCCATCATGAGTGTTCTTGTGGGTTTGGGCTGTTTGGGCCACGATGGGCCGAAAAGGGCCATGTGGGGCCAATGGGCCCTGGGCCCAATTGGATAAGTTGTATGATTGTGTAGTAAATATTAAAATGGACTATGTGAATCTCATATCTGTGGCTAGATTTGGGCTAAATCGACCACACGAGCGTGTGGGCCCATTTGGGCCGAGAATGGGCCCTAGGCCCATTCGCATCGTTATCTCTGTTTAAAATACCCTTGGTTTACAAAACTACTGAAATACACTTGGTTTACAAAATTACTGAAATACCCTTGGATTACAAAATTACTGAAATACCCTTGGTTTCTAAAATTACCGAAATACCCCCGATTTGCAAAATTACCACAATACCCTCGATTTGCAAAATTATCGAAATACCCCTGATTTGTGAAATTACCGAAATACCCTCGAATTGCAAAATTATCGAAATACCCCTAATTTGTGAAATTATCGAAATACCCTTAGTTTGCGAAATTACTAAAATACCCCCGGTTTGTAAAATTACTGAAATACCCTCGGATTGCAAAATTATCGAAATACCCCTATAGGGTAGAACTACCGAAATACCCCTGTAGGGTAGAACTACCAAAATACCCCTGAAGGGTAGGATTATCGAAATACCCTTATAGGGTAAATGACTGTTTTGCCCTTGTGGGTAAATGACTGACTTGTGTTATGATTTGACTGCTTTGACTGTGATTGTATGACTGTGTTTTAACTGACTTGACTGTGGGCGTGTGACTGATATGCTGTTAATATGTGTTGAAATGACTGTTACTAAGCTTGACCATTTTACATACACGTGTAATGATTGAGCATGACATACGCGACATATTGCATGGGGTTGGGACATTGATACGAGGAAGTTCTAATAGAGTCGCACGGGTCACCTGACGACTATGGATCCAGTATTGATCTGATAGGGTCGCACGGGTCGCATGACGACTGTGGATCCAGTATTAATCTGATAGGGTCACACGGGTCGTATGACGACTGTGGATCCAATAGTGATCTGTTGAGGTCGCACGGGTCGCATGACGACTATGGACCAACGAACAGCTTAAAGCCCCGTAATCTGATTATGGCTCTGTGCCAACCTAAACATTGCTCTATGCCAGCGTGAGTATGGCTTTGTGCCAATCGTATTTACCCGTGGCTATGTGCCTAACATATATACCGATGACTCTGTGTCGATCATATTTACCCAAGGCTGTGTGCCGATTATATTACCGTCGGTGATGGCTATGTGCTAAACATAATACAGTTACTGATGGCTTTGTGCCAATTATAATACTGCTACTGAAGGCTTAGAGTCGTATATATATTCTAGCAGCTTTGCTATGATTTTGGTTAGTGCCGCAACCGGTGCTAACAGTGGGAGTGTAGGGATGGCGTGGGTGATTTATTCCTCGCAAGTAGTGCAGGGTTGGACGGAGGCAAGTGAAGGGTTGGATGGGATGGGTTAGCATGCATCACACATTATGCATATGGAATTGATTCTGAAATGGGCTAGGCCCAATTGATTCTGTTATGGGCTGTGACCTAAATGACGTAAGTTCTGAACTGGACTGTACTATTATTGTTAAAGGGCTTTGGCCCAGACTGTTTCAGTTTCTGTTTTTTGTGTACTGACCGTTACTCTAGTAAAGGGATTACACACTGAGTTTTCGTAAACTCACCCCGTTTTTAATTGTGTAGGTAATTCTCAGCGTTAGACGGATCGGAGTTGCGAGGGACTCGGAGATGACCACACACTGCTTATGCTTGCGGTTTTGAGTATTTACTTTTAAATATTTTGATTTGGGTTGTAATAAGGCCTCTCTATCCTAACTTATTATTTATGATATTTATTTATGATGTTTTCTAACTAGAAAAAGTGGAATACGATTTCCAAAACGATAATCGTCTTCGAAACACTACGTTTACGCAGTGTTTTCAAAATGCTTCTGCAACTCAATTTTTAAGCATCACATTTTCGTAAATTGTTTATTTTAAATATGCTTCCGCAACAAATAAGGTTTTAAAGGTAATTACGTTTTCAAGTGGATAACAGTTGCGTAAGTGTTTTGAGTTTTAACAAAGAGGCTTTAACTCTCAAACAAGTTTTAACAACAAGAAGTATGGTTTTGAAAAACACTTCCATGTGACACGCCAGATTCGGGCCTAACTTCTAGGCCGGGTTTGAGGTGTTACAATTATATTTTTAAGACATAAAGTGGGCCATGCATGATTAAATTAAATAATAAAATATAAAAAAATATTTCATTAATAATTTGGGTTTTAATTAATTAAATCAATTGGATAAATTTTATTCTTTGGTCCTCTAACTTGTTGATTTATTCTATACAAGTCTTATAGCTTTGTTAGATTACAAAACCATCCAAATTGGAGACCAAAACAACCCAATATTCAGCTACACATGGTTGTCCATATAAACCATTCTTTGGTTTAATTACACAAGGTCCTTGCAGTGTTGAAGAAATTAGAGATTTGCCAGAAGATTTACGATTGACTGAGTCTCAGTCTTGAGTTGTGTGGCATCTAAAATTGCTTAAAAATCAAGCAAAAATCAAGTCAAAAGCCACTAAGCAAAGCCTGGCACAATTTGAGGAGATTTGAAGAGGTTAACATCCACTATTTTTAGCAAACTATCCCCTTCTCCTCACCTATAAATAAGACCCACACATTCCTTCATTCATCATCCCTCATTCACTCCTCATTCATTCTCATCATTCATCATTCTCTCTTCTCTCGAAATTCTCTTAGTCGTTTCCATTCCCACACCTAACATCATCTTTTCATAGAGATTTTAGCAATTAAGCCTCTTAAAGAACCCTTGATCGGCCACCTTGGAGAGCCATCAACAAAGGAGCAAAGCAAAGGAACAAAAGACCCTCGTTAGTCAGGGTCTTGGGTGACAGCCACTCTGAATTGGGTTTAATATTTCTTTTCTTTAATTTAATCTAAAGATGTTTTCTATGTGTTCTTTGTTCTTGTTTCCAACAATGTTAGCTTAATTTTATTTAAGCTAGGATGATTGCTTTGATTAAATAATATTTATTTGATTCATGCTTATAATGTTTGTGCCTCAATCGATCATGTTTTCAATTAAAATCAAGATTGAAATGCACCTGAATTAGCTGAGCGATCCTGACCAGACGACGGCTAAGGGACACATAATTGAAATGTGCATGCTCAATTTAGATATTGACCCGATTAAATTGTAGGTTGCATAACAACTCTAACCAAGTTCTGTTATCTGCATAGTTTTTAGATTTATCTGATTAAACTGTTTCAAACCTGACACATCCCTGTTACCTCACACGAATGCTAAGAAACCCTTAGTAAATAAGGATCACTAAATTGTGTGTTTACTAAGTAAAGGATCCCGAAAGGACCTAATGTGGTTTCCAAACTCATGAAAGATCGAGTTGCCATGGAATGTTTTTTTTCGAATGTTATTAAGCATGTTGATAATAAATTGAGTTTCATGAAAGTAATTGTCCTAGTTTATTTATGTTATAATTGTTGAAAATTGTGTTTAATTTTACTAAAATCTATTTCATTCATATAGTTTGCATACTTAGGATAATTTGCATTAGGGATCATTGCATTTAGTATAATATTTTTTAATCACCACTTCTCAACTATATTGTGTTTTTATTTACCAAATTGTTAATATAATTTTACAAATTAAGTGACTTAGCACAAATACAATCCCTGTGGAGACGATAACTCGATACTTACTTATTACTTGATAACGACTGTGTACACTTGCACAAACCTACGCGTTACAGTCATCTTCCTGTAAAACTAGAACATAAAGCGTTTTGGGTGGTTAAGCAATGCAACATAGAGTTGGAAGTGGCAAGTAAGTATCGAAAGTTACATATTTAGGAACCTGAGAAAATTTGATGAGAAACGTATGACAGTGCTAATCGCTGGAATCAGAGTCTTAAAATTTATAAAGAGAATGATTGAACCTGCAAACTAACTCTGACAACGATTAAAGGTGTAACACCCCAAACCCGGCCCATACGTTTCGACCAGATCTGGTATGCTACGGGTTGAACGTTAAAATCTTTTGCTAAGTTGGTTTTAGAAAATCATAAGTTATTAGGCAATATTTGAATAAATAAGTGACATTTGAAAAGAAACCTTGTATTATTATTATTTGGTATAAATAAACCCCTGACATAAATTCATAAGTTGCAAATATACAAAAAACTACTTAGGCGAATATAAACTATGGGGCCTTATTACCTAAATATTCCCAAAACAAAACTTAAAGGAAAACCAAAAATAATCTATAGAAATATAAACTTGATGGCCCCTCGAGTCCGTCTCGGCTCCCATGTCCACGATCTACTGCTCATCTGAAAAGTTAAGGAAAAATAATAGGGTGAGTCACCAAGACTCAGTGTGTAAATCCCGAAAACACATAAAAGGCTTGGGCCCACAAACACATTATGAGCCCTGGCCCATACACAATGACAACAATCATAATCACATGACAGATAATGAATGATGCAAAGCCCAACCCATCCTAGAATTCCATCCTCTACACACCAACCCGTACCAACCATCACACCTTGGGGATTTCTACAATCAACCCACCAACCGCTACATACCATATCGACAGTCATACTGCCTACTCTTTATCAATCAGGAATTTTAACGTGGTTTTCTACCACCGATCACCAAGTGACCTAACATTTCATTACGTGGGTTTTCTACCACCGATCACCATGTGACCTAACATTTCATTACGTGGGTTTTCTACCACCGATCACCATGTGACCAATCATGCTCTTCCCCTTTCCATATCAAACCCATCCTATGCACACATTCATGCAAAATTAAGCAATATACTACCTAAGAGATTTCAGTCTTTCACATACATCGATACACATAGAGAAGTTTCTATGGCACATACCTGGCATCCTTGCCTACCCTTTCTGGGTAACCCGTCTGTTCATACAGCCTATTTTTCGGCTTTTAACCATCACAAATATATACATACAGATTATTAGTGTGTTTAGAGATCTACACATCTGATTACCGTTAGAACGAGACTTTCTAAGTCAATGCTATCCGTAGCCAACACAGTTGCTATCTGCCCTATGTGTTGTTTAGAGGCTTAAAATCCTGAAAAGTGATATGAGATTCAGGAACTAGTGTTTCCGGCTTTTAGATCTACGAGATCTTACTAGAGAAGATTCGGCTACTCCCATAGGATTCCGGCTTTTTACGAAAATCAGGAAGAGAAGATGATTCGAAGAAATCTATAGAGATTCGGCTTTTAGAAGAAAGAAGAGAAAAGAATAATGGAGTTTTCGGCTTTTAGAAGAAAGAAGAGAAAAGAACAATGGAGTTTCGGCTTTTGAATCAAAGTGAAGATGAGGGAATAGGGTTAGGAATTTCGGCTTCTACTTAGAGGAGAAGAGAAAGAAAAGATGGAAACCCTAGATGCTGAAAAATAAAGAAGAGAACCCTTCCTATTTATAGAAAGTTCGGCACTTACCTATGAAAAATCGAAAGTGCCCTTCCTGATAACTAAAAATTAAGCAAATAAAAAGGGAAAATTCGGCACCCCTTTGCCATAAAGAAACCGATTTCTTACCTCCTCTAGGTGATGGAATTTCGGCCAACACCTAGCCTTGCAGATAGCTCCTATCTTTTCTCTTTTTATCTTCCATATTATCAACTATAATATCTACATTATCCCATTCACATAAATCCTCCTATTTTTGAGCCTTGTTGCCATCCACTCCACCTAACCCTAATGCCAAAAATTAGCTAACTTAAATTAAAATAATTGGGCTCCATGAAACTTAAATTTGGGCCCCTTACTCCCTTCTGTGGTGTCACCTCCTAATATTGGGCCACAAGCCCACTTTGGTATTTTAAACACAGATACTACCTTTTAAACCCTATAATGCCCAAACAGATAATTTTAATCAAGGCCTCTACCTAAGCCTGAGCCTAATTTGGACCCCTAACACTTAGATTAACACATTAAACATATCCACCCATTAAACGCATAGACCCAAAAATTCAGGATGTTACAGTTCTACCCCCTTAAAGAAATTTCGTCCTCGAAATTTCCAACTAACTATTGATCGTACTACCCAAGTCTCACCACTATGCTTTCGCTGCGCACTCTAATAATATATAAACATTGCACGCATACGGTTTCTATACCCAAAAATATAGCATCCACACAAAACATACCAGACTTAATGGTGAGTGAACAATCCCGAGCCTTATGCTCATCAGACCCGCGTCTTAAACACGTTCCTGACTTCCTCCAACATTCACCCGGATGACGCCTTCTGCAATATTCGCAAACCCAGAAGTTTGGACATACCTTAACATGCTTCACAGAACGAGACTGCAACCCTAGAAAACTACGGTCTCTTTTTTTCTTACAGTCCACGCACCCAAACCGAAGTGTTTCACCGATTTCTTTAGCCTCCTTCAGTACCTCCCTAACTAGCTGAGTCAGTACATCAATCTTAATACTTCCATGGCCTCGGCCGCGGCCTCTTCTTCCTCTTCTAGCGCTCATCGTTGATTCTCTAAATTAGAAATTTTATGAACTATTAATTTCTTTCACTGATTAACCACGAACAATCTTATGGAAAGTAGTTTTAAGAGTGGTTCTTTCGAATTCGAACCTATCTACAATTTCAGTCTCAAGTTTATCTCCTAATTCTAGAAACCACATACATTCATCGCATAAGGGTTTTTTTTTCATCATTTCTCTACCCGGGGGTATTTCCGTAGTTTTTTCCTACAGGGTATTTTCCAAAATAAAGTATCTTGGTGATTTTCTTTGAATTAGAAGTACTTTGGGTACATTTTGTTTTCTTTTTATAAAGCAAGGGTCTTTTGGAAAACAAGTTTTTTTTTTCGAAGTAGAGATATTTTGATGTTGTTGTTTTTTTGTTCCCTTTTTTTTTTTATAAACAGGGATACCTTGGAAGGCTTTTTTTTCTTTTGCAAATCGGGTTCTTTTGTAAATCTATTTTCGAGTAAATTTGCAGAACTTAGGTATTTTATAAAATCACGGCTGTTTGGAAATTTTCACAAACCAAGGATATTTTGAAAATTTTGCCAACCGAAGTGTTTCGGTAATTTTCACAAATTTTGGTAGTTTTACAATTCTAGGGTATTCTGGAAATTTTCACAAATCAAGTGTATTTTGAAAATTTTACAAAACTTGAGGGGTATTTTGGTTGTGAAATAGGGTGGCTGGTCCCTTTCGGGTTTTAATTGTAGATTTTGGCCGGTCAACAAATCCTCGTGGCTAAGGTAAACAGTCACTAAGCACCAGGTAGGATTCCAGAAAAGAGGAGGTGAGTCACTAGGACTGCTTAAGTACCAAGCTCTTCCTGAATCCAATCCTAGACATGCGTATGCCTGTTGCCACACCCTAACCCAGCGATTTGTTCACGGGTTTGTTTGGATAGATTAAGTCTTATGAATTTAAGGAGTTGTTTAAACTAACCCTAAAGTCCATCAATGCCTAACATACTATTCTACGTCCATCAAGCCCATCAAACCAAACATATACATCACATCAAGAGTTAGAATACTTACCTGCGTGGATCGGGTGCCGGTAGACTCGAAGGCCATATCTTCTTCCGGAAATTTTTTTTCCAAATTCACATAAACTTTACAAAATATTACTAGGCCCATTTCACAGCCCGAGTTTTGAACTGGGCTCTGATACCAAATTGTAACACCCCAAATCCGGCCCATACGTTTCGACCAGATCTGGTATGCTACGGGTTGAACATTAAAATCTTTTACTAAGTTGGTTTTAGAAAATCATAAGTTATTAGGAAATATTTGAATAAATAAGTGACATTTGAAAAGAAACCTTGTATTATTATTTGGTATAAATAAACCCCTGACATAAATTCATAAGTTGCAAATATTAAAAAAACTACTCAGGCGAATATAAACTATGGGGCCTTATTACCTAAATATTCCCAAAACAAAACTTAAAGGAAAATCGAAAATAATCTATAGAAATAAAAACTTGATGGCCCCTCGAGTCCGTCTCGGCTCCCATGTCCACGATCTACTGCTCATCTAAAAAGTTAGGGAAAATAATAGTGTGAGTCACCAAGACTCATTTTGTAAATCCCGAAAACACATAAAAGGCTTGGGCCCACAAACACATTATGAGCCCTGGTCCATACACAATGGCAACAATCATAATCACATGACAGATAAAAAATGATGCAAAGCCCAACCCATCCTAGAATTCCATCCTCTACACACCAACCCGTACCAACCATCACACCTTGGGGATTTCTACAATCAACCCACCAACCGCTACACACCATATCGACAGTCATACTGCCTACTCCTTATCAATCAAGAATTTTAACGTGGTTTTCTACCACCGATCACCAAGTGACCTAACATTTCATTACGTGGGTTTTCTACCACCGATCACCATGTGACTTAACATTTCATTACATGGGTTTTCTACCACCGATCACCATGTGACCAATCATGCTCTTCCCCTTTCCATATCAAACCCATCCTATGCATACATTCATGCAAAATTAAGCAATATACTACCTAAGAGATTTCAGTCTTTCACATACATCGATACACATAGTGAAGTTTCTATAGCACATACCTGGCATCCTTTGCCTACCCTTTCTGGGTAACCTGTCTGTTCATACAGCCTATTTTTCAGCTTTTAACCATCACACACACACATATATATACATATATATACAGATTATTAGTGTGTTTAGAGATCTACACACCTGATTACCGTTAAAACGAGACTTTCTAAGTCAACGCTATCCATAGCCAACACAGCTGCTATCTGCCCTATGTGTTGTTCAGAGGCTTGAAATCTCGAAAAGTGATATGGGATTCAGGAACTAGTGTTTTCGACTTTTAGATCTAAGAGATCTTACTAGAGAAGATTCGACTACTCCTAGAGGATTCTGGCTTTTTGTGAAAATTAGGAAGAGAAGATGATTTGAAGAAATCTATAAAGATTCGGCTTTTAGAAGAAAGAAGAGAAAAGAATAATGGAGTTTTTGGCTTTTAGAAGAAAGAAGAGAAAAGAATAATGGAGTTTTCGGCTTTTAGAAGAAAGAAGAAAAAAGAACAATGGAGTTTCGGCTTTTGAATCAAAGTGAAGATGAGGGAATAGGGTTAGGAATTTCGGCTTCTACTCAGAGGAGAAGAGAAAGAAAAGATGGAAACCCTAAATGCTGAAAAAAAGAAGAGAACCCTCCCTATTTATAGAAATTTCGACACTTACCTATGAAAAACCGAAAGTGCCCTTCAGATAACTAAAAATGAAGCAAATAAAAAGGGAAAATTCGGCACCCCTTTGCCATAAAGAAACCGATTTCTTCCCTCTTCTAGGTGATGGAATTTCGGCCAACACCTAGCCTTGCAGATAGCTCCTATCTTTTTTCTTTTTATCTTCCATATTATCAACTATAATATCTACATTATCCCATTCACATAAATCCTCCTATTTTTGAGCCTTGTTGCCATCCACTCCACCTAACCCTAATGCCAAAAATTAGCTAACTTAAATTAAAATAATTGGGCTCCATGAAACTTAAATTTGGGCCCCTTACTCCCTTCTGTGGTGTCACCTTCTAATATTGGGCCACAAGCCCACTTTGGTATTTTAAACACAGATACTACCTTTTAAACCCTATAATGCCCAAAACAGATAATTTTAATCAAGGCCTCTACCTAAGCCTGAGCCCAATTTGGACCCCTAACACTTAGATTAACACATTAAACATATCCACCCATTAAACGCATAGGCCCAAAAATTCAGGATGTTACAAAAGGCAAGTGTACCTATCGAACAGTAGTATAGCTTAGGCAAGACTGGATTGTCAAACCCAATGGAACTAAAAGTCTAATACTAACCTTCTTTTTATTATCTAGCCTAAAATAAGTGAAGTTGTTTAGATCTAACAACTACTAAGCTAAAGACGCAAAGACAAAAAGAATGAATTGGGAAATAACTTGAGGGAGAATCAGTTGATTTAAGACGATACCCTCAGGAAGAATCCACCTAGACTTCACGTGTTATCTAACATTGAACCATACGATTTATTCACTTGACTTGATCCGTAGGACTCCCTAATGTATATTAAACCCTCTCTCGAGGTGAATAACGTCTAACCCTAGGTTAATTAACAGAAATCTCTTTCTCACTTAATAACCCCCTGGAATAGCAGTAAATCGATCTATGGATTCCCATATTAGGTTTCACCCTAATCCGGAAAAATCTCGTCACCCTATCTCTAGGCGCGCGAACGACTCCGTTTTAATTATGCTAGATCTATTCTTAAGCAGGGACTTTTGCTCCTCCACCTAAGAACATCTGACTTGAGTCAATATCCCGGAAACATTAACACAAGAATTAAGTGCACATAATTAAGAACAATTCAAGTATTTATCTTATAGTTCAGAAAACAATAACAAGATTCATCTAGGTTTCATCCCCTTCAGGTATCTAAAGGGTTTAGTTCATAACAAATAAAGAAAACATCTCAGAAGAAAAGATAAAACAAAACATAAGAAATCCCTAAAACTCCTGAAGGAATTGAAGGAGAGATCCGCCGTCTTGAGTAGAATTCTGGCTTCTAGAGATGGATCAACTGGCTATCTTTGAGTGATTCCCACAATTCTAACCTTTTCGGCTTGGCTCATTAGCCTCGCTAACCGCCCTCATTTCAGGTAACACTTAGAGGGTTTATATAGGCTCTTGGAATGTGTTTCTTCGCCCCAAAGTATCCAAATCCGAATGAAATTACTTTTTACCACGATAGGGACACGGCCATGTCACACGCCCGTGTGACTAGTCTTCAAGCCGTGTTCGGACTTCTTTAATGAGGCACGGCCGTGTGACTCAGGGGTAAGGCCGTGTGCTAGATGATTAATGTGGCACGGCCGTGTGGGCTTAAGTTCAGGCCGTGTGGATTTCGTGATATGGCCCATTTACTTTGTTTGGGCCCGTTTCTCGTTCTTTTTATCCTCAGGTGCTTTCCTGGGTATAAGACATGAAAAGAAAGGATTAAGAGCACCTTTTTATATCAATCAAGGCTTAAATCATCCAAAAGCATACTAAATGTGGGATTAAAATATGTTGTTTTTACGGTTTATCAAGTGCCTAAATCTATAAGGATAAGATCAAGGTATACCATGATCAAAAGATAACCCGTAAACAATTTGTGGTAAGGAAAAAAGTATTACTTTATGACCCTACATTAAGAATTTTTTGTAGGTAAGCTCCGAACTAAGTGGTTAGGGCCTTTTGTTATTACTCACGTATTTTCACATGGTGCAATTGAGGTTAAAAGCGAAGAATCTGGAAAAATTTTCAAGGTCAATGGACAATGATTGAAGCCTTTCTACGAAAATTTTTAAGTCCACATGGTTGAGGAATTAGTCCTCGAAGAGCCGATTGAATAAATTCTCAGGTCATCGAGCTAACGACGTTAAACAAATGTGCTTCTTGGGAGGCAACCATATTTATTTTCATTTATTTAATTTTAAGCTTTAGTAGGATTTAGGTTGAAAATAAAATAAATAAATTTTTATTTAATCCAGTTAATATGATATTTTTAGGAACGTAATGGAGGTTGTGAATCTTTCGAAAAACGAATACTGATGGTGGCGTGGGCACGCCATGCTAAGTGCCGACATATATTACCCTACAAACAAAACTCAACATCCCTAACCCAAATAAAAATTCCAACGCCGACAACATCGTTAGAAACACATGGGGAGTATTCTTAACCTTTCTCTTTGCTTGTTGTTTGGGTTACTGTACTTTACTACATATAAAACATGCTTGAGGACAAACATAGATTAAGTGGGAGGGGTTGAAATGGTAAGTATGCATGATTGATTGATTTTTGCTGCATGTTTCTCTTTTGCACATGTTCAATCTTTCGCTAGATTCATTCGATATTTTATTTGACATTGAGCTTCTAATCTCATTACTTAGTCAATTTGGACAATTGGGTAATTTTTGAATTAAAGTGTTCAAGTATCTAGATTAATTGACATGTGTGTTTTAAAGGTGATATATGTTGTCGAAACCATTTTTTCAATCGAGGTTGAAAAACGGGATCGACTTTAAAAAATATGGAAATGGAGTCGCCACCGATCTTTTATTCGAGGTGTGATCGGATCACTTTGAGACGGATTATTTTAATAAAACATTTTGATTTATTAAAACAATAATTTTGGTCTGCAAAATCTAAGAAAACAGGTTCGGGAGTCGGTTACGCACGAGGAAGGATTAGCACCCTCGCAACGCCCAAAATTGGTACCGAATTGATTAATTAATGTCTTAATGCTGAAAATTTGAAAAGATTCTAGATTATGATCCCTTTATTTAATATTTATATGTATTTGGACAAAACCGTATTGGATGCCAAAGCTCCCTATTTCGGAGAAATAAAATGCCATGCTCAGTAAGTTAGGGCATAACATCTTATATTCTCGAAGTTGGATTTATCCTTTGACATTCAATACTTGTATATTTAAAAAATAAGAAGGATATTCCCTTATTTGGGTCAAATGAAAAATCACAACCCAGTAAGTTAGGGCACTATTTCTCAAAATTCTCGAATACGAAATATTGCCTTTGTTCTTTTTAAAAATCTTATCTCGAGATAATAAAATATCACACCCAGTAAGTTAGGGCGCAATATCCCAAAAATCCCAGGAATAAGTTTTTTATTTGAAATATTATGTATTTTGATTTAAGAGAGAAAGGATACTCGGTTGCTAGGTTTTAAACGAGGAGAATTGGAACTCAGTAAGTTAGAGCATGATTTTCCGGAAACCTCTAAACACGAGCCTTGCCTTATAATTTTAAAACCGAAATGACATTAAAACACTACATCTTTCGTGAGATACAATGGAATACTAATATACCAAGCAAGATATTAATCAAATATTACAAATAATGAATCACCAATAATTACTAGTTACAAATTAACAATTTATCATCCATACAATAGCAATAATCATATAACGCAATTTTGACATTAGCAATTGAAGAAAATGGAGCAAAATAAAATAATATATAACTAATCATAAGAAATGAGCCAAAATCCATTAATAAATAAGTTTAAAATAAATGATGTAAAAAAAGATTCAAAATAGATAAATAAAATCTGAACTAAGGCCCATAAAATAATTTAATATAAGAGATGTAAGAAGTTTAAAACTATATATAAAAGAGAAAATTATGATATGCAACAATTTTAAAGGAATAATATATATATATAAAAAGAATAAACCATATAATATGAAAACAAATCTAAAATAAATAATATATGTAAAAGTTCATAGTAGATAATATATATAATTATTTTAAATAAATAGTAAAACGAACTTTAATAAACCTCATATTAGAATAAATGATACATATAAACAATAATTTAAAAAAACAAATAGTATAAATATTTTATATCATATGATAAAATAGTTTAAAGCCTAATTAATAAATGAGTAAATTTGATAAAAATGCAAAGATTGTGTATGAAAACAATAAGGTACTTAATCGAAACAAAATAAAATTAAAAGACTGCTTTATAATAAATAAAATGTAACACCCCAAACCCAGCCCAAATGTCACGACCAGATCTGGTATGCTACGGGTTAACAGTTGAAAACTTCTCTTTGAAGGGATTTGAAATCTCAGTTTGTTTAAGTGGGTATTTGATAAATAAGTGCTATTTGTAAAAAACCTTTGTAGTTTTTTTTTTCAAAAACATATCTTTGCGTTAAGCGTGTTTGAAATTCCCATTTCATGCTTGAGGACAAACATAGATTAAGTGGGAGGGGTTGAAATGGTAAGTATGCATGATTGATTGATTTTTGCTGCATGTTTCTCTTTTGCACATGTTCAATCTTTCGCTAGATTCATTCGATATTTTATTTGACATTGAGCTTCTAATCTCATTACTTAGTCAATTTGGACAATTGGGTAATTTTTGAATTAAAGTGTTCAAGTATCTAGATTAATTGACATGTGTGTTTTAAAGGTGATATATGTTGTCGAAACCATTTTTTCAATCGAGGTTGAAAAACGGGATCGACTTTAAAAAATATGGAAATGGAGTCGCCACCGATCTTTTATTCGAGGTGTGATCGGATCACTTTGAGACGGATTATTTTAATAAAACATTTTGATTTATTAAAACAATAATTTTGGTCTGCGAAATCTAAGAAAACAGGTTCGGGAGTCGGTTACGCACGAGGAAGGATTAGCACCCTCGCAACGCCCAAAATTGGTACCGAATTGATTAATTAATGTCTTAATGCTGAAAATTTGAAAAGATTCTAGATTATGATCCCTTTATTTAATATTTATATGTATTTGGACAAAACCGTATTGGATGCCAAGCTCCCTATTTCGGAGAAATAAAATGCCATGCTCAGTAAGTTAGGGCATAACATCTTATATTCTCGAAGTTGGATTTATCCTTTGACATTCAATACTTGTATATTTAAAAAATAAGAAGGATATTCCCTTATTTGGGTCAAATGAAAAATCACAACCCAGTAAGTTAGGGCACTATTTCTCAAAATTCTCGAATACGAAATATTGCCTTTGTTCTTTTTAAAAATCTTATCTCGAGATAATAAAATATCACACCCAGTAAGTTAGGGCGCAATATCCCAAAAATCCCAGGAATAAGTTTTTTATTTGAAATATTATGTATTTTGATTTAAGAGAGAAAGGATACTCGGTTGCTAGGTTTTAAACGAGGAGAATTGGAACTCAGTAAGTTAGAGCATGATTTTCCGGAAACCTCTAAACACGAGCCTTGCCTTATAATTTTAAAACCGAAATGACATTAAAACACTACATCTTTCATGAGATACAATGGAATACTAATATACCAAGCAAGATATTAATCAAATATTACAAATAATGAATCACCAATAATTACTAGTTACAAATTAACAATTTATCATCCATACAATAGCAATAATCATATAACGCAATTTTGACATTAGCAATTGAAGAAAATGGAGCAAAATAAAATAATATATAACTAATCATAAGAAATGAGCCAAAATCCATTAATAAATAAGTTTAAAATAAATGATGTAAAAAAAGATTCAAAATAGATAAATAAAATCTGAACTAAGGCCCATAAAATAATTTAATATAAGAGATGTAAGAAGTTTAAAACTATATATAAAAGAGAAAATTATGATATGCAACAATTTTAAAGGAATAATATATATATATATAAAAAGAATAAACCATATAATATGAAAACAAATCTAAAATAAATAATATATGTAAAAGTTCATAGTAGATAATATATATAATTATTTTAAATAAATAGTAAAACGAACTTTAATAAACCTCATATTAGAATAAATGATACATATAAACAATAATTTAAAAAAACAAATAGTATAAATATTTTATATCATATGATAAAATAGTTTAAAGCCTAATTAATAAATGAGTAAATTTGATAAAAATGCAAAGATTGTGTATGAAAACAATAAGGTACTTAATCGAAACAAAATAAAATTAAAAGACTGCTTTATAATAAATAAAATGTAACACCCCAAACCCAGCCCAAATGTCACGACCAGATCTGGTATGCTACGGGTTAACAGTTGAAAACTTCTCTTTGAAGGGATTTGAAATCTCAGTTTGTTTAAGTGGGTATTTGATAAATAAGTGCTATTTGTAAAAAACCTTTGTAGTTTTTTTTTTCAAAAACATATCTTTGCGTTAAGCGTGTTTGAAATTCCCATTTCATTACTTATAAGAATTAAGTCTTTAAAACAAATTCAGAATATAAACATTAACACATATAAATTGATAACCTAAGCTATGGAGCCTTATTACATAAATGGTCCCAAAATTAAAACTTAAAGGAAAATCGAAAATAATTTATGGAAATAAAAACTTGATGACCCCTCGAGTCCGCCTCGGCTCCCATGTCCACGATCTACTGCTCATCTGAAAAATTAATGAAAATAAAGGGTGAGTCACCAAGACTCGGTGTGCAAATCCTGAAAACACATAAATGGCTTGAGGCCTACAAACATATTCTGGGCCTTAGCCCATACACAAAGGCAACAAAACATTTACATGCAACATGGCCCAACTCAACCTAAAAGTCCATCCTCTACACACCAGCCCGTACCAGCCAACACACCTCGGGGATTTCTACAATCAACCCACCAACCACTACACACCATATCGACAGTCATGCTGCCTATTCCTAACAATCAGGAATAAATTTAACGTGGCTTAGCCACCGATCACTATTGTGACCTAATTTTACAATTCGTGGTTTAACCACCGATCACCAAGTGAACTATTAACATGCTCTTCCCCTTCATCATATTAACCCCATCCCATGCATACATCCATGCAGAATCAAAACAATATACTACCTAAAAGATCACAGATTATTACATACATCGATACACATAGAGAAGTTTCTATGGTTACGTATCTGGCATCCCTTGCGTACCCTTTTCGGGTAATCCGACTGTCTATACAGCCTTTTTCCGGCTTTTAGCCCATAACATATATATAGTACAGATTAATTAGTGTGTTAGATATCTACACACCTGATTACAGTCAAGACGAGACTTTCTATGTCGACACTATCAGAAGCCGATAGGACTGCTATCTGCCTAAGGTGTTGTTCTGAAGCTGGTCCATAACCCGGTGGCCAATCCCGTACTGCTGACACCGCTCGTTTCTTAAACTTAGGGATTGGGTTTACAGATCCAATCCCCTCCTTCGCCTGATCAACATGTGTTTCCATCAAAAGACCTTATCAGTTGCTACCATCACAACATATGGTTGTTAATCCATATCATAGGGTTAAGATTACGAGAACCTAACGAAAATCTAAAGAGAACCCCTTACCTTGAAATCCCGAAAGAGATGGAGTTTAGAGACTAGCGATTTTCGACTTTTAGATCTAGACGATCTACTTCGATTCCCGATGTCGCCCAACAAGAAAACATCAAACCATTAATCAAACGTCAACCTTACCAATCCCAATAGCCTTTCGGCTTTGGCCTCCAAAAACTGGAAGAGAAGAAAAAGAACAGAAGAAATTGGCACTTACCCTATCACAGAGAATTTGGCAACTCCTAGAAGATTTTGGCTTTTTGCGAAAATCAAAAAGAGAAGATGATTCAAAGAAATCTATAGAGATTCGGCTTTTAATGAAGAAGTCGGCAGGAAGAAAAAGAATGGACACTAGGGCATTTGGCTATGGCAGAAGAGAGTAAAGAGGAAAAATACTTAAGGGTTTCGGCTTATGGAAGAAATCGAGAAAAGGTGTAGAGAAAGGCTATAAGGTTTCGGCTTTAGCAGAGAATGAAGAAGAAGATGGAACTTTAAGAGTTTTCGACTTTTTGAAAAAAGAAACAACTAAGAGAAGAGAATGAGAATAAATGCCGAAATAAAGAAGTACCCTATTTTCTAATCAAATTTTCGGCACACACACTAACCAAAAGCCGGAATTGCCCTCTTTTGAAAACTAAAACTAATTAATGAACAAGGGAAATTTCGGCACCCTCTTAGCCACATCAAAACCAATTCCCCTTCCCCTTAGAGTTTGAAATTCGGCCACCTTCTAGCTCACTAGATAATTCCTAGATTTTCTCCCTTATTTACATATGATCACTCATCCTCAAGTGTCATGGATAACACCACCTCTTTCTTCCTTTTATCAGTTACTTTATCAGCCATATTATCCCCATTATCCATCAATTATTCTTCCTAATTTCAAGCATTCTAGCCGACTCCAACTCTGCTCTCCCTTGACGCCAATATTAATTAAAATAGATGGGTAATGCAACTCGAACCTTGGACCTCCCTTACTGCTTACCACGCCACCTCATAGTCCCTAACTAACGCCTCTGCCCACTGGGCCACAAGCCCATTTTGTGTCTTATTTCACAAATAATATCTTTTAAGCCCTATCCTAACTGGCTTTCCACTAGAGTGTCCAAACAGAAAATTTTAACTAAGGCTTCGGCCCAATCCTGAGCTCAATCTGAACCCCTTAAACACTCTAATTTAAACGTAACACACATCAAATGCAAAGGCCCATTAATTCAGGATGTTACAGTTCTACCCCCTTAAAGAAATTTCGACCTCAAAATTACCTGGTCAGAATAGATGCGGGTACTGCTGCCACATCGTCTCCTCTGGTTCTCAAGTAGCCTCCTCAAAACTATGATTTCGCCATAGAACCTTAACCAACGGAACTGTCTTCCTTCGCAACACTTTGACATCACGATCCAGGATTTCCACTGTTTCCTCTTCAAAAGATAGGTCAGGTCTTACCTCGATTTCCTCCATAGGCACCACATGAGATAGATCTGAACGATATCGTCTCAGCATAGAGACATGGAACACATTGTGAATCTGACTTAACTCCGAAGGTAGCTCAAGCTGATAGGCTACCGGTCCTACTCGTTTTAGCACTCAATATGGTCCGATGAATCTAGGACTTAACTTACCCTTCCGTCCAAACCTTAGTACTTTCTTCCATGGCGACACTTTCAAGAAAACCTTGTCACCCACTGCAAATTCTATGTCCTTACGCTTCAGGTCAGCATAGGACTTCTGTCTGTCTGAGGCTTCCTTTAATCGAGCCCGAATTAACTCAACCTTCTCCTCCGTCTCGGTAACCAACTCCGGACCCAAAATCCGACGTTCCCCTAATTTCGTCCAACAAGTAGGAGTACGACACCTCCGCCAGTACAATGCTTCGTAGGGCGCCATCTGAATACTAGACTGGTAATTGTTGTTATACGCAACTCCGCCAACGGTAAGAACTCTTCCCAGCTACCCCTGAAATCAATGACACAACCCCTTAACATGTCCTCCAAGATCTGAATTACCCGCTCAGACTGACCATCGGTCTGAGGATGGAACGCTGTACTGAAATCCAACTTCGTACCCAACGCTTGATGCAACGCCTTCCAAAATTGTGATGTGAACCTAGGGTCCCTGTCTGATATGATCGATACTGGTACTCCGTCCAATCTCACTAGCTCCGCTACGTATAGCTTAGCCAATTTTTGCAGAGAATAATCGACTTGTAATGGTATGAAATGAGCAGACTTCGTCAAGCGATCAACAATCACCCAGACCTAATCTTTCTTAGTAGGCGTGAGAGGTAGCCCACTAACAAAGTCCATTGTGATCCTTTCCCACTTCCATTGTGGAATCTTCACTGGCTGCAACAACCCTGATGGTAACTGATGTTCCACCTTTACCTACTGACAGGTCAAACACTTCCCCAGAAATTCGGTCACCTCCCGTTACAGGCCCGGCCACCAAAATTGTTCTCGCAAATCCCGATACATCTTACTCCCTCCAGGGTGCATAGTGTATGGGCTACTATGCGCTTCTAACAAAATCTTACGCCTCAACTCTGGGTCTTTCGACATGCACAATCTCCCTTGGAAACATAATAGCCCTTCCTTATTCACACTAAATTCTGTTGATCCATTACTTGATCCTACCTGAAACTTCCCTTTTAGCAACTCATCAGTCTGCTGCTTCTCCTTAACCTGACTGACCCAAGAGGGTTTCACTTGAAGTTCGGCTAATAAACTACCATTATCGTATAAACTGAGGTGAGGAAACATTGCTCTCAAGTCAGAGATTACCTTACGACTCAGGGCATCTGCCACCACGTTAGCTTTACTCGGATGGTACTCGATCGAGCAGTCATAATCCTTTAACAACTTGATCCACCTCCTTTGCCTTAGATTCAACTCTTTCTGAGTCAACAGGTATTTTAAGCTCTTATGATCGATATAAATGACCGATTTCTCCTCGTACAGATAATGTCTCCAGATCTTCAAAGCAAAAACCACCGCCGCCAACTCCAAATCATGGGTGGGATAATTTGCTTCGTGCGGTCTTAACTGCCAAGATGCGTACGCAACAACCTTTCCATCTTGCATCAACGCGCATCCTAGTCCCATGTTTGAAGCATCACAGTAAATCATGAACTCCTTTCCAGCCTCCGGCTGAATCAACACCGGAGCCTCCGTCAAGATCCTTTTCAACCTCTCGAAACTCTCTTGCTGCTTATCCGACCAAACAAACGGAACCCCTTTCCGAAACAACTTAGTCAACGGTGCCACGATCAATGAAAATCCCTCCACAAACCTTCTGTAATACCCAGCTAAACCAAGTAAACTCCGAATTTCTACTACCGATTTAGGCGGCTTCCAATCCAACACCGCCTCAATTTTTTGAGGGTCAACCCTAATCCCCTCTGCCGACACAACGTGACCTAGAAAAGTAACTTTCCTTAGCCAAAATTCGCACTTACTGAATTTGGCATATAGCTACTGCTCCCTCAGAATTTGCAGAACCACCCGAAGGTGTGAATCATGCTCATCTTCCGATTTTGAATAAACCAGGATGTCATCTATAAATACCACGACATACCGATCCAAATAGGGTTGGAACACTCAGTTCATCATGTCCATAAACGCTGCTGGCGCGTTGTCAATCCAAATGGCATCACCATGAATTTGTAGTGACCATAGCGAGTCCTAAATGCCGTCTTATGAATATCCGCCTCCTTGACCTTAAGCTGATGGTACCCTGACCTTAGATCTATCTTTGAAAAGACCGAAGCCCCCTTCAACTGATCGATCAAGTCGTCAATCGTCGGCAACGGGTATCTATTCTTGATGGTCAACTTATTCAACTGTCGATAGTCAATGCACATACGCATTGATCCATCCTTCTTCTTAACAAATAACACCGGCGCTCCCCAAGACGACACACTTGGTCAAATAAACCCTCTATCCAACAACTCTTGTATCTGGCCTTTAACTCCACCAACTCCTTTGGTGCCATTCTGTATGGAGCGATAGATACTGGCGCTGTTCCTGGAAGAAGATTGATACTAAACTCCACTTCACGATCCGGGGGTAATCCCGAAAGCTCTTCTGGGAAGACGTCAGGAAATTCCTTCACCGTTCTGACATCCCCGACAGTTAGTTCCTTGGCTTCCAGAGCCCGAAAGAACATTAGGATTGCCTCGCATCCTTTTCTCACCATCCTTTCTGCTCTTAAGGCAGACACCACATTTGACAAGCAGTTCCCCCTTTCACCTATCACCAACACTTTGCCACCCTCTGGAGTTTTTAGCGCCAAACGTTTGGCTACACAATCTACACTAGCTTGATACCTCACCAGCCAATCCATACCTAAGATTAAATCAAAGTCCCCGAACGGTAATTCCATTAGATCAGTCAGGAAAACTATTCCCTGAACTTCTAAAGGTACCTCCCGATAAAGCTTATTTACAACTACCGAGTGTCCTAATGGGCTAATTACGGTCATCTCCCTAGAGGAAATCTCAGAATCTACGCTTAAAGTTCCAAACAACCTACTAGCAACATATGAATGCATTGACCCAATGTCAATCAATGCAGTGTAAGGCAAGCCAAAAATTAAAAACGTACTGGTTATGACATCTGGTGCGTCAGCCTCCTCTCGGCGTCTGACAGCATAGACTAACCCTGGCTGTCTTGCCTCAGTGTTTCCTGCCCTTGGCCTGGTGTTCCACGACCTCGACCGGAACCGTTACCACCTCTGGCTATACCACGACCTCTCTGTGGCTGCTGACCTCCTCTTCCCGGCTGAGCATACCCTTGACCTGTGGGCCCTTCACTGCCCCGTTGCTGCGAACAGGTTCTAACTTGGTGGTCCGTAGATCCACACCTAAAGCACTTCCCACTGTCTGCCCAACACTCACCTACATAGAATTTACGACATCGAGCACACTTCTGTGTCGGACCAGCAGCAGCAGGTCTCTCATTCCGACTCGATCCATCTGACCTAGGCCTTTTCTGAGTACGCCATTTGCCCCTGATGATCCAAAATTTCTCTTACTTCCACTCCTATCTCTATCCCGATTCAGTTTTTCTGTTCGCTTAACTTCCTCCACTATCTTAGATTTTTTCCACAAGCACAGCAAATTCCCTCTCCCGTTGTGGAGCTATTAATACACGCAGATCATCCCTCAGACCATCTTCAAACCGAACACAACGTTCATGATCTGTGGCCACTATCCCTCGAGCATAACGGCTAAGGCGTAATAATTCCGCCTCATACGCAGCCACCGACCTACTTCCTTGAACCAGATTCAAAAATGCTCTGCGCTGCGCATCCACATAACTCGTCCCGATGTATTTACTTTGAAACACCGTTCTGAAGAAATCCCAGGTGATACGGTCAGCCACTGAACCATCCTTAACCGTAAGCCACCGTTGATAACATTCGTTCCGTGGGAGAGATACAACCCCTTTCAGCTTTTCCTCCTCCATGAAATCCAGATCATCCATTATACGTTCAACCGCCTCCAACCAATACTCTGCTGTACTCGGGGCTATACCAGAGATTCTCCTAAACACTTCTGCCCCATTAGCTCTAAATCGCTCCGACACAGATTTCCGGGCTCCTGTGCCCATGCCTGCCCCAGCAACCCTCTCTAAAACCCTTAACATCGCCTGAGATACCGCATCATCTCCGGCCGTCTGATCCTGAAATTCGGCCTCCGCAGCTGGTGGAGCTGGCATCTCATTTCCTGACCCATGGCCAGATCCTACTGGTTCTGACACGGCCATCCTACCCCTACCACGGCCACGCGACGAACGTCCACGACCCCTTGTACTCATTCTACCAATTCGTGTTTATCTAACTAGAAATTTTATGAATTATTAATTTCTTTCACTAATTAACCACGAACAATCTTACGATCAGTAGTTTTAAGAATAATTCTTTCGAATCTGAAATTATATCTACGGGTTTCAGTCTCAAGTTTGTATCTCCTAGTTTTAGGAACCACATACATTCAACCATCATACATCAACATACAAGTAGCATCCATGAACTCACACCCATCACATAAGGGTATTTTCGTCATTTCACTACCCAAGGGTATTTTCGTAATTTTGTCCTACAGGGTATCTTGGTGATTTTTCGAAATAGAGGTATTTGGAAATTTAATGATTGTTTTTAAAGTAGGGGTATTTTGGAAGATTTATTTTTGCAAACCAGGTACTTTTGTAAATATAGGGGGTTTTTAGTAAATTTGCAAAACATAGGTATTTTCGTAATTTTGCCAACTGGGGGTGTTTCAATAATTTCACAAATTTTGGTAGTTTTACAAATCCAGGGTATTCTGGGAAATTTTCACAAATCAAGGGTATTTTGGAAATTTTACAAAACTTGGGGGTATTTTGGTAATTTTGCAAAATAGGGTGGCTGGTCCCTTTCGGGTTTTAATTATAAATTTTGGCCTGTCAACAAGTCCTCATTGCTAAGGTGAACAGTCACTACGCACTAGATAGGATTCCCGAGAAGATGAGGTGAGTCACTAAGACCGCTTAAATACCAAGCTCTCCCTGAATCCAATCCTAGACATGCGTATGCTTGTTGCCACACCCTAACCCAGCGATTTGTTCACGGGTATATTTGCATAGATTAAGTCTGATGAATTTAAAGAGTTGTTTAACCTAAGCCTAAAGTCCATTAATGCCTAACATACTAGTCTACGTCCATCAAGCCCATCAAACCCAACATGCATATCTCATTAAGAGTTAGAATACTTACCTGCGTGGATCGGGTGCCGGTAGACTCGAAGGCCATATATCAACCCAAAGTATTTTTCTCCAATTCACATTGATTTTACAAAACACTACTAGACCCATTTCACAGCCCGAGTTTTACAACCGGGCTCTGATACCAAAATGTAACACCCCAAACCCGGCCCAAACGTCACGACCAGATCTGGTATGCTACGGGTTAACAGTTGAAAACTTCTCTTTGAAGGGATTTGAAATCTCAGTTTGTCTAAGTGGGTATTTCATAAATAAGTGCTATTTGTAGAAAACCTTTGTAGTTTTTTTTTCAAAAACATATCTTTGCGTTAACCGTGTTTGAAATTCCCATTTCATTACTTATAAGAATTAAGTCTTTAAAACAAATTCAGAATATAAACATTAACACATATAAATTGATAACCTAAGCTATGGAGCCTTATTACATAAATGGTCCCAAAATTAAAACTTAAAGGAAAACCGAAAATAATTTATGGAAATAAAAACTTGATGGCCCCTCGAGTCCGCCTCGGCTCCCATATCCACGATCTACTGCTCATCTGAAAAATTAAGGAAAATAAAGGGTGAGTCACCAAGTCTCACTGTGCAAATCCCGAAAACACATAAATGGCTTGAGGCCCACAAACACATTATGGGCCTTAGCCCATACACAATGGCAACAAAATATTTACACGCAACATGGCCCAACTCAACCTAAAAGTCCATCGTCTACACACCAGCCCGTACCAGCCAACACACCTCGGGGATTTCTACAATCAACCCACCAACCGCTACACACCATATCGACAGTCATGCTGCCTATTCCTAACAATCAAGAATAAACTTAACGTGGCTTAGCCACCGATCACTATTGTGACCTAATTTTATGATTCGTGGTATAACCACCGATCACCAAGTGACCTATTAACATGCTCTTCCCCTTCATCATATTAACCCTATCCCATGCATACATCCATGCAGAATCAAAACAATATACTACTTAAAAGATCACTGATTATTACATACATCGATACACATAGATAAGTTTCTATGGTTACGTACCTGGCATCCCTTGCCTACCCTTTTCGGGTAATCTGACTGTCTATACAGTGTTTTTCAGGCTTTTAGCCCATAACATATATATAGTACAGATTAATTAGTGTGTTAGAGATCTACACACCTGATTACAGTCAAGACGAGACTTTCTATGTCGACACTATCAGAAGTCGATACGACTGCTATCTACCTAAGGTGTTGTTCTAAAGCCGGTCCACAACTCGGTGGCCAATCCCGTACTACTGACACCGCTCGTTTCTTAAACTTAGGGATTGGGTTTACAGATCCAATCCCCTCCTTCGCCTGATCGACATGTGATTCCATCAAAAGACCTTATCAGTTGCTACCATCACAACATATGGTTACTTTATCAGCCACCTCTTCCTTCCTTTTATCAGTTACTTTATCAGCCATATTATCCCATTATCCATCAATTATTCTTCCTAATTTCAAGCATTCTAGCCGACTCCAACTTGCTTTCCCTTGCCGCCAATATTAATTAAAATAGATGGGTAATGCGACTCGAACCTTGGACCTCCCATACTGCTTACTACGCCACCTCACAGTCCCTAAGTAACGCCTCTGCCCACTGGGCCACAAGCCCATTTTGTGTCTTATTTCACAAATAATATCTTTTAAGCCCTATCCTAACTGGCTTTCCACTAGAGTGTCCAAACAGAAAATTTTAACTAAGGCCTCGGCCCAATCCTGAGCCCAATCTGAACCCCCTTAAACACTCTAATTTAAACGTAACACACATCAAACGCAAAGGCCCATTAATTCAGGATGTTACATAAAATCATTTAAACAAAGTCAGGGATCAAAATGATATGCACACAAATGATTAGGGGCTAAACTAGTAAATATTCCAAGCTTCGAAACGCAGCATATTGATCAAGATTGAATCGAAAAACGAGCAAATTACAGATATGAATTGAAAAGCATAAAAAAATATTAGTGGCTTTAATCAAAAGACAATTTAACTAAGAAGGACTAAGTGAAGAAATATTCCGTTTTCACAAATAACACGTGGATCCTGTATTTTTGAATCGGGTCGGGTCGGGTCGGGTGACCTACATGGCATCGTTTAAAACTATGTCAAGGAGTCAAACGGCGCCGCTTTCCTTAATAGACAAAACCATGTTTAAAAAACAAATCAGAAACCATTTTGAACTAAGCCTAACCCTCTTTCATTTTTTGTTTCCAGCCGCAACCTCACTTTTTGTCGTAAGAAAGAGGCTATTCGACCACTACAACACCATGATACTCGATGGTTAATGGTGGAATCAGGCCTTTTCAAAGGCTTTCTTTCAAAACCGGCCGAATGCCTCCCTATTTCAAACTCCAAAAGACCTCTCCGCTTCGATTACAGCGAAGAAAGACGTCCAATGATATTTTCTGAAGGTAAACTCTCTATTCTTTTAATATTAATGTATCGAAAGAAAAAAATAAAGAAAGCGCTTGAAGCAGATTCAAAAGATAGAAAAATGTAATCGAAGAAAAACCTTTTCATTTCTGATTTCTATTTCTCTGTATTGGTATGTGCGTACTAAAATCGTCCCCCCTTACAAAATTTTCTGGCTTTCTTTTTTATAGCCGAGTTCAAAAAAATCAAAATAAGAAAAATACAATTGTTTCTTTTGATTTGTTGTGCTCTCTTGTTGTTGTTTTCGTAGGTACAAGGCCACGTACGGAGGCGTGGACGTGGCACTCGACGTGGGATGTACGGAGGTGCAGGTGCATGACGCGCGCGTGCGTGGGGGGCTGCTTGCAGCGCTACTTGGCTAGCTAGGGTTTTCTGAAATGTTTTTAGTTATTTGGCCGATCGGGCCACATTTTAAACATGGGCCAATTGTATTTTAGTTTTGGGCTATTTAATTTTTGGGTCTGTTTTGGGTTATGTATTGGGCTATGGACTTTTAATGGACTGGTTAATTATTGGTTTTTTTGTTTTTAATTGGTTTTTGTATTTTGTGGTTTGTAATGGGCCCGGGCAAAAATGGGCTCTTACAGCTGCCCCTCTTTGCTCATTGTTGTGTAACGAGAATAGAACAAAGACTTCAAAAAGGACCATTTTTTGCCTGGTTTTTGAGTCTTGGACTTTTTTAGGTGCATTTCGTCTTTGCGTAGCTTCATTCCATCCTGCTGCATCTTCAGGGGCTTGAGAACTGACACTTCGATCCACTCAAGGAAATTAGATTTGTGATCTGCTCCTGCAACTTCAGGATTGCTAGATTTGCTATCTTCAATCTACTCCACTGCAAACTCAAGGAGACAAGATCTAATGTTTTCGATCTGCTCCTGCAACTTCAGGATTGCCAGATCTGCTATCTTTAATCTGCTCCTGCGACTTCAGGATTGCCAGATTTGCTATCTTCAATCTGCTCCACTGCAAACTCAGGGAGACAAGAACTGATTTTTTCGATCTGCTCCTGCAACTTCAGGATTGCCAGATCTGCTATCTTCAATCTGCTCCTACAACTTTAGGATTGCCAGATTTGATATCTTCAATCTGCTCCACTACAAACTCAGGGAGACAAGATATGTTATCTTCGATCTGCTTCCTGCAACTTCAGGAATGCCAAACCTGTTATCTTCGATCTGCTCCACTGCAAACTCAGGGAGACGAGATCTGATTTTTTCGATCTGCTCCTGCAACTTCAGGATTGCCAGATCTGCTATCTTCAATCTGCTCCTGCATCTTCAGGATTGCTAGATTTGCTATCTTCAATATGCTCCTGCAACATCAGGATTGCCAGATTTGCTATCTTCAATCTGCTCCTGCAAACTCAGGATTGCCATATTTGTGATCTTCAATCTGCTCCACTGCAAACTCAGGGAGAAAAAGTTGTCTTCGATCTACTTCCTGCAACTTCAGGAATGCCAAATCTGTTATCTTCGATTTGCTCAATTGCAAACTCAGAGAGACAAGATCTGTTAATTCACCAATCTTGTGACACCATCCTCTGGGGGATCTGTCCTGTAAAATCAGTTTTATGTGTTTATGCTTATGCAAAATGGTTAGGATGCAATGATCAGAATGAATTTAATGCTTCTAACTAAATGTTTTATGGACGACATTTGTATGAATGCAGAATGTCATGAGAATGGTCTTTTTACAAAGATTAGGATGAAATGATCAGAATGAATCAAATGCCCCTAAATAGATGTGTCTTATGGATGACACTTGTATGAATGTAGAACATCATGAGAATGATTTCTTACAATGATTAGGATGCAATGATCGGAATGATTCAAATGCTCCTAAATGTGTTTTGCATGAATGTAGAATTTCATGAGAATGATCCCTGCTTAAGGTGTCATCGTTCATTGTTCATCAGGGTAATATGTTGCCCTCTTGTTCGGCTAGTATTCTTGATAGAAAACCCAAGAAAACAAATATCTTGCTCAACAGACTTCCCCCACTGTAACTCCAGGGTTCATCTCTTTGTGACTTAGGGGTATCGGATTTGAATCTTTTCCACTGCGATTTCAAAATGTAGGATTTGTTTCTTCTTCAATCCACCCCATTGCTATTCGAAGGTATAGGATCTGTATCAACTTCCATCTATCCACTATAACTCGGGGGTATAAGGTCTGTAGCTTCTTCCATCAACTGATCACTCTTCAAGTGACTCAACCAGATGTGTACGCATGATGCTCGCATGAATGCAGAATACCAATTTTTCTCGAGAATGATCCCTATTTCACACTTGGGTTAACGATGCCCACTGATGCGAGTTTTAAACAATAGTCCTATTTCAAGTTCTTGTATTATTCAGAAACTTCCAGAGTAATATGCGAAACTCCTTTTATGAAAGTATTATTAGTCCACAAATTGTTATTTCAATGCAAAATGCCTGAGAAAGATCATAACCATGGACAAGAAGGAAATTGATTAGGAGCATAGCTAGAAACAAATAAGCTAAGCAAAGATAGCAATCGCAATTAAGAAGGAAATTTGTTGTGAACATATTTTGAAAAGAATCACAAATAGCAAATCTAAAGTGGGCAAAATGGAAACTAGGTGCCCCAAATATCGCAGTCTGAGCTTCTCTGTTCCAACTTCTTGAGGACCTTTTTAAGCTCAATATGTGTTCAGGGGATCTGGTGTACTTTGTCGATGCCCCAAGACGTAGCATATTTCTTCATTGTTAATTCAATCATAGCAAGACTATTGTATGCCGCGGTTTTGATCAAAATTTGAGCCGCCCTTTTCGGGTTTTCAACTCAACTCCCCTTTGGTCTCGAAGCGCCTTTTGTGGGTTTTCACCTTGGCCTTTCCTTCTTCTTTCTTTTTCTTTCCTTTCCCTTTTTTTTTTTAAGTTTCTAAATTCACCGGATTGGACAGGTCCTTGCCATCTATTTCAGACAATACCCATGCTTCTCTAGAATAGGCCTTCTTTGCTGTATAAGGTCCTTCCTAGTTTGGCATCCACTTTTTTCTGAAATCTCTTTTGTATGGGAAAAGTCTTCTTCAAAACCATATCATGAAATTTTCTAGGGCGAATCATTTTTATTGTGAGCTCGCATCACCTGACTGTGACATAGCTTTTAACATCAACTGATCATATTGAGATTGGATCTATTCTGCCTCATCCAATTTCAGCTCCGACAAAATTTCGACTCCAATGGGCAAAACCAATGAGAAATGTGTTGCCTCCGTGACAGTCTTGGCCAACGTTTGATAAGCATAGAGGGTAAATAGTAACTTCTGTATGCCAATCCTTACAAGTCTTGGTCTTTTTATGATCTTTTGTTTTTCTTTTGGTTGTTTTTGCTGCATTGATATGTGGCACCTGATCTTTGAATAGACCGCAGACTTTTGACATTGTGCGGTTGAATGTGATCTTTTTGACCCCTTTTTTTCTTTCTTTTTTTTTGGTCTAATAACTATTGAATTTGTAATATTTGCACATGAAGTGACTTTTACCATCTTAGTGAAGTAACCGACATCCACGAAAATGAATCGATGTTGGCTAGAAGCTTTTGATGAGACTGGCTTGGTAACATCTATGCCCCACATATAAGAGATCTTATTTCTGCATTGAGCTAGGCTTTGATCTTCATCTCCTTCCTTGGCTCGCGACGTTGGATCTGTTTTTCATCCAGTATTAACAAATCAAAAGATGTGTTACAATTTCTATCGTCTTCAGAGTCCTGCGATCCCTTAGACCCATATTTCATTCAAAAAGGGAGTCAGTAACAGTGTCGCCCATGTCATTGATATCTGGGGACCCATTGTGGGTACGAAAGCAAATTCCAAAGAATAAATGATTCTAAAGATGATTATTTATATGGTATGGTTATAAATAAAAATGAAAGAATATTCTAAAAACCAAAGAAATAATAAAAGATATTTGCTTAAAAGATGCATCTCATTGAAATAAGAGTTCTGGACACAGGCCTATTTCACAAAAGAAATCTTATTGCTCCTAGGCTTAAAGCAACAAGTGCATTTTGTACATTACTCCGAGTCAGCTCTAAATACTATAGGAATTTCTTTCGCAGTCCAATTGTTCAAAACGCTCCGAGGTTCGTAAGGGCAGATATCCGACAAGGTCCCCCTTTCAGTGATTTCTTCATGTATGGCATTAATATGTACATTTTCCAACATTTCTTCAATGTCTTTTTCCTCTATCGCATTTACTCCAACATCAGTGTGATTTGGTAGCAGATTATCAGCATTTAACATATCAGCCACTTTTACAACACCCAGCTTAATAAGTCTTTCCACGACTTTCTTAAAAGCAACCCAATTTTCTATTGAATGCCCCGAAACTCCTGCATGATAGTCGCATTCAGCATTTTCATCGTACCATTTGGGGTACGGGGGCTGCAATGGTGCCAAGTAGAAAGGGGACACTATGTGCTCATCAAATAATTTCTAATATAGCTCTCGGTATGTTATTGGAATAGGGGTGAACTGAAGCTTTTCTGTATTCATCCTTTGCCTAGATTCATTCTTTGAAGGAGTCTGAAGGTTTGTAGTTGTCATCCTTGGTGATCCCACAGTAACTTGCTTTGAATAACCCTTATTGTATGCTCCCACATTGTTTACCTCGTTTTCTTTCTTCCTCAGGGCTGACCTTTTGCACTTTCCCCTGCATCTATTTTACTGCTTCTCACAGCATTTTCGATCATCTCACCGGTCATTACTATGTCCGAGAAACTTTTCGTGGTACTCCCCAACATATGGTCGATAAATGGGGCTTTCAAGGTGTTGATGAAGAGCATAGTGGTTTCTGTCTCCAGAAGAGGTGGCTGAACCTGTATGGCAACCTCTCTTCATCTTTGTGCATATTGCCGAAAACTCTCGCTTGGTTTCTTCTCCATATTTTGCAGGGAAATTCTGTCAGGGGTCATTTCTATTACGTGACCGTACTCTTCATAAATTCCTGTGCTAAATCCCTCCTAGAACCAATTTCGGTACGGCTCAGCTGATTGCACCATTTAGATGCTGCTCCCGCCAAACTGTCTTGGAAGCAATGAATCATCAGTTGGTCATTATTAACGTACCTAATCATTCTCCGGCAAAACATAGTTATGTGAGCCTCTGGGCAAGTAGTCCCATTATATTTTTCAAATTCTGGCACCTTGAATTTGTGGGGAAGTATTAGATCTGGCACCAAACTTAGATCTTTAGCATCGATTCCATATTGCCTATCAGCGCTTTCCATGGCCCTAAATTTGTCTTCCAACCATTTGCATCGCTCCTCTAACTGTTTTGGCAATTCAGCCCTTGCCCTTTCTCTCTCTGCTGCCTCATCAAAGTCGGGAATATCAACATTAATTGGATGATCCACTAAATTAGAACCCGATCCAGCTTGAAAATATGGCGGCATCGAAACACCTTGAAATTGCTGAGGTTTAATTATGACGGATGTCTTTCGTGGATGCACTTCAGGATGTGTCGGGGTAAGACTCGGGAGAGATAGTCGCTCCTCACTATCTTCAACAGTGTTAACCACCGGGGTTTTCCCTTTGTCTGCCAGTAATTGAGTTAATTGGGACATCATGGTTTTTTGTGATTCCATCATTTTGTCCATCATATCCTGCTAAATCTTAGCAATCTGCTCTTCCATTTGGAGCTGAAGTTTTTCCTGCATCTCCCTTTGGAGTTGTTCAAGCTTCTCTAATCTCTGATCCATATCCTTCGTCCTAGTTTGTGTAACACCCCAAACCCGACCCAAACACTACAACCGGATCTGGTATGTCAGTAAGGAAATTTTATAAAAAGACGGGGCACTTTGGAAAACAAATATCAGGTTTAAATATTTATACCGAAAACTTAATAATTTATTAAGTTGTATAAGATATAAAGTTATAAAATGCCTTGCTGGATTTTAAATAAAAACCGATATTTTGTACATGTCTTAACTTAATTTAAATATAAAATTTAAATGCCCAGTAATAAAAGCCCAACATAAAACCAATACATAAATAATAGTCTAGTGGCCCAAGGCCTTATTACAACGAAATTTAAAACCCTTAATCAAAATATTAAAAACAATATTCTAAGTAAAATCTTCTGCTGGATCAAGAACTCTCTCGCATGGCCACCTCGCGCTCCTCTCCAGCCCAGTCCATTGCACTAGGTGCTACCTAAAATTGTTAAATAATAGGGTGAGTCGCGAGACTCAGTGTGCAACCCTCATGCACCATTAGATTTGGGCCTTAACCCCACAGAACATATAACAGAATATAATATATCAGAAAATATGCAAAGCCCAACCCCAATCCTAGGTTTCCATCCGCTACACGCCACCCTTACCTGCTAGTCACACCATTTGGGGATTTCTACAATCAATCCACACCGCTACACACCATTGATGGCAGACATGCTGCTCATCGTCAGATCATGGCCGTAGCCACTACAACAGGTCATGGAAAAAGGCACTACAATAGGTCACGGCAGAAGCCGCTACAACAGGTCACGGCAGAAGCCGCTACAACAGGTCACGAGAGAAGCTGCTACAACAGGTCACAGCAGAAGCCACTATAGCAAAACACTTCCCCTTTCAATAAACCCAACCCCATGCAGTCACAGAAAATAACATACTTATCACATATGTCACCTTAACAGGAACATTCACTTAGGAATGATAGATATCACTAACCTGGTGATTCGCTTTTACCCTCCTCGGGTTTCAACTATGATGCCGGGATTTCGGCATTTATTAGAATATAACAGATTTATAACAAATTTTAACAGGCAATCTAAATGGTGTGGAAGTGTTACACACCTGATATCGCGTAGTTTTACTCCCTTAGTTAAATCCTTACTATCTGGATCTACAACCCTTAGTCTAAAACCTTGCTCAAAAGCCGGAAGAACACGAAGATTTGGGCTCCCCTACATTCGGCCAAGGGTTAATAAATACCCAAATTTACACGTTAAAAATCAATAGATCTCCTTACCTTGAAATCCCGAAAGTAACACGATTCGAGTGTTACTGAACTCTATCTTAGAGATCTAAGGGAGTGACTCCCCTTCAAATCCCGGAATGCCGCAAATAAGAGAAAAACTTAAGATTAGTTCTTTATAGCCATTCGGCTAGAGTCCCTAAAAAGCCGGGAAAGATTTAAATCTTACGAATCAATACTTACCTTTAGTTTCCTTCGTGATTCAGCACAAGCAGATACCTCAGAGAGAATTCAGCAAACACAGGAGATGAGATCTAAGGATTTCGACTTTTATGGAAATCCCGAAAAAGATGAACTGATGCATTTTCGGCTTTTAGAAGAAAGAAGAGAGAAGAATAGTGGAGTTTTCGGCTTTTAGAAGAAAGAAGAGAAAAGAACAATGGAGTTTCGGCTTTTGAATCAAAGTGAAGATGAGGGAATAGGGTTAGGAATTTCGGCTTCTACTCAGAGGAGAAGAGAAAGAAAAGATGGAAACCCTAAATGTCGAAAAATAAAGAAGAGAACCCTTCCTATTTATAGAAATTTCGGGACTTACCTATGAAAAACCGAAAGTGCCCTTCCTGATAACTAAAAATTAAGCAAATAAAAAGGGAAAATTCGGCGCCCCTTTGCCATAAAGGAACCGATTTCTTCCCTCCTCTAGGTGATGGAATTTCGGCCAACACCTAGCCTTGCAGATAGCTCCTATCTTTTCTCTTTTTATCTTCCATATTATCAACTATAATATCTACATTATCCCATTCACATAAATCCTCCTATTTTTGAGCCTTGTTGCCATCCACTCCACCTAACCCTAATGCCAAAAATTAGCTAACTTAAATTAAAATAATTGGGCTCCATGAAACTTAAATTTGGGCCCCTTACTCCCTTGTGTGGCGTCACCTCCTAATATTGGGCCACAAGCCCACTTTGGTATTTTAAACGCAGATACTACCTTTTAAACCCTATAATGCCCAAACAGATAATTTTAATCAAGGGCTCTACCTAAGCCTGAGCCCAATTTGGACCCCTAACAGTTAAATTAACACATTACACATGTTCACCCATTAAACGCATAGGCCCAAAAATTCAGGATGTTACAGTTCTACCCCCTTAAAGAAATTTCGTCCTCGAAATTTCCAACTAACTATTAATTATACTACCCAAGTCTCACCACTATGCTTTCGCTGCGCACTCTAATTTAATAATATATAAGCATTGCACGCATACAGTTTCTATACCCAAAAATATAGCATCCACACAAAACATACCCGATTTAATGGTGATTGAACAATCCCGAGCCCTATGCTCCTCAGACCCGCATCTTAAACACATTCCTGACTTTCTCCAACATTCACCCGGATGACGCCTTCTACAATATTTGCAAACCCGAAAGTTTAGACGTACCTTAACATGCTTCGCAGAACGAGACTGCAACCCTCGAAAATTACGATCTCTTTTTTTCTTACAGTCCACGCACCCAAACTGAAGTGTTTCACCGATTTCTTTAACCTCCTTTAGTACCTCCCTAACTAGCTGAGTCAGCACATTAGTCCTAACACTTCCACGGCCTCGGCCGTGGCCTCTTTTTCCTCTTCTAGCGCCCATCATTGATTCTCGTATTATCTGAATTAGAAATTTTATGAATTATTAATTTCTTTCACTGATTAACCATGAACAATCTTATGGGAAGTAGTTTTAAGAGTAGTTCTTTCGAATTCGAACCTATTTACAGTTTCAGTCTCAAGTTTATCTCCTAATTCTAGAAACCACATACATTCAACCATCACACATCAACAAACATATAACATCCATGAACTCACATTCATCACATAAGGGTATCTTCGTCATTTCACTACCCAGGGGTATTCTCGTAATTTACCCTATAGGGGTATTTCGGTAATTTTGTAATCCTAGGGTATTTTGGTAATTTTTTTAAATCAGGGGTACTTTGGTCATTTTGCAAATCAGGGGCAGTTTAGTAATTTTTTTACAAATCAGGGATATTTTCACGAATTTTTTTTTAAAAATAGGGTTATCTTGAAGGATTTGATTTCAAAAGAAAATAGTAGTGTTCAGGTGTTTGTGAGTTTTTGGTTGTTGTCGTGTGTTGTGTGAGAGTTTTTTTTTTCCTAAGGAAAAATTTCGTTGACTTTGTAAATCGGGGTATATTTGCAAATCATGGGTATCTTGGTATTTTTTTTTCCAAAATAAGGGTATTTTAGCGATTTTGTAAAAATAAGTGGCTGGTCCCTTTCGGGTTTTAATTATAGATTTTGGCCCGTCAACAAATCCTTGCGGCTAGGGTGAACAGTCACTACGCACCAGGTGGGATTCCAGCGAAGAGGAGGTGAGTCACTAGGACTGCTTAAGTACCAAGCTCTTCCGGTCCAATCCTAGACATGCGCATTCCTGTTGCCACACCCTAGTCTTGCGACTCGTCCACGGGTTTGTTTAGGGGAATTAAGTCTTATGAGTTTTAGGAAATTGTTTAAACCAGGCCTAAAGTCCATCAAGTTTTAATCTAACTAATCTACATCCCATAGAGCCCATCAAGCTCACATATATTTCACACAATGGTTTAGAATACTTACCTGGCGGACTTGGGCCGGAGACGTAGGTGCCATGCCGAGCTAACAGACCTGTTATCATTTAAAAACATGCATGTTTCAAAAGCCCATATTTAGAAAATGTTTTGAGCCTAAAAACCCCAAGGCCGAGTTTTGAACTGGGCTCTGATACCAATTTGTAACACCCAAACCCCACCCAAACACTACAACCGGATCTGGTATGTCACTAAGGAAATTTTATAAAAAGACGGGGCACTTTGGAAAACAAATATTAGGTTTAAATATTTATGCCGAAAACTTACTAATTTATTAAGTTGTATAAGATATAAAGTTATAAAATGCCTTGGTGGATTTTAAATAAAAATTGAGATTTTCTACATGTCTTAACTTAATTTAAATATAAAATTTAAATGCCCAGTAATAAAAGCCCAACATAAAACCAAAACATAAATAATAGCCTATGGCCCAAGGCCTTATTACAACGAAATTTAAAACCCTTAATCAAAATATTAAAAACAATATTCTAAGTAAAATCTTCTGCTGGATCAAGAACTCTCTCGCATGGCCACCTCGCGCTCCTCTCTAGCCCGGTCCATTGCACTAGGTGCTACCTGAAATTGTTAAATAATAGGGTGAGTCGCAAGACTCAGTGTGAACCCTCATGCACCATTAGATTTGGGCCTTAACCCCACAAACATACAACAGAATATAATATATCAGAAAATATGCAAATCCCAACCCAAATCCTAGGTTTCCATCCGCTACATGCCACCCTTACCTGCCAGTCACACCATTTGGGGCTTTCTACAATCAACCCACACCGCTACACACCATTGATGGTAGACATGCTGCTCATCGTCAGATCATGGCCGTAGCCACTAAACAGGTCATGGCAAAAGCCACTACAACAGGTCACGGCAGAAGCCGCTACAACAGGTCACGGCAGAAGCTGCTACAGCAGAACAATTCCCCTTTCAATAAACCCAACCCCATGCAATCACAGAAAATAGCATACTTATCACATATGTCACCTTAACAGGAACAAACACTTAGGAATGACAGAGATCACTAACCTGGTGATTCGCTTTTACCCTCCTCGGGTTTCAACTATGATGCCAGGATTTCGGCATTTATCAGAATATAACAGATTTATAACATATTTTAACAGGCAATCTAAATGGTGTGGAAGTGTTACACACCTGATATCACGTAGTTTTACTCCCTTAGTTAAATCCTTACTATCTGGATCTACAACCCTTAGTCTAAAACCTTGCTCAAAAGCCGGAAGAATATGAAGATTTGGGCTCCCCTCATTTGGCCAAGGGTTAATAAATACCCAAATTTACACGTTAAAAATCAATAGATCTCCTTACCTTGAAATCCTAAAAGTAACACGATTCGAGTGTTACTGAACTCTATCTTAGAGATCTAAGCGAGTGACTCCCCTTCAAATCCTGGAATGCCGCAAATAAGAGAAAAACTTAAGATTAGTTCCTTATAGCCATTCGGCTAGAGTCCCTAAAAAGCCAGAAAAGATTTAAATCTTACGAATCAATACTTACCTTTAGTTTCCTTCGAGATTCGACACAAGCAGATACCCCAGAGAAAATTTTGCAAACACAGGAGATGAGATCTAAGGATTTCGGCTTTTATGGAAATCCCGAAAAAGATGAACTAATGCGTTTTCGGCTTTTAGAAGAAAGAAGAGAGAAGAATAATGGAGTTTTTGGCTTTTAGAAGAAAGAAGAGAAAAGAACAATGGAGTTTCGGCTTTTGAATCAAAGTGAAGATGAGGGAATAGGGTTAGGAATTTTGGCTTCTATTCAGAGGAGAAGAGAAAGAAAAGATGGGAACCCTAAATGTCGAAAAATAAAGAAGAGAACCGTCCCTATTTATAGAAATTTCGGCACTTACTTATGAAAAACCAAAAGTGCCCTTTCCTGATAACTAAAAATTAAGCAAATAAAAAGGGAAAATTCGGCACCCCTTTGCCATAAAGAAACCGATTTCTTCCCTCCTCTAGGTGATGGAATTTCGGCCAACACCTAGCCTTGCAGATAGCTCCTATAGTTTCTCTTGTTATCTTCCATATTATCAACTATAATATCTACATTATCCCTATCACATTAATCCTCCTATTTTTGAGCCTTGTTGCCATCCACTCCACCTAACCCTAATGCCAAAAATTAGCTAACTTAAATTAAAATAATTGGGCTCCATAAGACTTAAATTTGGGCCCTTTACTCCCTTGTGTGGCGTCACCTCGTAATAATGGGCCACAAGCCCACTTTGGTATTTTAAACACAGATACTACCTTTTAAACCCTATAATGCCCAAACAGATAATTTTAATCAAGGCCTCTACCTAAGCCTGAGCCCAATTTGGACCCGTAACAGTTAAATTAACACATTACACATGTTCACCCATTAAACGCATAGGCCCAAAAATTCAGGATGTTACAGTTCGGGTAGCGTAAGGATGTTTGGTTTTGTTGGTGTCCAGGTAATGCTGAAATAATTTTAATCAATCAGGGTCCTCTCATGAAATCTAATGCATATGATGTAATGCCATGTAAATGCATGCAATGAATGTAAAAAGGTGTCGATTCTAACTCAATTTCCTTTAGAAAACTTTACTAGAGGACAAAGCTCTTTACATGAAACAGACTACAAATATACGAACATCCATATTGTCTTCCGCTTCATCAGGAAATTTGTTCTCCATGCCGAGCTCCCTAATTTAGCAATCGAATCCGGATCGACATCTCTCTCCGATATGAAAATGCATGCTAAGTAACAAAGATAAAAAATCAGTACAATAGAAACGAAATTCAAAGCATGAAAAGAAATCATTCAAACTCCTATCTGAGTGGCCACTAGGGTTTATCACCGCTCTACCTAGAGTGGGCTCTTAGGGCTTTCTATATGCAGTTCGGTTCTAGAGTTAAGGTACCTGAACCAACAGATTCCTCAATCCTCACCCATTATAGACTCATACAGATCGAGTTCGGTTCAGGGGAATACATTTCCCTATGGCTGCACGTAGATGAAAATCTCACGAACACATAGGTACGGTTGTATCCCGAAAGTGATTCATTATCTTGCACAGAGGTGAAAACCTCACGAAGGAGTAGCTTCTCACTCCCACTTAAAAGGGTATGACCCGACGGTCATGCAATATGATGCAAAAGTATTCTACAAAACTCGAACCATAGCAATCAAACGAAATGATGCAAGCGAATGCAATAAAAGGATCGTAATTTTTCAAATCAATTTTTTGATTTTCAACAACAGGACAGAAATTAATCAATTTATGGCCTGACTCTCAACCAGTCCTCAGTGGAGTCGCCAAGCTATCGAAACCATTTTTTTAATCGAGGTTGAAAAACGGGATCGACTTTAAAAAATATGGAAATGGAGTCGCCACCGATCTTTTATTCGAGGTGTGATCTGATCACCTTGAGATGGATTATTTTAATAAAACATTTTGATTTATTAAAACAATAATTTTGGTCTGCAAAATCTAAGAAAATAGGTTCGGGAGTCGGTTACACACGAGGAAGGATTAGCACCCTCGCAACGCCCAAAATTGGTACCAAATTGATTAATTAATGTCTTAATGCTGAAAATTTGAAAAGATTCTAGATTATGATCCCTTTATTTAATATTTATATGTATTTGGACAAAACCGTATTGGATGCCAAAGCTCCCTATTTCGGAGAAATAAAATGCCATACTCAGTAAGTTAGGTCATAACATCTTATATTCTCGAAGTTGGATTTATCCTTCGACTTTCAATACCTGTATATTTAAAAAATAAGAAGGATATTCCCTTATTTGGGTCAAATGAAAAATCGCAACCCAGTAAGTTAGGGCACTATTTCTCAAACTTCCCGAATACGGAATATTGCCTTTGTTCTTTTTAAAAATCTTATCTCGAGATAATAAAATATCACATCGAGTAAGTTAGGGTGCAATATCCCAAAAATCTGAAGATTAAGTTTTTTATTTGAAATATTACGTATTTTGATTTAAGAGGGAAAGGATACTCGGTTGCTAGGTTTTAAACGAGGAGAATCGGAACTCAGTAAGTTAGAGCACGATTTTCTCGAAACCTCTAAACACGAGCCTTGCCTTATAATTTTAAAACTGAAATGACATTAAAACACTACACTTTTCGTGAGATACAATGGAATACTAATATACCAAGCAAGATATTAATCAAATATTTCAAATAATGAATCACCAATAATTACTAGTTACAAATTAACAATTTATCATTCATACAATAGCAATAATCATATAACACAATTTCGACATTAGCAATTGAAGAAAATGGAGCAAAATAAAATAATATATAACTAATCATAAGAAATGAACCAAAATCCATTAATAAATAAGTTTAAAATAAATGATGTAAAAAAAATTCAAAATAGATAAATAAAATCTGAACTAAGGCCTATAAAATAATTTAATATAAGAGATGTAAGAAGTTTAAAACAATATATAAGAGAGAAAATTATGATATGCAACAATTTTAAAGGAATAATATATATACAAAAAGAATAAACCATATAATATGAAAACAAATCTAAAATAAATAATATATGTAAAAGTTCATAGTAGATAATATATATAATTATTTTAAATAAATAGTAAAACGAACTTTAATAAACCTCATATTAGAATAAATTATACATATAAACAATAATTTAAAAAAAACAAATAGTTTAAATATTTATATCATATGATAAAATAGTTTAAAGCCTAATTAATAAATGAGTAAAATTGATAAAATTGCAAAGGTTGTGTGTGAAAACAATAAGGTACTTAATCGAAACAAAATAAAATTAAAAGACTGCATTATAATAAATAAAATCATGTAAACAAAGTCAGGGATCAAAATAATATGCACACAAACGATTAGGGGCTAAACTAGTAAATATTTCAAGCTTTGAAACACAGCATATTGATCAGGATTGAATCGAAAAACAAGCAAATTACAGACAATTTAAAAGACAATTTAACTAAGAAGGACTAAGTGAAGTAATATTCTGCTTTCACAAATAACACGCGGATCCTGCGTTTTTGAATCGGGTCGGGTCGGGTAACCTACACGGCATCGTTTAAAACTATGGTAAGGAGTCAAACGGCGCCGCTTTCCTTAATAGACAAAACCATGTTTAAAAAACAAATCAGAAAACACTTTGAACTAACCCTAACCCTCTTTCGTTTTTCGTTTCCAGCTGCAGCCTCACTTTTTGTCGCAAGAAAGAGGCCGTCCGACCCCTACAACACCATGATACTCGGTGGTTAATGGTCGAATCAGGCCTTTTCAAAGGCTTTCTTTCAAAACCGGCCGAATGCCTCCCAATTTCAAACTCCAAAGGACCTCTCCGCTTCGATTACGGCGAAGAAAGACGTCCAATGATATTTTCCGAAGGTAAACTCTCTATTCTTTTAATATTAATGTATCGAAAGAAAAAAAAAAATAAAGAAAACGCTTGAAACAGATTTAAAAGATAGAAAAATGTAATCGAAGAAAAACCTTTTCGTTTTTGATTTCTATTTCTCTGTATTGGTATGTGCGTATTAAAATCGTCCCCCCTTATAAAATTTTCTGGCTTTCTTTTTTATAGCGGAATTCGAAAAAATCAAAATAAGAAAAATACAATTGGTTCTTTTGATTTGTTGTGCTCTCTTGTTGTTGTTTTCGCAGGTACAAAGCCGCGTACGGAGGCGTAGACATGGCACTCGGCGTGGGTCGTACGGAGGTGCGGGTGCATGACGCGCGCGTGCGTGGGGGGCTGCTTGCGGCGCTGCTTGGCTAGCTAGGGTTTTCTAAAATGTTTTTAGTTATTAGGCCGACTAGGCCACAGTTTAAACTTGGGCCAATTGTATTTTAGTTTTGGGCTATTTAATTTTTGGGTCTGTTTTAGGTTATGTATTGGGCTATGGACTTTTAATGGACTGTTTAATTATTGGTTTTTTTTTGTTTTTATTGGTTTTTGTATTTTGTGGTTTGTAATGGGCCCGGGCGAAAATGGGCTCTTACATATGTAACTAGATTTTTCATGAAAATTGATTGTTTGAAAAAAAATTGCTTGTAAATAAATAAATAAAATGAATGAATAAATAAAAACTCTAGTAATGATAGAAGGTTTCAAAAAAGTGGCCGAATTTAGTAATTGGAATGAGGTGCTTGGGTTGTCATCTCATTTCGCGTAAAAAGGTTCGAGTGACAAATTGAAAACTTACAAACATTCCGCTAACTGAGCTTCCAAAAAAATAAATAGAAAAGAGACTATTTGAACTGAGTAACCGGGGTAGGGTGCTTGGGTTGTCATCCTAGTTCACATAAAAAGGTTTGACAACATCTAAAAAAAATTATTGCATGATTAATTAATAATACCTTGCAAATTTTGGTTTAAACTCAATTTAGTGAAATGATTTAGTTCACATGTTTCAGTTCTATGACACTTGGTGATCAAATTAGGTATTTTGAACATTTATTTATTTTTTCCTATACTGTTTACATTGATTAGGATGCGAAAATGAGGCTCAATTTGTAATAAATTATTTAATAATTTCTAGTGTTTGAAAGTACAATATCCTTGAGGGCAAGCATGAGCTAAGTATGAGGGATTTGATAACATGTTAAATTTGCATGATTTTTTGTATTTAATCCATTAATTCTTGAATTGATCCCTGCTAAATTAGTGATATCATGTTTTAATCCTGTCAGGTATGCAATTGGGATGCTATTAGTTAAAAATGACAAGAAAAGGACCAATTTACAGCATAGTCAGTAAAATGGGGTCAAATAAAAATCGTGGAAATAGTCAAGGACTCATCAGATTTCTTTTGATTTTGTAAAAGCCAAAATTAGAAAAACATTTGATTTGATTTTATTTTGATTTTATTTTTTATTTAATTTTAATTAAGTAATGGGTAGTTATTCCAAATTTAGTAAATCCTATGTATATAAATAGGGCCTTTATAGAAGCTTAAGGATACACTTGGTTTTCATTTTGGAATTAAATAAGAATTATTTCTTTCTTTCTAATTTCATGCGTCAGTAGCTTACTGCTACCCTATTCCCAATTCCTTGTGTTTGCAAAAATCAGTTTAATTGCTTTCCAAGTCCCTTCCCTTCCAAACTTTCACCATTTTCATTCAAATCCACTCCATAGCCAACCAAAGCATGATTAAATTCGGGCTTCACTAAATTCTAACTTAGCTATTGACCGGTATTCTTTCCGGTTAAGAGTCGTGAGATACGTATCCGTACTAAAAATCCTTCCAATCGGTATTCACTTTTTTCCTAAGTATCGGGATTGACAACTCATCCCTTAAAGTTAACTCAATTTCAAATCAAAAAGTACGTTGGGTTGGATTCGTGTTTGCGGACAGTTGGGGAAACAAGTCGGCCGTGCTGTATTCGGATCTCCAAGAACAAATCAAGGGAGAAGTGATTGGGTTTAAACGACCCGTGAAACACCCCAAACCCGGCCCACAAGCCCGACCGGATCTGGTATGCTTCTCGATAAAAACTCGTTTTGTCGTTTTGGTAAAACATGAAATTTTCATTAGAGTAAGAGAAAATATTTGAAATATGTACTTGTTAAAAATCAATTTGTAACTTAATTTTAATATACGATTATCGAAAATATTTAAGTAATTTAAATAAAGTTGATCGTAGCGGAATATAAATTAAAATGTAAAAGAAACATAGCTAATGGCGGCCTTATTACAAAAACATATCCCAAAGTTAAATCTCAAAATATATAGGAAACGTAATAAATTTAATAATAAGGAAAACCCAATTAAATTGAGCAATGGCCACCACATAGTCCACGCTGAACCCGGTCCAAATCATTGTGTATCACCTGAAACGATACCCCATAAAAGGGTGAGTCCGTAGACTCAATGTGTAACAATACACTAAAAGTCTAATAGATCATACAATAAAGCCCATTTAAATCACATTTAGCCATAAGCCCATAATATAGCAAATCAGATAATCACATGTACATATGAAATGAAATGCAATCCCGAACCCAACTTAGATATCCATCCGCTACACACCACCCGTACCAACCAATCACACCGTGGGGATTACTAAATCGACCCTCCATCCGCTACACACCATCGAAGGCAGTTGCTGTAGTCAACATGCACATCGCCTGTAATATCCCGGGTTAGGGGCTATTCTGTTGTGACTTTGTTTGCATGTTATTGGATCGTTATGTTGTCGTTTGTGTGATTTTGGGGCTTAGTTATGAACTAGAAGTAAGCCGGAATAGGTGGAAAAATTTTAGTTTTGAGCTAAGGTATGAGGGGCAGAAGTAGCTGGGGCTTAAGAGTTTTAATTGGCAAGAGTTATCACAAAAAGGGAGCTGGTGTAGTGGCAAGCTAGACGCCACTAAGGCTTTGTGTGGGTAACGCCTAATGCAAGGGTGTATGCCTTGTGTTCGAGCTGCGGAGTGGCCACTTTTTGGCACTCATTTTGACGGCATGGAGGGAGGAGTTTGTGGCAGTTCAAACTCTGCCTAAGACTAAGTCTTCCCATTTGAATGGAGGGTGGAGAGGGATTTTAGGAGGAAGACTTGGTAAACACATTTGAATGTGTGGCATGGAGTAGTTGGGGGGATCATGGCCGAATTTTAGGGGAGTTGGGATGTTGGTGGGGGAGTGACGGTCACATTTGGTAAAAAGCAAAGTTCCCTTTTGATACTTGTAGCCGTATTTTCTTCAAGGTTTCTTCTCATTTTCTTCACTTCTTGAAACCAAAATCCAAGTGAGTGACTCCATCTTTACTTTTTGCAAACCGAAAGTTTTCAATCATCTCTGTCCCCACCTCTCCAAAACGTTTTTCCACTTCTTTTCTTGCTAGCCGAAACTCCATTCTCTTAGAACACATCTTTTTTCTTTCATTTACAAGCCGAAAGTACCCTCCCTTATCCAACTTTTTCCTTTCTTTTCTTTAAACTCAATTGCCGATTTCCCCATTTCTTCCCACCTCTATTTTTTCCTCCTTTTTCTTTCAAGGCCGAAAATAAGAGTGATAAACCCCCCTAGCCGTACCTTTTGTTTGATTGTGGTGCAAGTGTGGACCGAACCTATCTTCTTCCCTAGTGGCGTCTTGGCCGAATAATTGGTTGGTGTTGGTAAGTGCTAGGCCGAATAGCCATTTTTCCCTCTCTAGTGCTTAATGGGTTTTTGATTGGATTATTAGCCGATTCTAGGCATGTGGTAAGGTGTGGTCTCTTTTTTCTTTCAAGGCCGAAAATAAGAGTGATAAACCCCCCTAGCCGTACCTTTTGTTTGATTGTGGTGCAAGGTGGACCGAACCTATCTTCTTCCCTAGTGGCGTCTTGGCCGAATAATTGGTTGGTGTTGGTAAGTGCTAGGCCGAATAGCCATTTATTCCCTCTCTAGTGCTTAATGGGTTTTTGATTGGATTATTAGCCGATTCTAGGCATGTGGTAAAGGTGTGGTCTCTTATGATTAAACTGATTGTGTGATAGGGCAATCAGGGAGTTCCAAGTAGTCAGGTGGAGCCTTCTCCCTTTGTTAACCAATTCGGTAAGTGATGGTGATATATCGTTCATGGTTTATTCGTGATTTCGATTAAGTCAAAGGTGATTTGTGATTCACTATTTTGATAGGGTGCCGATTGTTGAAGAAGGAACCACTGTGGGTTCGGATTTGGTAGGAAACCAAATCAAGTGAAGGTAAGGGTTGATAGCAATTCCTGTTGGCTTAAAATCCTGGCCGAATGGCTTTAGTACCTAACCCCTATGTCTTGGCCGATTGTAGGAGCTAGTAATCGGGGGCTTAGATCGTTTTCGTCGGGATTCTAGACTCGTATTTACCAGGTGTGTAACTAACACACCCATATTTAGTGATATTGTTATTAACCTGTTGGTCTATTAAAATCATGGCAGTTTGATGGATTGATATGATACCTTTTTTGGTATGACTTTGGACTCGGTAAGTCAATATTATTATTGTTGAGTTACTGTTGATTTATATGATACCATGGCTATGGTATATGTGACAGGGGACATGAGGTTAGACATATTAGCATGATATGCATGACTTGTATGATATGCATGATTACATGAGTATGGTATGTTGATGGGTGTTATGAGTGGAGGGAGCAGTGATATTTTATGCTGACGAGCACCAGTGTTTTGGTAACACACTTTGTGACTTTGGGTCACCAGAGGTTTGGCACCTCCAGAGGTTTGGCACCTCATTGCGACTCGTCCCTGGTTTGACACCACCGTGGGTTGGCCCCACTTGAGATATGGGATCGTCTGCTAGTGATTGGGTATCACACGATGGGTTGGCCCCATCACTCGATGATTGTGACTACGGTCACCAGTGCTTTGGTAGCACATTTGTGTCTTTGGGACACCAGAGGTTGGGCACCTCATGCGACTTGTCCCTGTGGTTTGACACCACCGTGGGTTGGCCCCACATGAGATATGGGATCGTCTGCTAGTGATTGGGTATCACACGATGGGTTGGCCCCATCATTGGATCTGTGACTTCGGTCACCAGTGCTTTGGTAGCACAAACGTGTCTTCGGGACACCAGGTTTGGCACCACAATGACGGATATTGTGTCTTTGGGACCAGTTTTGGTAACACATTGTGACTATATGTCACCAGTGGTTTGGCACCACCAGTGGTTTGGTACCACACGGGGTAGAAAAGGAGATATGGATGGTTAGGATCGGGTTGCATTAATTATGTTGCTATGTATGATGTGTGTGCATGTTGTTTCATCGGGAGCGGGATTATGCACTGAGTCATTCGACTCACCCTCTCCTTTGACATTTTAGGTGACTCGTAGGCGCGGACATGGAACCGGGATGGACTCGGGGTGCACATGCCATGCTTTAATAAAGTTTTACTCAGACCATTCCATTTGGGTACTTTAGTTTAATTACTTTCATTTGGTTTTATTTTGGATTGTAAGGCCTTTTAATTAGGTTTTATGATGTTGTCTTGAATAGATTTTAATCTGCTTAACAAAAAACTCGGTATAAATTTTACTAAATTTGGAAGGATAATGTTTCAAAACTAAACGCAATGTGTTTTAAACTATACCATCGGGTATCTCACTTTTTTGAAAGTAAACTCAAATGCTTTTCGAATCAAACTCTATTTCCTGCTAAGTCAAAAAATTATTTAAGAACACTAAGAAACTAATGAGGTTTTAAATGAATTTAACTCGTTTTAACCACATACTTTGGATAAGTTTTTAAAATATCCGGGTTTCAAATACATCCTCCGACTTCAAACAAGTCTACTCAACTTTTTTTCAAATACATGATGTTTCACCCAGTTTTTAGACGAAAAATTTAACCTCTCGAAAGTGCTTTTTCCCCCCGTAACATACCAGATTCGGACGTGGTGTCTTGTCCGGGTTTAGGGTGTTACAATTTTGGTATCAGAGCCAAGTTCAAAAGCTCGGCTGGGCCTGAGGCCCAAAATGGTTTCAAAAGTTTGTTTTAAGTGTTTTGGGTTTGAATATACGGTTTGAAAGGCATGGCACCGAGTCTCCGGCACCAGTTCGCCCAGGTAAGTACCCCTTACTATTGCTTGTGAATTGATTGGATGTGATATGATTTGATGAGTAGCAATAGTATACTTTAGAGATTGAAACTAATAGGATCTTGTGAACTCGCGAGAACAAATCCTCTTTAATATTCATAAGACTTGCTTTAAAACAGTGGAATAAATACTGATGCATAAAATTCTTTAATCAGATACGTAGAAAGATTAGTCATGAGCACTCGAGGCGGACGTGGTCGTAATACTCGTGGTAGAGGTAGGGGTAGGATGACAGTCTCTGAGCCCGTAGGATCTGGTCAGGGGTCAGAGAATGAGATACCAGTTCCGCCACCAGCTGGAGGTGGTGAGTTCCAAGATCAGACTGGAGATGACGTAGTGTCACAGGCGATGCTGCGAGTGTTGGAGAGGGTAGTTGGAGCAGGTGGTGGTGCAGGAGTGAGGAATCTGTTCCTGAGCAACTCCGGGCAAATGGGGCCGAATTCTTCCGAGGAGTTTCTGGTGTTGCTCCCAGCACTGCTGAATATTGGCTGGAGGCGACTGAGCGGATCATGGATGATCTGGACTTAACTGCTGAGGAGAAGCTGAAGGGCATCGTATCGCTTCTCCGGGATGAGTCATACCAGTGGTGGCTCACGGTGCGGGACAGTGTGGCAGCGGAGTATTTGACATGGGATTATTTCAGGGTTGCATATCAAAAGAAATACATCGGAGCTAGTTATATTGACTCCTAGAGAAAGTCATTTCTGAGGCTTGTTCAGGGGAGTAAATCTGTTGCGGAGTACGAGGCTGAGTTCTTGAAGCTGAGCAGGTATGCCAGGGGCATTGTGGCCACTGAGCATGAGAGGTGTGTTCGTTTCGAGGATGGTCTGCGAGACGAGTTGAGGCTGCTGATTGCTCCGCAGCAGGAGCGCGAGTTTGCTGTCTTAGTTGAGAAGGCTAAGGTAGCCGAGGGTGTTAAGGAGTCAGTGAGGCAGGGTATGGACAGAAATAGGAATAAGAGGAGCTTTGGGTCTTCTGGATCGTCGGGTAATCCGCAGAAGAGGCTAGACCGGGTGGGCCGAATCAGCCTGCTAGGTTTGTTGCTGCTAGGCAGGGACCGCCGCAGTGTAATCAGTGGGAAATCTCATTGGGGTGTTGCTGGACTGGGGAAAAGGTTGCTTCGAGTGTGGTTCTCTGGAGCACCGTGTGAGGGACTGCCCGCGTAGGTTGGCCAGGATTCAGTCTGAGAGTCAGGGCCGTAATCAGTTCAGAGGTAATGGACCGCCACCGCAGAGGGGCCGTGGTAATGGCAGAGGTGGTAATGGTTCTGGTCGGGGCCGTGGAGCACCGGGCAGAGGTGCGGGTAGTTCTGATGCCAGACAGCCTGGATTAGTGTATGCTGCGAGGCGCCGAGAGGAAGGCGACGCACCGGACGTCATAACCGGTACGTTTTTGATCTTTGGTTCTCCTTATACTGCTTCGATTGATGTGGGTTCAACGCATTCTTATGTTGCCAGTAGTATAGTCGAGACCATGGATTTAGACTCTGAGATATCTTCTAGGCAGATGACTGTGATTAGCCCTCTAGGTCACTCTGTAGTAGTAGATAAACTGTTTAGAGAGGTACCCCTAGAACTCCAAGGGGTAGTGTTTGCTGCTGATCTGATGGAACTGCCGTTTGGGGAGTTCGATCTGATTCTTGGGATGGATTGGTTGGTCAAGTACCAGGCGAGGTTGGATTGCGCGGCCAAGCGCATGGTTCTTAAGACGATTGATGGTGATGAGGTGGCTATGATAGGTAATAGGAGAGATTATTATCAAATGTGGTATCTGCTCTGAAAGCGGAGAAGATGGTCAGGAAGGGCTGTGAAGCGTACGTAGTTCATGTGTATGCCTTAGAGGCTAAAGAGTCTGCCGTAGAAAAGGTTCGCACTGTTAAGGAATTTGCTGATGTGTTTCCTGAGGAGCTTCCGGGTTTGCCGCCAGATCGAGAGGTAGAGTTCGGGATTGATCTGTTACCCGGGACTGCGCCAGTGTCTATTGCTCCGTATAGGATGGCGCCAAAGGAATTGGTGGAGCTTAAGGCTCAGATCCAGGAGTTATTGGATCGAGGTTTCATCAGGCCAAGTGTTTCGCCGTGGGGTGCGCCAGTACTCTTTGTTAAGAAGAAGGATGGCACGATGCGGATGTGTATAGATTACCGCCAGTTGAACAAGCTGACGATTAAAAACAAGTATCCGTTGCCACGGATAGATGATTTGTTTGATCAGCTGAAGGGTGCTGCGGTATTTTCGAAGATCGACTTGAGATCTGGGTATCATCAGTTGAAGGTTAAGGAGGCTGATATCCATAAAACAGCGTTTCGGACTCGGTATGGGCATTACGAATTTCTGGTAATGCCGTTCGGGTTGACTAACGCACCGGCAGCGTTTATGGATATGATGAATAGGGTGTTTCAGCATTATCTGGATCAGCTCGTTGTGGTTTTCATAGACGACATCTTAGTGTACTCAAGGACAGGAAGAGCATGATGTGCATTTAAGAGTGGTGCTGCAGATTTTGAGGGAAAAGCAACTCTATGCTAAGTTCAGTAAGTGCGAGTTCTGGCTTAGGGAAGTGACGTTCTTGGGTCATGTGTGTCGGCTGAGGGGATTCGAGTAGATCCTCGTAAGATTGAGGCAGTGTTGGATTGGAAGCCGCCTAGGTCAGTGGCTGATTCGGAGTTTTCTGGGGGCCGGATACTACCGAAGGTTTGTTGAGGGTTCGTTGATAACAGCGCCGATGACCAAGTTGCTGAGGAAAGAAGTTCCGTTTGTATGGACTGAGAAACAGCAGGAAAGCTTCGAGAAGTTAAAGAAGATTTTGACTGAGGCTCCGGTTCTAAGTCAACCTGAGGCTGGTAAGGAATTCACAGTGTATTGCGATGCATCACATACGGGCTTGGGTTGTGTGCTGATGCAAGAAGGTAAGGTGGTGGCTTACGCTTCTCGACAGCTGGGCCACATGAGGTCAACTATCCGACGCACGATTTGGAGCTAGCGGCTGTAGTCTTCGCCTTAAAGATTTGGAGGCACTACTTGTACGGAGAGAGATCGATAGTCTACACAGATCATAAGAGTCTGAAGTATCTCCTGACTCAGAAGGATTTGAATTTGAGGCAGCGCAGATGGGTTGAGTTGCTGAAAGATTACGACTGTTCGATCGAGTATCATCCGGGCAAGGCTAACGTGGTGGCAGACGCGTTAAACCGTAAGGTTGTTTCGGACTTAAGAGCATTGTTTGCCCATTTGAGTTTGTATGACGACGGGAGTATTCTGGCAGAGTTGCAGGTTAAGCCTACTTGGGTTGAGCAGATCAGGGAGAAACAGTTAGAGGATGAGGTTCTGAGTGCGCGAAGGGTGCAAGTGCAGAATGGTGGATTGGAGGGTTACAGCTTGTCTAGTGATGAGGTTTTGTGTTTCCAAGGTAAGGCTTGTATGCCTAAGGATGTTGAGCTGAGGCAAAAGATTCTTCAGGACGCACATAGCAGTCCTTATGCTATGCATCCTGGAGGTAGCAAGATGTATAGGGATCTTAGAGAGCAGTTTTGGTGGCCTGGCTTGAAGAAAGAGGTGACAGAGTTTGTTGGGAAGTGTCTGACTTGTCAGCAGGTCAAGGCTGAGCACCAGTTGCCGTCAGGTTTGCTTCAGCCTGTAAAGATTCCTCAGTGGAAGTGGGAGAGGATAACCATGGATTTTGTCAGTGGACTACCGCTTACGCCAAGTAAGAAGGATTCAGTTTGGGTAGTGGTGGATCGACTGACTAAATCAACTTACTTTATTCCAGTGAGGGTTGACTACTCACTTCAGAAGCTAGCGAAGCTGTATGTTTCAGAGATAGTGAGGTTGCACGGTGTGCCAGTTTCGATAATCTTGGATAGGGATCCCAGGTTTACATCGAGGTTCTGGAAAGCATTGCATCAAGCTCTGGGTACTCGTTTGGATTTCAGCACAGCTTTTCACCCGCAGTCTGACGGTCAATCAGAAAGGGTTATTCAGATCTTAGAGGATATGCTGAGGGGTTGTGTCTTGGATTTCAGAGGTAGTTGGGAGGAGTTTCTACCATTAGCCGAGTTTGCCTACAACAACAGTTACCAAGCGAGCATCAAGATGGCACCGTATGAAGCGTTGTATGGTAGGAAGTGTCGCTCACCTACGTGTTGGACGGAGTTGGGTGAACGTCAGTTGTTGGGACCCGAGTTGGTTGTTGAGACGGAAGATAAGGTTAAAGTGATTCAGGCTCGTTTGAAGGAAGCTTCGGACCGGCAAAAGTCTTATGCCGATCTTAAGCGAAGAGATATAGAGTTTGCTGTGGGGGATCGAGTTTTCCTGAAGGTCTCACCTTGGAAGAAGGTGTTGAGGTTCGGAAGGAAAGGCAAGCTAAGTCCGAGGTTTATTGGGCCGTATAAGGTTCTGAGGCGAGGGCCAGTGGCGTATCAGCTTGAGCTGCCAGCAGAGCTTAGTCAGATTCACGACGTTTTTCACGTTTCGATGCTTCGGAGGTATCGTTCAGATCCGTCACATGTGGTAGCGGGGAGGAGATCGAGGTGAATCCAGACTTGACTATGGAAGAAGAACCTGTGCAGATCCTAGATCGGGATGTGAAAGTTCTGCGTAGGAAGTCTGTGCCTTTGGTTAAGGTTCTTTGGCGGAATCATGGCGTAGAAGAAGCTACGTGGGAACCCGAAGATATGATGAGACAGCAATACCCGCAACTCTTCTGATCAGGTAATTTCGAGGCCGAAATTATTTTTAAGGGGGTAGAACTGTAATATCCCGGGTTAGGGGCTATTCTGTTGTGACTTTGTTTGCATGTTATTGGATCGTTATGTTGTTTTGTGTGATTTTGGGGCTTAGTTATGAACTAGAAGTAAGCCGGAATAGGTGGAAAAATTTTAGTTTTGAGCTAAGGTATGAGGGGCAGAAGTAGCTGGGGCTTAAGAGTTTTAATTGGCAAGAGTTATCACCAAAAGGGAGCTGGTGTAGTGGCAAGCTAGACGCCACTAAGGCTTTGTGTGGGTAACGCCTAATGCAAGGGTGTAGGCCTTGTGTTCGAGCTGCGGAGTGGCCACTTTTTGGCACTCATTTTGACGGCATGGAGGGGGAGTTTGTGGCAGTTCAAACTCTGCCTAAGACTAAGTCTTCCCATTTGAATGGAGGGTGGAGAGGGATTTTAGGAGGAAGACTTGGTAAACACATTGAATGTGTGGCATGGAGTTGGGGGGATCATGGCCGAATTTTAGGGAGTTGGGGGGGGAGTGACGGCATAGTAGTGTGATGTTGGTGGAGTGCCGAATTTTTTTTGGAATTTTGGCATTTTCGGTCACATTTGGTAAAAAGCAAAAGTTCCCTTTTGATACTTGTAGACGAATTTTCTTCAAGGTTTCTTCTCATTTTCTTCACTTCTTGAAACCAAAAATTCAAGTGAGTGACTCCATCTTTACTTTTTGCAAACCGAAAGTTTTCAATCATCTCTGTCCCTCTTTCATTGGTGTAGGCCGAATGCTCCCTCTCACCTATTTCTTTTGTTCATTGTGTTGAGCCGAAACCCCACCTCTCCAAAACCGTTTTTCCACTTTTTTCTTGCTAGCCGAAACTCCATTCTCTTAGAACACATCTTCTTTTCTTTCATTTACAAGCCGAAAGTACCCCCCTTATCCAACTTTATTCCTCTTCTTTTCTTTAAACTCAATTGCCGATTTCCCCATTTCTTCCCCTATTTTTCCTCCTTTTTCTTTCAAGGCCGAAAATAAGAGTGATAAACCCCCTAGCCGTACCTTTTGTTGATTGTGGTGCAAAGTGGACCGAACCTATCTTCTTCCCTAGTGGCGTCTTGGCTGAATAATTGGTTGGTGTGGTGCTAGGCCGAATAGCCATTCTTCCCTCTCTAGTGCTTAATGGGTTTTTGATTGGATTATTAGCCGATTCTAGGCATGTGGTAAGGTGGGTCTCTTATGATTAAACCGATTGTGTGATAGGGCAATCAGGGAGTTCCAAGCAGTCAGGTGGAGCCTTCTCCCTTTGTTAACCAATTCGGTAAGTGATGGTGATATATCGTTCATGTTTATTCGTGATTTCGATTAAGTCAAAGGTGATTTGTGATTAACTATTTTGATAGGGTGCCGATTGTTGAAGAAGGAACCACTGTGGGTTCGGATTTGGTAGGAAACCAATCAAGTGAAGGTAAGGTTGGTAGCAATTCCTGTTGGCTTAAAATCCTTGGCCGAATGGCTTTACCTAACCCTATCTTGGCCGATTGTAGGAGCTAGTAATCGGGGGGCTTAGATCGTTTTCGTCGGGATTCTAGACTCGTATTTACCAGGTGTGTAACTAACACCCATATTTAGTGATATTGTTATTAAACCTGTTGGTCTATTAAATCATGGCAGTTTGATGGATTGATATGATACCTTTTTTGGTATGACTTTGACTCGGTAAGTCAGTATTATTATTGTTATGAGTTACTGTTGATTTATGATACCATGGCTATGGGTATATGTGACAGGGGACATGAGGTTAGACATATTAGCATGATATGCATGACTTGTATGATGCATGATTACATGAGTATGTTGGGGTGTTATGAGTGGAGGGAGCAGTGATATTTTGTGCTGACGAGCACCAGTGTTTTGGTAACACACTTTGTGACTTTGGGTCACCAGAGGTTTGGCACCTCCAGAGGTTTGGCACCTCATTGCGACTCGTCCCTGTGGTTTGACACCACCGTGGTTGGCCCCACTTGAGTATGGGATCGTCTAGTGATTGGGTATCACACGATGGGTTGGCCCCACACTCGATGATGTGACTACGGTCACCAGTGCTTTGGTAGCACATTTGTCTTTGGGACACCAGAGGTTGGGCACCTCATTGCGACTTGTCCCTGTGGTTTGACACCACCGTGGGTTGGCCCCACATGAATATGGGATCGTCTGCTAGTGATTGGGTATCACACGATGGGTTGGCCCCATCATTGGATCTGTGACTTCGGTCACCAGTGCTTTGGTAGCACAAACGTGTCTTCGGGACACCAGTGGTTTGGCACCACAATGACGGATATTGTGTCTTTGGGACACCAGTGTTTTGGTAACACATGACTATATGTCACCAGTGGTTTGGCACCACCAGTGGTTTGGTACCACACGGGGTAGAAAAGGATATGGATGGTTAGGATCGGGTTGCATTAATTATGTTGCTATGTATGATGTGTGTTAGCATGTTGTTCATCGGGAGCGGGATTTATGCACTGAGTCATTCGACTCACCCTCTCCTTTGACATTTCAGGTGACTCGTAGGCGCGGACATGGTACCGGGATGGACTCGGGGTGCATGCCATGCTTTAATAAAGTTTTACTCAGACCATTCCATTTGGGTACTTTAGTTTAATTACTTTCATTTGGGTTTTATTTTGGATTGTAAAGGCATTTTTAATTAGGTTTTATGATGTTTATGTCTTGAATAGATTTTAATCTGCTTAACAAAATAACTCGGTATAAATTTACTAAAATTTGGAAGGATAATGTTTTCAAAACTAAACGCAATGTGTTTTAAACTATACCATCGGGTATCTCACTATGTTTTGATATAAAGTAAACTCAAATGCTTTTCGAATCAAACTCTATTTCCTGCTAAGTCAAAAAAATTATTTAAGAAACACTAAGAAACTAATGAGGTTTTAAATGAATTTAACTCGTTTTAACCACATACTTTGGATAAGTTTTTAAAATATCCGGGTTTCAAATACATCCTCCGACTTCAAACAAGTCTACTCAACTTTTCTTCAAATACATGATGTTTCACCCAGTTTTTAGACGCAAAATTTAACCTCTCGAAAGTGCTTTTTCCCCCCGTAACATACCAGATTCGGACGTGGTGTCTTGTCCGGGTTTGGGGTGTTACATCGCCCTTATAATCGTGGCATAGCCACCAGATAATTGTGACAGAGTCACCGGATTCATAGTATCGTGACCGAAGTCACCGGATTCATAATATCATGACCGAAGTCACCGGATTCATAATATCGTGACCGAAGTCACCGGATTCATAATATTGTGACCGAAGTCACCGGATACTGTGGTAAAACCACCGGAACACTTCCCCTTTCAATATTCCCATATGCCCATGCAATAACATTTTATTTCATTATCATGCCAAATACCACATAATCATATCAGAATCGGACACATATCATATTATGCATATAGCATTATTACGATGCAAATATCATGCCTTTGAATCATAAACCCAAAATCGTAATCAATTATTGAATATGTTTCATATTAAAAAATACATAGTACGAAGGAAAACGTACCTCAATTCATCATACCATTGAATGGTACCCGAAACCATAGTCATTTATAAACACATTTTTATCAATTAAGCTATTAATCTATTAGAAGTTTAGTATAAGTTACACACCTTGCAAACACAAAGAGCGATAGAACTTTAGGATTTCCGACTCTTGCCTACACGTCGACAGAACCTACATATCACTATGTGAGAAATCGTTTTTCACTAAAACGATATGGCCTTAGGCCGAATATCATTGTCCCTTACCTTGGATTCTTCAAACTCGAATGATTTCTCCCTAACGTTGACTACAAGAAAACCCCGAAAATCCTCCTTCAAAGGTTTAGCCACGGAGAAATAAGAGTATTAGATTCCTAAAAAAAAAATCGATTAATCCAAAGGGATAAAGAAGAAACGTTTGGTGGAAAATCCTTACCCGAAACACGATGATCGATTAACCCTTACTTGAACTATAAGGAATTCGGCCTTAGCAAAAGAAAAGAAAGAAAGAAATGATGAAAAAGTATGGAATGGTTTCGGCTATGAGGAAGAAAGAGAAAAGAGAATGAAAAAGTAAAAGAAAATAAAAGAAATGCTTTTGGTGTAAAGATAAATTCGGCACTAGAGAGGAAGAAAGAATGGTAAATGTCTTCAAAGATGACAATTTTGGTTCCAAAAGAAGTAAGCTTGAGAGGAAAATAGAAATAAAGATATCAATTTGGTCAAAAAGCAAAGGCCAAAACAAAGCAAACTTTTTACCAAATGCCAATAGGCAATTTCGGCTAAGAGAAAAAATATTGGACAAGGAGAAAAATGCACAAAATGACAACTTTTTGGTCAACCAAAACCTCCCTAATGTCATACCAAAATTCGGCCAACTCATTAGCCTATACCATTCCCCTTTTTCCTCCTTAATTCTTCCCTATCAACCCCATAATTTCCAACACAATTAAACCACCCACTAAGCCCCTTATGCCGTCTAGGTTCATGGTCAAATGACCATGGAAAAGCTTCTAAAATAACACCCATTTATCAAGCCTTTTGTCCCCTAAACTTTCCTTATCTACTTGATTCTTTACCATAACTACTAACTTGCCTTTTCCATTTTGTCTACTAACCAAAAATAAAGGAAAAGTCTTATCCATTCATGATAAGGTTTGACCGTCCATTAATGCAAGGATTCAAAAAAAATCTTCAAAATGCTAAACATGCTACTCGAACCTCTAACCTCAAGCCACCTTTCAAGCTCCTTAACCATCTGCCACTTACTCCTCTTATGCTTTAAATGAACACTTAAATTAACTTAAGTGTCAAGCTCACTTAATATACTTCATTAAATAAGCCATACTAAATTTATCTAGCTTCCTAAATAAAAACAAGCCTTCACAGACTATGCTAACACACAAAAATTCATACCCGAGCCAACACAAATAATTAGTGACACACAAATTTTCCTAAAGCCCATGGCCCAATCCTACTAGGCCCAATTTCGGGATGTTACAATTCTACCCTCCTTAAAGAATTTCATCCTCGAAATTCCAACTAACTAACAGTCGTACCTCCTATCTCGCCATACTACACACTTGCTGCGCACTCTGATCTTAATAACACTACTAACAAAAAGCGGTATATAAATCCAATGATCAAGAACATACTGGTGATGACGTCCGATGCGTCGCCTTCCTCTCGACGTCTTGCTACATACCAAACCAGACTGTCTTGCCTCAGTGTTGCCAACACCTCTATCAGATGTTCCGCGGCCTCGACCAAACCATACCTCCTCTACCATTATCACGACCCCTCATCGGCTGCTGTCCACCTCTGCCAGTCTAATTAAAACCTGACCTACCGGACGATTCCTCTCAGTTCCAATGGCATCCTTAATATATGTCCTTGGATCCGCACTTAAAACATCCACCCGTCTTCTTCCAACATTCTCTCGGGTGCATCTTTCCATACTGAGCACATGTACGGTACTGTCCTCCCGTAGCAACTTGCTGAACTCACGATCCATCAACTTTAGGTTTCTTTTGGAAATTTCCAGTTGACCTTGAAGACTCATAGCTCCTCTTATTCTCGTTCTGACCTCGATCTCTGTTCTGTCTCTCGGTCCGCTTGACTTCTTCAGCCGAGCTCTATCCACTAAAACTGCAAAATCTCTCTCTCGATGCGGTGCAATCAATACTCGCAGCTCATATCGCAATCCATCCTCAAATCTGACACACCGCTCATAATCAGTAGCTACAATTCCTCTGGCATAACGGCTTAATCACAGAAACTCCGCTTCATATTCGGCTATCGACTTATTTCCTTGTACCAGATTCAGGAACGCCTTTCTCTGAGAGTCAATGTAACTAGCTCCGACATATTTCCCTTCAAACTTAATCTTAAAATACCCCAATCCACACGATCCGCAGGAATACTCTCTTTGACAGTGAGCCACCACTGGTACGCCTCGTCACGAAGCAACAAAACAGCGCCTTTCAGTTTCTCCTCGGCAGTGCAGTCCAAATCGTCCATGATCCTCTCGACTGCTTCTAACCAGTACTCCGCTACATTCGGAGCTACCCCAGATATTCCCCTAAAACCCTCGGCTCCATTAGATCTAAGCCTCTCAGCCACCGACTTTCGTGTTCCATTACCCATACTAGGTCCCGCTACTCACTCTAGGACTCTCAACATAGCTTGCGATACAGTCATCTCCTCCAGTTTCTCTTTGAAATTCCGCTCCAACAGCTGGTGGCGAAGCTTCATTTTCGGAACCTTGACCAGACCTAACTGGTTCCGATACAGCCATTCTACCTCTACCGTGCCCACGACGACCACGTCCCCTAGAACTCATGTCTACTTAGCGTCTTATCTGTTTTTACGAAAATTTTATGCATCAAAATTTTGTTCCACTTATTAACCGCAAACAAATTTTATGAAATAAAGTATTTAGAAGTAGTTCTTTCGATCACACAGAGGTTCAGTTCAAGTTCACTACTCTAGTTCAGAGAGTCATAATCACATTCATAAGCAGAGACACATTCATTCACTACATTCAACACACTATTATGGGCATCTTTGTCCATTCCCCACCCAAGGGTAATTTCGTCATTCGTCCTATAAGGATATTTTAGTAATAATTCGGGGTCAATTTGAAAATCTTTACAAATCAAGGGCATTCCAAAATATACAAATCTCGAGGTTATTTTGAAAATTCTACCAAATTAATGGTATTACAGAAATTTCAGAAATCAGGGTTATTTTGGTAATTTTGGAAGTCAGGGGCAATTTTGTAAATTTTCCAAATCAAGAAATTTTAGTATTTTGCCAAAATAAAGTTTTTAGATACTTTTACAAAGTAAGAAAATTTTATTAAAATCAAGGGTAGTGTTAAAAATTTGTAGAAACCAGGGGCATTTTAATAATTTTACCTCTAGGGGTATTTAAGTAATTTTGTTCGAAATCTTTTTTTTGAAAAATTCAAAATAAATTTTGTTACAAACCAAAAGGGGTAATGTAGTGATTTTAAAACTAAGGTTTTTATAAAACTGTATGGCTAGTCCCTTTCGGGTTTTAATTATTGACTTTAGCCCGTGAATAAGTCCCCAGGTAGGATTCGAATAAAGAGGAGGTGAGTCGCTAGGACTGCTTAAATACCAAGCTCTTTCCGAATCCACTCCTAGACATGCGCACAATGGTTGCCACACCATAACTCGGCTTTACTTCACAGGTTTGTTCGGTTGTTGTTAAGTCTTATGCATATGTTTGAGTACACTAGCCCTAGGGTTCAATAGATCCTAGTTCACTAATCTACTAGCCCAAATTTGCCCATATATCAATCATATAACAATTCACTCAACAATTTGAGGTACTTACCTGGTAGACTTCGGGTCAAGAACTTTTTGGTCGTTTGGTAAAACATGAAATTTTCATTAGCGTAAGAGAAAATTTTGAAATATGTACTTGTTAAAAATCAATTTGTAACTTAATTTTAATATACGATTATGGAAAATATTTAAGTAATTTAAATAAAGTTGATCGTAGCGGAATATAAATTAAAATGTAAAAGAAACATAGCTAATGGCGGCCTTATTACAAAAACATATCCCAAAGTTAAATCTCAAAATATATAGGAAACATAATAAATTTAATAATAAGGAAAACCCAATTAAATTGAGCAATGGCCACCACGTAGTCCACGCTAAACCCGGTCCAAATCATTGTGTATCACCTGAAACGATATCCCATAAAAGGGTGAGTCCATAGAGTCAATGTGTAACAATACACTAAAAGTCTAATAGATCATACAATAAAGCCCATTTAAATCACATTTAGCCATAAGCCCATAATATAGCAAATCAGATAATCACATGTACATATGAAATGAAATGCAATCCCGAACCCAACTTAGATATCCATCCGCTACACACCACCGTACCAATCACAATCACAACCGTGGGGATTACTAAATCGACCCTCCATCCGCTACACACCATCGAAGGCAGTTGCTGCAGTCAACATGCACATCGCCCTTATAATCGTGGCATAGCCACCAGATAATTGTGACAGAGTCACCGGATTCATAGTATCGTGACCGAAGTCACCGTTTCATAATATCGTGACCGAAGTCACCGGATTCATAATATCGTGACCGAAGTCACCGGATTCATAATATTGTGACCGAAGTCACCGGATAATGTGGTAAAACCACCGGAACACTTCCCCTTTCAATATTCCCATATGCCAATGCAATAACATTTTATTTCATTATCATGCCAAATACCACATAATCATATCGGAATCGGACACATATCATATTATGCATATAGCATTATTACGATGCAAATATCATGCCTTTGAATCATAAACCCAAAATAGTAATCAATTATTGAATATGGTTTATATTAAAAACATACATAGTACGAAGGAAAAACGTACCTCAATTCATCATACCATTGAATGGTACCCGAAACCATAGTCATTTATAAACACATTTTTATCAATTAAGCTATTAATCTATTAGAAGTTTAGTATAAGTTACACACCTTGCAAACACAAAGAGCGATAGAACTTTAGGATTTCCGACTCTTGCCTACACTTCGACAGAACCTACATATCACTATGTGAGAAATCGGTTTTCACTAAAAAGATATAGCCTTAGGCCGAATATCATTGTCCCTTACCTTGGATTCTTCAAACTCGAATGATTTCTCCCTAACGTTGACTACAAGAAAACCCCGAAAATCCTCCTTCAAAGGTTTAGCCACGGAGAAATAAGAGTATTAGATTCCTAAAAAAAAAAATCGATTAATTCAAAGGGATAAAGAAGAAACGTTTGGTGGAAAATCCTTACCCGAAACACGATGATCGATTAACCCTTACTTGAACTATAAGGAATTCGGCCTTAGCAAAAGAAAAGAAAGAAAGAAATGATGAAAAAGTATGGGATGGTTTCGGCTATGAGAAAGAAAGAGAGAAAGAGAATGAAAAAGTAAAAGAAAATAAAAGAGAATGCTTTTGGTGTAAAGATAAATTCGGCACTAGAGAGGAAAGAAAGAATGGTAAATGTCTTCAAAGATGACAATATTTTGGTTCCAAAAGAAAGTAAGCTTGAGAGGAAAATAAGAAATAAAGATATCAATTTGGTCAAAAAGCAAAGGCCAAAACAAAGCAAACTTTTTACCAAATGCCAATAGGCAATTTCGGCTAAGAGAAAAAATATTGGACAAGGAGAAAAATGCACAAATGACAACTTTTTGGTCAACCAAAACCTCCCTAATGTCATACCAAAATTCGGCCAACTCATTAGCCTACACCATTCCCCTTTTTCCTCCTTAATTCTTCCCTATCAACCCCATAATTTCCAACACAATTAAACCACCCACTAAAGCCCCTTATGCCGTCTAGGTTCATGGTCAAATGACCATGGAAAAGCTTCTAAAATAACACCCATTTATCAAGCCTTTTGTCCCCTAAACTTTCCTTATCTACTTGATTCTTTACCATAACTACTAACTTGCCTTTTCCATTTTGTCTACTAACCAAAAATAAAAGGAAAAGTCTTATCCATTCATGATAAGGTTTGACCGTCCATTAATGCAAGGATTCAAAAATAAATCTTCAAAATGCTAAACATGCTACTCGAACCTCTAACCTCAAGCCACCTTTCAAGCTCCTTAACCATCTTGCCACTTACTCCTCTTATGCTTTAAATGAACACTTAAATTAACTTAAGTGTCAAGCTCACTTAATATACTTCATTAAATAAGCCATACTAAATTTTATTCTAGCTTCCTAAATAAAAACAAGCCTTCACAAGACTATGCTAACACACAAAAATTCATACCCGAGCCAACACAAATAATTAGCTGACACACAAATTTTCCTAAAGCCCATGGCCCAATCCTACTAGGCCCAATTTCGGGATGTTACAACCCGCGCGGTTGAGGCCTTTAATCTGAGTTGGGTTCTTCAGAACATAAGGCTGCCAGAATCTTAAATCGAGACCACATGTATCTCGATTAGATAATCCGTAAGGGTTAGTTTGTAGGTCGTATCGGGACTAGCTACGAGAGGAAGAATTGGCGGTTAGGACATTCTTAACTACTATAACTAGCTTATTGTTTGGAGGAGAAAATTAATTTTTGAGGATCGATTCTAAATTTGGAATCCACCGAGTCTTGGGCTAAGGCTTATTATCTCTGTTTACAAAATCTAAATTTATTTTCCAATTTATTTAACTATTTATTTATGTTGTTTCAATTATTTAATTTTTAAACATTTCAAAACTCCTCTGATTTACTTGTTTATTTTTTAGTAGGTTCATTTGGAGTCGTGGGCACGACTATTGCCATGACGAAAATTCTGACCACAAGTGTAACGCCCCAAAAATCTGAGTACTTATCTTTGCATGTTTTTAGCTCAACTACTTGTTTTCTTCAGTGGTTAAGTGATTTGGGTGTGTTTGGGAGTGCCTGAGAAGTCCTGGGTTCAAGCATGGGCTTGTGCAAAAAGTTTTATTTTTAGGGAATAAACCCTTGCTTATAGTTAGTAGGCTTTTAAATTATTGTGGGTAAAGCATGACATAAGAAGCTTGCTGGTCTAGGGGGTAAGTGGCGTGTTACCTATGCAAATGGTCTAAGGTTTGAATCTTGTTGAAGGCAAGGGAGTGTTTAATTTGCTGCTGTGTCGTGGAGGTGTTAGAGTTTTACTGAAACACTGAAGTGGTTGAGGAGAATTCAAATTGAGTGGTTGAGGGGAGGTGTATCAGGTGGAGAGATTTGAGGAGGGATTTTAGGAGAAAATCAAGGGATGAGGGGAGAGGGAATGTTGTGCTGAAAGTAGACTTTGGGCACTCAAGAATTCGGCCAAAAGTGGTATGCCTCATTTTGTTTTTCACTTTGGTGTTTTTTATCTCTTTTGTTGGAAGCCGAATGTAGCAAAGGCGTTTGCACATTCTTCTGTTTCACTTTTTGACAACCTTTCTGTAACATCCCGAAATTGGGCCTAGTAGGATTGGGCCCATTGGGCCTTGGGCTTAGGAGTGTTTAAAATTTTCGAGAATATGAGAATGGTGTTATTGCAAATTGGACTTATTAATTAAGTGAATTTGGAAGGTTACGAGGTTTTTATGAAGTCTCGGGTTTAATTGGGCCTTAGGAAAAATTTGGTATTTTAGCAATTTAAGGAGAGATGGTAAGTAGCTTCAAGACTTATAGAAATAAATGAGTAAAGTGCTTGCATAAATGAGCTATTGGTAAGAAGGATATGATGCCACATGATGGACTTGAAGGGAAGAGGTTCGAATCACTTTGTGTGCAAATTTTGACTAATATTTTTGCACTCTTTCCTGAAGTGTCGACCAAGAGGTATTTATGGCAAGTTTGACTTCTTTATTTTTGGAATGGGGGCTAAAGAAATATGACAAGGTGGAAGTTAGGGAAAGGAATCAAGAGAAATAGGAAAGAAAGGGGGACATGAGGCTTATTTCGTGGGTGATGTTTTGGAAAGCTTGGGTGGCCAAACTCTTATCCTAGCGGGGATGCATGTGGACGGTTTTGGGGAGAATAGGTAGCTGAATTTTTTATTTTGGCATTTGGTTAAGACTTAGTAGTGTTTTGGCAAAAATCCCCTTTGGCAACTTTGTGTCAGTTCTCCCAATTTTGCAACCCTCCTTGCCGAAACATATTAGCACAATAGTGCATTGCTTTTCTCTTTTGTTTGGTCACATACTCATTTTCTTTCCACCTTCCTTGATAGCCGAATATCATTGTTCGATTCTCTCCATAGCCGAACCTATTACCACCCTACTTCTTCACCATTTCTTTCCCTTTCGTGTTGGACAATCTCTTCTTAATCAAATCGGTAAGTGATCGTATATTCCTCTTTTCATTTCTTTTTGTTTTTCTTCCAAACCGTATATAGGTGAAGGGGGTGTATTGTGGTGATTCTTTCTCAAGCCGAATAAGGCGTGGCTAACATTGTTTTTGTGTTAATCACTTCCAAGGACTCGAAGTACTTTATCGGAGGGCCAATCGAACACCTATCCCTCGTAATAAGAGACTCGGATTATTGGTAAGTGATAGATTGTTAATTAATCGCAATATTTGGTTGAAGTTGTAAATTGGGTTTTGGACTAATAGTTGACCGATTGTACCTTTAGGTGCCGCAGAGAGTCTCGTGTTACGGATTCCGAATAAGGTGTGTAATCCCGTACCCTTCCGAATATATGTTTGAAATGGTGAGTAAATCTCACATCTCTCTAAAATTTTACATGAAATATTCTGTGATTCGATAGAAATACCAAAGAAAACCGATAACTAGCATCCGTGATCACTCGGACGTGCGTATGCTCGTAGTGCTAAACGTATTTTGTAATAAAATAGTTTCGGTAAGAAACAGTGGCATGTATTTGAAAAATCACGAAAAATTGGATAAAAGAAATTACATAGTGAGTAAGATATCAGATTAAATCTTACTGTGTCTATTTTAATATGGAAGAAACAGATAAGGAAAAGGAATATTATATTCTGAGATATGTTAATTTTAGTGAGACTGGTTCTGAATGACTTCGGGGTATTCTATTCTATCTTTGAAAATTCGTATAAAATTGTACAAAGTGAATTAAGAGTTATAATTGATATGTATGGATTCCTTAGTGAATTTATTTTCAATAGAAACAAGTGGGAGCAATATATGAAAAGCGTACAATAAGATATTTGAGATTAAGTTAAGAGAGGTCAGAATCATTAGACAGTGAAACAAGGGAAAATTTAGGGAATAAACTATATTAAATGGTTAAGCTAAAATTTTGGAAAACTTATAGTAGAAAGATATACGAGTCTAGTTTCAAGTAAAATTTACGAATTTAAATTTCAAGTTTTCTAACTCGAGTTATAGTTAGTTTAGTCAGTATGACGCAAATGGACAGTTTCGATTTTTATGCCCCAAATTAGTAATTAAGCCTAGGTTGCGAAAATTACCATCATACCCTTAGAGGGTAAATTGCCGAATTACCTTTAGTGGGTACGATTACCGAATTATGAAAATTCCCTTTTGGGCCGAATTACGAAAATGCCCCTAATGGGCCGAATTACGAAATTTCCCTATGGACCGAATTACGAAAATACCCTTTATGGGCCAAATGTGATATGTTGCTATATGGGCCGTTTGGTATTTGCTATATGGGCCGTTTGATATTTGATATATGGGCCATTTGATATTTGATATATGGGCCAAATGTGATATTTGATATATGGGCCAAATGTGATATTTGATATATGGGCCAAGTGTAATATGAGCTATATGGGCCAAAATGTGATATGGGCCAGATTGTGTAAATTTTTATAATGGGTCGTATGTTTGTAATAATTTTATGATTTGATATGAATAATTGAATGTGCATATTATATACATGATTTGCATGGGTTGGGCTATTTGACGAAGAGTTCTGGTAGCTTTGGTACAAAATTCTGATGGCTTCGTGCCCAGTTTGATATATGGCTTCGTGCCCAGTTTGATATATGGCTTCATGCCCAGTTAATATATGGCTTAATGCCCATTTTGGTGTGTTGCGGGGTGGGTGTGTAACATCCTTAAATCGGGGCCTTTGCATTTTATCTGCTTGCATGTATATAGTGTGGATGTCATGCTAGTTTAGGCTATTTTAGGGTCTAGGCATGAGCCAGGGATAGGCCAGAGTTTCTTTGAAATTTGCGTTTTGGGCTTCAAGAAGAGGGGAGCTGTTTGAGCTGGGTGTTAAAGGTAGTTGATGGTGAGTTGTGACTCAAGAAGTGCCTTGGAAAAGTGGCAAGGAGGCGCCACTTAAGGCCCAAGGAAGTGACGCCTCAGGTGAGTAAGGGAGCCTTGGTTCGAGCTGCGAAGATCCCCTTTCTGCTTGTTCTTTTTGACGCCAAGACTAGGGAGGAGTTGTGCTCAGGATGGACTGTGATGGATGAGTATTGAAGAAGTCAACAGGTTTGAATGAGTGGATGAGAGAAATGTTAGGGGTTTGAAGTGTTCAAACTTGTTTGAATGGATGATCAGGAGAAAAGCAAGGAGAAAAAGAAGGGATTGAAGTGGAAGGTGTGTTAGCCGAATTTGAAAGAGTTGGAGGGGTGTAGGACATTCGATTTTGTGTGTAGCTTAGGTGGGTGGCCGAATGTGGTATGTAGGCTTTAAGGGGGAGTGACATTCGGCTAGTGGGGAGAGCACCTAGAGATCTTTCTCTTTTATTTTCTTTTTGGTGCCGAAACTAAACCACCCTCATTCCATATTTTCTTTTTCATTCTTCTTTCTCTCATCTACTCAAACCCGAATGCTCTGTTGAACCTCTTCTTCTTTTCTATTTTGTTTTGGCCGAATCTATCTTGCTTTCCATCCATCAATTGTGTTTCAACCATTTTGCTATTTTCTTAGAAACCGAAAACCCTCTGTAGCCATACCTCTGCCGAAATTCCATTTCCCATTTTCTTCACTTTCTCTCAAAGCCATAGCTGAATCTTCCTAGTGATTTATTATTTCTTCTTCTTTCTCTCAACTGATTAAGCAAGTGCTGAAATCTCATCTTCCATTTTCTCTTTTCATCTTTTCCGTTCCTTTCTTTTCTTTTGGTGCACTCACTAAAACCGAAACATCAAACTCTCTACCTCTATTTCTATTGAATTCTCTCTTGTTTCAGCCTTTTCTGATTCATCTCTAGGGTGTTGTGTGCCGAATCTTGCTAGTGGGAAGTCGAATCTGCCAGACTAAGGTTAGAGGGCGGTTTCGTCTATTTCGGGTTACCTCTTTCAAGTTTTTATGCCAAAGCCGAATGGCTATTTGGCCTAATAGTGTTGTTTTGCCGAATGTAGGAGGGAAGTGACGTTTTCATTTGGACTCTCAGGACTTACTTGATCTGTGGATTAGATCTTGAGCCTCGGGGTTTGTCGATTTTGGTAAGGGCTCTGGCACTTAGCGTTAGTTTCTATTAATTCGTTTCATTGCATTAATCCAATTTAGTGACTAAGGTGTTCATGGACTCTAATGCCAGTCAAGCGGTAGGAGGGGTGGGATCGGTAAACCCAGCCCCTAAGTTCAAGAAGAGGGTTGTATCAGAGGTGAGAGATTGGCCATCGGGTTGTGGGCCAGTCTCTGAGCAGGAAAGTAGACAGATAGCGGTAGTGTCAATTAACGACAGTGTCGACGTAGATAGTATCGTGTTGCGAGTAATCAGGTGTGTAACTCTTACACACTTCATTTGTAAATATGTTAATATCTTGTATATTGTCAAAAGTTGGAATAACTATAGAAAGTGATAAGTTACCCTTGTGGGTAAAAGCGAGGATTCCGGGTAAGTTCATTTTGGTGGCTAACGTTAATCGCCTATGTTAAATCTGTATATGCCATATTATATTATTTCTAAATGTTAAGCATGATAATAATGTGTGGAAAAGCATAATCATAAGTTGGGTATGATGAGAGGAGGGGCAAGATATGATTATCAGACTCTCACCAGTGGTTTGGTACCACACCGTGGGTTGGCCCCACTTCTCATTATTTCGTGACTAAGTCTCAGTGGTTTGGCACCACCAGTGGTTTGGTACCACATACGTTATCTTTGTGACTCGTCCCAGTGGTTTGGTACCACAGTGGGTTGGCTCCACATATTATAAAAAGGGATCGTCATCAGTGGTTTGGTACCACAAAGTGGGTTGGCCCCACATATGATTATTTGTGACTTCGTTCACCAGTGGTTTGGTACCACATATATTTATTTGTGACTTCGGTCACCAGTGGTTTGGCACCACCAGTGGTTTGGTACCACACGGGGTTGATTTGGGAGTTTCGGATGGATAGGATGGATGGGTTGCATGACATGCATATTTGCACATGAATCTGTGTACGAGCTTAACATACTTTGGATGGGGATTTACACACTGAGTCTCGGTGACTCACCCCTTCCGTTATCATTTTGCAGATTATTCCTAGATCGCGAAGGTGGAGCCGAGACGGACGAGGTGGCCATGCGCAAGATTATGGTTTTATTTTACTATTTACTTTAGACTGAATTTTACTTTAAATGTGGTTTTTCAGTTGTAATAAGGCCACTTAGATTTAATTTTTGGGTTAATCATTGGTTTTGAATTTCTTTCGAACAAACAAGAAGTTATTATGCGTTAAAAGCCTGCTTAAAGATCTATTAAAAGAACGTTTTTCAAAACTTAACCGAATCTCCGGGATTTTGCAAAATATTACCATCGGGTAATTTACAACACTAAATAACAACAAGACAACATCGTTTTTTTAACTAAGGCCATAATGTTTTCGAACAATCTACCCCTTACAAATTCGTTTTCTAAAAAAAGAAATTTTTAAACTACTCATTCAAGATGGCAACGACAAACCGGTTTTCCAAAATGATTTCTTCCCTGTGACATGCCAGATTCGATCGTAGTGTTTTGACCGGGTTGGGGTGTTATAGGGTGACTAAAGCTCCCCACAGGTGTGTTGGTTGGTACGGGTGGTGTGTAGCAGATGGAAAACTAGGTTTGGTTGGAAATTGCATAACACATGCATGTTATATATATGATATTATGCTATGATTGTAATGGGCTTAGGCCCAAAATATGTGTGTTCCGACCCAGTGGATGATGGTAAGGGGATTATACACTGAGTTCTTGTAACTCACCCCCTTTCTCTTAACCCTTTCAGGTAATGCTCAGTGACGTGGACTTGGGCCATGGATGACTCGGTGGAGGCCATATGTAACATCCTGAATTTTTGGGTCTATGCGTTTAATGGGTGAATATGTGTAATGAGTTAATTTGAGCATTAAGGGTCCAAATTGGGCTTAGGTTTGGGCTGAAGCCTTAGTTAAATTTTTGTTTGGGCACTATAGGGTTTAAAAGGTGGTATCTGAGTTTAAAATATCAAAATGGGCTTGTGGCCCAGTGGTCAGTGGCGCCACTTAGGGAGCAAGGAGGTGACGCCATACAAGGGAGTAAGGGGCCCAAATTTAAGTTTCATGGAGCCCAATTCTTCTAATTTAAGTTAGCTAATTTTCGGCATTAGGGTTAGGTGGAGTGGACGACAACAAGGCTCAAAAATAGGAGGATTTATGTGAATGGGATAATGTAGATATTATAGTTGATAATATGGAAGATAAAGGAGAAAAGATAGGAATTATCTGCAAGGCTAAGTGGTGGCCGAATTTCAAACTCTGAGGGGGAGGAGAAATCAGTTTTTGATATGGCTAAGGGGTGTCGAAATTTCCCTTGCTAATTAACTGGTTTTAGTTGTCAAAAGAGGGCAATTCCGGCTTTTGGTTAGTAGGAGTGCCAAAACTTTAAATAGTCAGGTGAGAGTTCTCTTCTTTATTTTTCGGCATTTAGGGTTTCCATCTTTTCTTTCTCTTATTCTCTGAGTAAAAGCCAAAATTCCTAACCCTATTCCCTCATCTTCACTTTGATTCAAAAGCCGAAACTCCATTGTTCTTTTCTCTTCTTTCTTCTAAAAGCCGAAACCTCATAATCCTTTTTCTACATTCTTTTCTTTTGATCTTTGTTAAAGCCGAACCTACCTCTGGTCTATCGAAATTCTCTTTTCTTCTTCCTGCCGATTTCTTCATTAAAAGCCGAATCTACATAGACTCATTCCTATCATCTTCTGATCTTCTCAAAAAGCCAGAATCTCAAAGGGGTAGTCAAATTCTTTGTGTTAAGGTGAGTGCCGATTTTCCTATCTCTTCACTTTCTCTTTCAGTTTTTGGAAGACAAAGCTGAAAAGCTAATGGTTTAATGGTTTTATGTATTTTCCTGTTGGGCGACATCGGGAATTGAAGTAGATCTCTTAGATCTAAAAGCTAGAAACACTAGTCCCTGAATCTCATATCACTTTTCGGGATTCCAAGGTAAGGATTTCAATTCTCCTTAAGATGATCAATAGTTTTCTTTTCGTTAGTTGTGCCTTAACCTAATGTTTCGTTACCGGCTTCTGAACAACAACTTAGGCAGATAGTGGTGGTGTTGGCTACGGATAGCGTCGACTTAGAGGGTCTCGTTCTAACGGTAATCAGGTGTGTAGATCTCTAACACACTATTAAATCTGTATGTGTATATATGTGTTGTGGGCTAAGAGCCGAAAAATAGGCTGTGTATTACCCAGAAAGGGTAGGCAAAGGATGTCAGGTACGTAATCATAGAAATCTCTCTATGTGTATCGATGTATGCGATAAACTGAAATCTCTTAGGTAATACATTGTTTGATTTTGCATGTATGTATGCATGGGATGGGATTGATATGATGAAGGGGAAGAAGGTCGCATAGCGATCGGTGGCTTTGCCACATAGGCCACATAGTGATCGGTCTTTATGACAGGCAGCTCAGCTGTCGAAATGCTACGATGTGTTATTAAGGTCGCATGGCGATCGGTGGCTTTGCCACATAGGTCACACAGTGAACGGTCTTTAAGACAGGCAGCACAGCTGTCGATATGGTGTGTAGCGGTTGGCGGGTTGATTGTAGAAATCCCCAAGGTGCGATGGTTGGTACGGGTTGGTGTGTAGAGGATGGATTTCTAGGATGGGTTGGGCTATTCATCATTCATTATTTTCATGTATTTATGATTGATGCCTTTATGTATGGGCCAGGGCTCATAATGTGTTTGTGGGCCAAGCCTTTGATGTGTCTTCGGGATTTACACACTGAGTCTTGGTGACTCACCCTATTATTTTTCCTTAACTTTGCAGATGAGCAGTAGATCATGGACATGGGAGCCGAGATGGGCTCGAGGGGCCATCAAATTTTAATTCTATAGATTATTTTCGGTTTTTCTTCAAGTTTTTAATTTTGGGAATATTTATGTAATAAGGCCCCATGGTTTATATTCACCTAAGTAGTTTTTAATGTTTGCAACTTATGAAATTAAGTCAAGGGTTTAATTATGTCAAATGTCACTTATTTACTCAAATATTTTCTAATTAACTTACGATTTCCAAACCAACAAAGAAAAAGTTTTCAATGTACAATCCGTAGCATACCAGATCTAGTCGAAACGCATGGGCCGGGTTTGGGGTGTTACACCATACTTCAGAAATGGTGTTATTAAATTTTAAATTTATATTTCCATTTATTTTATTATTTTGCTATTTTGGTTTAAGTTGTAATAAGGCCTCTGAACTATTTTTATTTTTGCTTTATGGTTGGGATGTTTTTATTATTTTTCTTAAATTGTTTAAAACGAGAATTTTTCTAAAAAACGTAAATAAAGGTTTTCCTAAATTGATTAACAAATGGATTTCAAAATAAACTTTTACAAATATGATTTAACTCGAACTTTCTTTCAAATTATCAACGACATTTTCAAAAGTCATGGAATTAAAGTTCAATTTCTTGATTTGTGATTCATCAATCAATCTCTCAAAAATACTTGTATTTTATCTACGTTTCCGTAATGTTTTAAAATGTTTTTACAACTCGATTTCAAACGTCACATTTTCGTAAATTGTTATTTCAAATATGCTTTTGCAACCTAAAAGGTTTATTAAAGATAATTATGTTTTCACGTAGACACAATTGCTTAAGTGTTTCGGGTTTTAACAAAGAGGCTATAATTCTCAAACAAGTTTTTAACAATATGGTAAAGATGGTTTTTGAAAAACACTTCCATGTGGCACACCAGATTCGGGCCTAACTTCTAGGCCGGGTTTGGGGTGTTACACTTTCTCTTTGGCTGAATACACCTCTTCTTTTCTTTTCATCTCCTCTTCTCTTCTTTCTCTATGTTGGCCGAATATTGCCTCTTCCCAATTGGAACTCTGCTGGCCGAATATACCTTATTTACTTCCTTTGATTTCTTTTATCTCTTCTCCCCTAAACTGATTCTCTTCTTTCTCTCCCTCAAGCGTTGTGCTACCGATTTCCAGTTTTGATCACTGCCAAAACCATTCCTCTTCCTCTGTCGATTGAATTTGCTCCTTTCTTTTAGGTAAGTGAGTATGGCACTTGAAGTTTCGGCTTTTGAGTTACTAAACTAGGGTTTGTTTAACTGTTTTTGACAGCTTTAAATCGAGGGTGAGGGGCTGTGCTAGTGCCAAAATCCTTTCACTATTCTGTGCTCTTGCTCTCTTTCGGTAAGTGCTATAGACGAATCATTATTCCCTTTCTTCTTCTACCTTAAGTGGTAACTGATAACAATTGTATGGCAGTTAAGGAAGGACTCAGGGAACTCCTAATTAATCGCTAAAGACTAAGATTCGTGGGAATCATCGTGGTTGGATTGAAGGTAATGATACTCTATTCTATGAATGGATTGTTGGTTTCGGGTTTCTTTTTTACCATAAGGTGGGATCGATGGTGGTGTTAATTGACCAATTGTAGGTTGGTGAGTGCTTGAGCGAATGTTCGTGACGAATCGAAACCAGGTCTGTAAACACTGCCCAAATCAGAAACCGACAAAAGCTGAAAAAGTGGTATGCCTCATTTTGTTTTTCACTTTGGTGTTTTTTCTCTCTTTTACTGGAAGCCAAACGTGGTAAGGGTGTTTGCAAATTCTTCTGTTTCACTTTTTGACAACCTTTCTCTTTGGCCAAATACACCTTTTCTTTTCTTTTCATCTCCTATTCTCTTATTTCTCTGTGTTGGCCGAATAATGCCTCTTCCCAATTTGCACTGTGTTGGCCGAATATATCTTATTTGCCTCCTTCGATTTCTTTTTCCTCTTCTCCCCTAAACTGATTCTCTTCTTTCTCTCCCTCAAGTGTTGTCCTACCAATTTCCAGTTCTGATCACTGCCGAAACCATTCCTCTTCCTCTGTCGATTCACTGTGCTCCTTTCTTTTCGGTAAGTGAGTATGGCACTTGAAGTTTCGGCTTCTTGAGTTACTAAAGTAGGGTTTGTTTAACTATTTTTGACAACATTAAATCGAGGGTGTGGGACTATGCTAGCGCCGAATCCTTTCACTATTCTGTGCTCTTGCTCTCTTTCGGTAAGTGCTATAGACGAATCATTATTCCCTTTCTTCTTCTGCCTTAAGTGGTAACTTATAACAATTGTATGGCAGTTAAGGAAGGACTCAGGGAACTCCTAATCAATCGCTAAAGACTAAGGTTCGTGGGAATCACCGTGGTTCGATTGAAGGTAACGATACTCTATTCTATGAATAGATTGTTGGTTTCTAGTTTCTTTTTTCACCATAAAGTGGGACCGATGGTGGTGTTGATTGACCAATTGTAGGTTAGTGAGTGCTTAAGCGGCTATTTGTGACGAATCATAACTAGGTGTGTAAACACTGACCAAATCGTAAACCGGCAAAAGCCAGAAAAGTATGACAATTGACACTACACGAGCGTACGCTCGCTCTTGCGGTAGTTTAAACGCATAAAATGTGGGTGTTAATCTATCGAGGCCACCATGAGCGATTTCGTGGTCTTAGACCATTTTGGGCTGTGTGGGCCCAATGGGCTTGTGGGCCCCACACAAGTAAACCGCATAAACGTGTTGAGAATATTGGGCCAAGATGTGTTAATTACATGACCGAGCCCATTTCTGGGCTATGTGAGCCACACGAGCGTGTGGGCCCACATGGGCCTATAAAATGGGACTTGGGCCCATTTTCACTGTTTGACTGTTAAGGTTGCACGGGTCGCCTGAGACGACTATGAACCTACTGATGGGTCGGTAAGTATACCTAGACCCTAAACTGATAAAATTATTATTATGCTCCTATGGTAAAATGATTGTTATGCCCTTATGTTATGTATGACTGTATATGAGCATGCCATGCCATATATATATATATATATATATATGTGTTGCATCCATGTGTGATATGTTGCATGGGATGGGATTATTATGATTGGAGAAAGTGTATTGTACTGGCAGCCCTGCTACAAATACTGTTTAGTGCCGCAATCGGTGATAATTTTGGAGTGTAGGGATGGTTGGGTGATTTTATCCCCACATGGAGTGTTGGGCTGGACGGAGTGGAGTGTAGAGGCTAGTTGGGTAAGATTTCTGATTGCATGCCTAAACTGTTACTGTCACTAAAATGGGCTAAGGCCCATACTGATACTGATACTGTTATGGGCTAAGGCCCACACTGATACTGATGCTGTAATGGGCTAAGGCCCAACTGAACTGAACTGTTATTGATTTGGGCTTAGGCCAGTCTGTACTTGCTCATATGGAACTACACACTGAGTTTTCATAAACTTACCCCTCTTTTTATCTGTACAAGTAATCGCCAGTATTAGGCAGATTGGTGCTGCGAGGGATTTGGTGGTGGCCACACAACCGCACCTATTTTTATGTTTGAGTTTTATTTCCAATAAATTTAATTTGGGTATTTGTTTTGTAATAAGGCCTCTTTAAATTTTAACTTTTAATTTGGGGGATTTTATTTATTTCAATTCACATCTAAATAGTAGTAGGATGCGGTTTTTCAAAAGTTAATTGTTTTCTAAAACACCATGTTTTTGTAACATACTATAAAAGCTTCCGCATCAAACATGGTTTTAAAGTGTATTAACAAACCGATATGATCAACTTTTTGCTAAAAACAACTTGAGTTTTAAAAGAATAAGATACCCTAAAATTCTGTTAAGATTCAAAAATGAGATTTAATAATAAGCATGGGTTTTCCAGAGAAACTATGTTTTCGAAAAACAGTTCAATGTGACATTGCTAGATTCGGCCATAACGTCAGGGCTGGGTTTGGGGTGTTACATTTAGTGGTATCAAAGCCCTATTCAAAACGCGGCTGTGGTTTTTGGGTTTCTTCTAAAACTTGGAATTTTCAAAAAGGATCTGTTCCAAACGATTTGGAAGTATTGTGAAATAGTTTTACTGGAAGTGTGGTACACCGAGTCTTCGGGGCCGATATTGTAAGTCCTTTGAAACCTCTGTTTGTTTAAAGTAAAATATTGAGACTACTATAGGTAGTAGACTGTATTGAGACATTCTGTTTAGGGAAAACAGAAACTGTAGTAAGACTGTGTTCTACGAAAACAAACTCTTAAATACTGATATTACTTCCATAAGATATCTGTTAACCAACACTGGAACTGTAAACTGATGCATAAAATTGTTAAAAACAGATAATACGCAATTAGATGAGCACCAGAGGTACTGGTGGAAGGGGTACAAGAAGCCATGGTGGAGGCCGTAGTGGTGCTCAGGCTGGGTCTTCGTCATCGGGCCAATGCCTAACGCTGAAGCTAGAGAGGTACCGACTTCACCTATTACTGAGACTGGGTCTCACGATCGAGCGGCTGGGGATGACACATTGTCCCAAGCTATGTTGCAAATTTTAGAGAGGGTCGCTGGGCCCAGTACTGGTACTATGGGCCGTGGGTCGGTCACGGAACGACTTTGGTCTAATGGGGCTGAGATTTTTAGGGGTATTACTAGAGTTGCCCCTAGCGTGGCTGAATATTGGATTAAGGCCACAGAGAGGATCATGGATGATCTCGACTGCACCCCCAAGCAGAAACTAAAAGGAGCCGTGTCATTGTTACGAGACGAAGCCTATCAGTGGTGGCTTACAGTTAAAGAAGGTACTTAGGCTGACCAATTGACATGGGAATTCTTCAAGACTGCTTTCCAAAGGAAGCATGTGGGCGCTAGTTATGTGGATGCTTGGAGGAGGGAATTTCTAAATTTGACTCAAAGGGATAAATCAGTGGCTGAATATGAAGCTGAGTTTTTGCGATTAAGCCGCTATGCGCCTGGAATGGTGGCGACTGATTATAAGCAGCAGTGTGTCCGTTTCGAGGACGGCCTCAGGGATAGTCTGATGGTTTTGATAGCTCCACAAAGGGAGTGAGATTTTGCCACATTGGCAGATAAGGCGAATGTAACACATTTAACCCGTAACCATCGCTGGTTTAGAGTTAAGAGGCATTACCAGATAATCAAAAACTTTTACAGACATTTCATGATATAATTCATCAAATGCAATCAAAGAGTCCCCTTAATAGGTCAACGTGACCTTAAACATGCTTTAGAATAAGGCCGAGACTAAACCGAACACATACAGAAATTCTTAAAAATTTAAAATTTTTTCTAAGATACAGAGGTCACACGCCCGTGTGGACAGGCCGTGTGCCTCCCACGGCCTCAGACACGCCAGTGTGTCTAAGTCGTGTCAAAACAGGGCATACATATTGACTTGTCCACACGGCCGTGGACACGCCCGTGCACCTCACCCGTGGTCGCTAATGACTTGCACCACACGGCCAGTCACACGCCCGTGTGTCTTGCCCGTGGTCGAGTCTGACTTGTTTTGAATTTCAACCACAAGGGACACGGTCGAGCCACACTCTCGTGTGCTCAACCATGTGGGCAATTATAGGCCATTTTCAAGGCCAAAATGCCACCCACAATATGGGTCATCTTTACAAGCACAATTAAGCATCTTTCCATGCATCATTAGCAACCAAAACACATCAAAATCTTCATCATATCATCATATTCAATCTCATATCTAAACATGCTAACTTATAAGCCATTTGGTTCAACCATTTCACAAGTATATCTAAACATAGTTCATTCATATCATACCACAATACTAAGGCATTATCTCATCAAAGATATTTCAACATTGCATCAACAAACTTACCATTCACAAAATCATTTCATTTGCCATTAAGCCATACCAAAACATACATTATAGGACATGACTAGCCATTCACAACACAACTATTTATCTAGTAATATCACATGGTTATGTACATATTTCAAACATATTCCCAAAACAACCAGCCTATACATGCCATATTTAGTTATGTACACATTCAAAAGTACCCAAAATAAGTTTGTGTAGTGTGATGACAATCCTCGACGATCCCCGAGCCTTCATTTGCTTTGACGATCTATAAAACAGAGTAATCATACACATCAAAAGCTTAGTAAGCCATATACAAATAAATTTATCATAATACCATTCATAAACATAGAAATTTAAATTCATTAACATATCTTCATTTCAAGCACATAGATATCTCTTTGGCTCAATTGGTTTGCCATTGCTTACCAACACATCATATCTCAAGCAACTCATTTGCTCATATCTCAAACATACATATATCTCAAATATTTATTTGCAACAATGCACATACTTACTCGCCTTTCATGCTTATACAAAGCATACATATCAACGTACCTGAATCGGATATACAACTCACATAGTCATTCATTTCTCGGACTTGCCCGTTGACCCGTTTGGAATCTAATAGTATACTCGGAATGCTCGGAATAGTCGTACAACACCGATGTCCCAGACGTGGTCTTACATGTAATCAGATATCGATGCCACTGTCCCAGACAAGGTCTTACACGAATCGATACGATGCCAATGTCCCAAACATGGTCTTACACGTAAATCTCATATCGATGCCAACGTCCCAGACGTGGTCTTACATGTAAATCTCATATCGGTGCCAACGTCCCAGACGTGGTCTTACATGATATCACATATCGGACACCTGTTCATGACATATACAATCCTATCTATCCCTAGGTTCAAACAGGACTTCTCGGACATTATCAACTTGTCGACATAAATATATCCTCGGATTTCATATACATTCCATCTCAATTGATATTCATAACAATCCAAATTTCATATATGCACAAATAATTCAATTCAAATACATTTCTTTGTATATCGACTTACCTCGTATAGGAGGAACGGAAATGGACTTTTCAACTATTTTTTATTTTCCACGATCTAAGTCCGTTTTTCGGTTCTTGATCTATACATATTCAAATTTAACCCTTTTATTCACAAAAACAATCAATTCAATCCAAAAGCACATATTTAGGGCAATTTGCAAATTAGCCCTCACATTTTCACATTTTGAAATTTTGGTCCCTATTTCACAAAATTACAAAATACACATAATTTCAAGTTACCCATGCATAGCCGAATTTTACACATGCTCATATAAGTCCATACATTTCATTTATTTCACAATTTAGTCCTTCAAAATTTCATGTTCTCAATTTAGTCCAAATTACCTAAAATCATCAAAACTCCAAAGACAAACTATGTTAATCTATCACATATAATTCACATTTCACCATCAAACATCAAAAAACCCACTTTTTCATCAATGGCACATTACAAAATATTCATCAATTCACAAAATTGAAGCATAGGTTTTGAAGTATACAAAGCAACGATTACGAAAACGTAGAAATTATCAACTATATTTCTTTGTATATCGACTTACCTCGTATAGGAGGAACGGAAATGGACGGCCATTCAACTATTTTTGATTTTCCACGATCTAAATCCGTTTCTTTCGGTTCTTGATCTATACATATTTAAATTTAATCCTTTTATTCACCAAAACATTCAATTCAATCCAAAAACACATATTTAGGGCAATTTGCAAATTAGCCCTCACATTTTCACATTTTGAAATTTTGGTTTCTATTTCACAAAATTACATAATACACATAATTTCAAGTTACCCACGCATAGCTGAATTTTACTCATGCTCATATGAGTCCATACATTTCATTTATTTTACAATTTAGTCCTTTAAAATTTCATGTTCTCAATTTAGTCCAAATTACCTAAAATCATCGAAACTCCAAAGAGAAACTATGTTAATCTATCACATATAATTCACATTTCACCATCAAACATCCAAAAACTCACATGTTCATCAATGGCACATTACAAAATATTCATCAATTCACAAAATTGAAGCATGGGTTTTGAAGTATACAAAGCAACGATTACGAAAACGTAGAAATTATCAAATACATTTCTTTGTATATCGACTAACCTCGTATAGGAGGAACGGAAATGGACGGCTATTCAACTATTTTTTATTTTTACGATCTAAGTCTGTTTTTTTCGGTTCTTGATCTATACATATTCAAATTTAACCCTTTTATTCACCAAAACATTCAATTCAATCCAAAAACACATATTTAGGGCAATTTGCAAATTAGCCCTAACATTTTCACATTTTGAAATTTTAGTCCCTATTTCACAAAATTACAAAATACACATAATTTCAATTTACCCATGCATAGCCGAATTTTACTCATGTTCATATGAGTCCATACATTTCATTTATTTCACAATTTAGTCCTTCAAAATTTCATGTTATCAATTTAGTCCAAATTACCTAAAATCATCAAAACTCCAATGACAAACTATGTTAATCTATCACATATAATTCACATTTCACCATCAAACATCCAAAAACTCACATGTTCATAAATGGCACATTACAAAATATTCATCAATTCATGTAACACCCCAAACCCGTCCCATACGTTTCGACCAGATCTGGTATGCTACGGGTTGTACATTGAAAACTTTTGCTTTGTTGGTTTTTGAAATCGTAAGTTAATTAGAAAATATTTGAATAAATAAATGACATTTAAAAAAAACCTTGTATTATTATTATTTCGTATAATTAAACCTTCAACATAATTTCATAAGTTGCAAATATTAAAACTACTTAGGTGAATATAAACTATGGGGCCTTATTACGTAAATATTTCCAAAATAATAAAATAAAAACTTAAAGAAAAATCAAAATAATCTATAAAAATAAAAACTTGATGGCCCCTCGAGTCCGTCTCGGCTCCCATGTCCAGGATCTACTGCTCATCTGAAAGAGTAGGAAAAATAAAAGGGTGAGTCACCAAGACTAAGTGTATAAATCCCGAACACAACGACCTAAGGCCCACAAACACATTATGAGCCCTGGCCCATACATAAAGGCAACAATCAAAATTACATGATAGGTAATAAATGATGAATGGCCCAACCCATCCTAGAATTCCATCATCTACACACCAACCCGTACCAACCATCACACCTCGGGGATTTCTACAATCAACCCTCCATCCACTACACACCATAACGACAGCCGTACTGCCTATTCCTATTAATCAGGAATCATTAAACGTGGCATAGCCACCGATCACTATGTGACCTCATAATATAACGTGGCTCAGCCACTGATCACTATGTGACCTAACATTTGAATTTGTGGTTTAACCACCGATCACCAAGTGACCTATTATGCACTTCCCCTTCATTATCATAATCCCACCCCATGCATACACATATGCAAAATTGAAACATCATACCATCTTCAAGAAAATATGCTTTCATATATATATATATATATATATATATATATATCGATACACAGAGATTTCTATGATTACGTACCTGGCATCCTCTGCCTAACCCTTTTAGGGTTTTATTCGACTGTCTACATAGCCTCTTTTCGACTTTTAGCCCATAACATATATTTAGCACAGATTACTATACAGCCTTTTTTCCGACTTTTGGCCCATAACATATATTTAGTACAGATTAATTAGTGTGTTAGAGATCTACACACCTGATTACAGTCAAGACGAGACCTTCTATGTCGACACTATCAGAAGCCGATATGGCTGCTAACTGCTAAGATTTTGTTCTGAAGCCGATCCACAACCTGGTGGCCAATCCTGAACTGCTGACACCGCTCGTTTTTTAAACTTTGAGATTGGTTTTACAGATCCAATCCCCTCCTCCGCCTGATCGATATTCGACTCTATTAAAAGACCTTATCATAACATATGGTTAAGATCACAACTACGATAGCGAATCAAAAGAGAATCTAAGGAGAACCCCTTACCTTGAAATCCTAAAAAGAGAGATATGAAGTTCAGAGACTAACGGTTTCGGCTTTTAAATCTAAGCGATCTACTTCAATTCCCGAATGTCGCCCAACAAGAAAACATCAAATCATTAATCCATTAGCCTTTCGGCTTTGTCTTCTAAAAACCGAAAGAGAAGAAGAATAGATCAGAAAAAATCAGCACCTACCTTTACAGAGAATTTCGGCAACTCTTAGAAGATTTCGGCTTTTGAAAAGATCAAAAATAGAATATGATAGGAAGAAATCTATGTAGATTCGGCTTTTAATGAAGAGATCGGCAAAAGAGAATAGGAGGTATTCGACTATGGAGATGAGAAGAAAGTTCAGAGTTTCGGCTTTTGAAGGGAAAAATGTTGAGAAGAATTGGGTAGTTTCGGCTTTGTAGAAGAAAACAGAAAAAAGAATAATAGACTTTTGGCTTTTGCATAGAAGTGAAGATGAGAGAATAGGCTTAGGGATTTCGGCTTTTATAGAGAATGAGAGAATAGAGAAACCGTAATGTCGAAATTGAAGAAGAGAGTGGCAGAATAAAACCCTAATGCCGAAAATTAGCTAAAATTTAATTAAAGGAATTGGGCTTCATGCAACTGGAGTTTGGGCCTCCTCAGCTGACGCCACCTCCCTTCTCTCTAAGTGGCGCCACTTTGCCACTGGGCCACAAGCCCATTTGTATCATTTTCCTCCATATTTTACTCTTAAAGCCTACCTAATAACTCCTAGGGTTTTATTCACCTAAAACCAAAAATTCCCCAAAGCCAAAGTTTGATCCCAGGACTTCATAGAAGCCCCCTAACCTTCCAAAATCACTTATCTAATAGCTCCAACTTGCATTTAAGCCGATCTCTTGATCTCCAAAAATTTAAACGCTACTACGCTCAAGGCCCATTGGGCTTAATCCTACTAGGCCCAAATTTAGGATGTTACAATTCACAAAATTGAAGCATTGGTTTTGAAGTATACAAAGCAACGATTACGAAAACGTAGAAATTATCAAATACATTTCTTTGTATATCGACTTACCTCGTATAGGAGGAACGGAAATGGACGGCTATTCAACTATTTTTTATTTTTACGATCTAAGTCCGTATTTTTCGGTTCTTGGTCTATACATATTCAAATTTAACCCTTTTATTCACCAAAACATTCAATTCAATCCAAAAACACATACTTAGGGCAATTTGCAAATTAGCCCTCACATTTTCACATTTTGAAATTTTAGTCCCTATTTCACAAAATTCCAAAATACAAATAATTTCAAGTTACACATGCATAGCCGAATTTTAGTCATGCTCATAGGAATCCATACATTTCATTTATTTCACAATTTAGTCCTTCAAAATTTCATGTTCTCAATTTATTCCAAATTACCTAAAATCATCAAAACTCCAAAGACAAACTATGTTAATCTATCACATATAATTCACATTTCACCATCAAACATCCAAAAACACACATGTTCATCAATGGCACATTACAAAATATTCATCAATTCACAAAATTGAATCATGGGTTTTGAAGTATACAAAGGAACGATTACGACAACATAGAAATTATCAAATGCATTTCTTTGTATATCGACTAACCTCGTATAGGAGGAACGGAATGGACGGCTATTCAACAATTTTTTATTTTTTACGATCTAAGTCCATTTTTTTCGGTTCTTGATCTATACATATTCAAATTTAACCCTTTTATTCACCAAAACATTCAATTCAATCCAAAAACACATATTTAGGGCAATTTGCAAATTAACCCTCACGTTTTCACATTTTGAAATTTTAGTCCCTATTTCACAAAATTACAAAATACACATAATTTCAAGTTACCCATGCATAGCCGAATTTTACTCATGCTCATATGAGTCCATACATTTCATTTATTTCACAATTTAGTCCTTTACAATTTCATGTTCTCAAGTCCAAATTACCTAAAATCATCAAAACTCCAAAGAGAAACTATGTTAATCTATGACATATAATTCACATTTCACCATCAAACATCCAAAAACTCACATGTTCATCAATGGCACATTACAAAATATTCATCAATTCACGAAATTGAAGTATGGGTTTTGAAGTTTACAAAGCAACGATTACGAAAATGTAGAAATTACCAAATACATTTCTTTGTATATCGACTAACCTCGTACAGGAGGAACGAAAATGGACGGCTATACAACTATTTTTGATTTTCCACGATCTAAGTCCGTTTTTTCAGTTCTTGATCTATGCATATTCAAATTTAACCCTTTTATTCACCAAAACATTCAATTCAATTCAAAAACACATATTTAGGGCAATTTGCAAATTAGCCCTAACATTTTCAGATTTTGAAATTTTAGTCCCTATTTCACAAAATTACAAAATACACATAATTTCAAGTTACCCATGCATAGTCGAATTTTACTCATGCTCATATGAGTCCATACATTTCATTTATTTCACAATTTAGTCCTTCAAAATTTCATGTTCTCAATTTAGTCCAAATTACCTAAAATCATCAAAACTCCAAAGATAAACTATGTTAATCTATCACATATAATTCACATTTCACCATCAAACATCCAAAAACACACATGTTCATCAATGGCACATTACAAAATATTCATCAATTCACAAAATTGAATCATGGGTTTTGAAGTATACAAAGGAACGATTACGACAACATAGAAATTATCAAATGCATTTCTTTGTATATCGACTAACCTCGTATAGGAGGAACGGAATGGACGGCTATTCAACAATTTTTTATTTTTTACGATCTAAGTCTGTTTTTTTCGGTTCTTGATCTATACATATTCAAATTTAACCCTTTTATTCACCAAAACATTCAATTCAATCCAAAAACACATATTTAGGGTAATTTGCAAATTAGCCCTAACATTTTCACATTTTGAAATTTTAGTCCTTATTTCATAAAATTACAAAATACACATAATTTCAAGTTACCCATGCATAGCCGAATTTTACTCATTTTCATATGAGTCCATATTTCATTTATTTCACAATTTAGTCCTTCGAAATTTCATGTTCTCAATTTAGTCCAAATTACCTAAAATCATCAAAACTCCAAAGACAAACTATGTTAATCTATCACATATAATTCACATTTCACCATCAAACATCCAAAAACTCACATGTTCATAAATGGCACATTACAAAATATTCATCAATTCACAAAATTGAAGCATTTTTTTGAAGTATACAAAGCAACGGTTACGAAAACGTAGAAATTATCAAATACATTTCTTTGTATATCGACTTGCCTCGTATAGGAGGAACGGAAATGGACGGCTATTCAACTATTTTTGATTTTTTACGATCTAAGTGTGTTTTTTCGGTTCTTGATCTATACATATTCAAATTTAACCCTTTTATTCACCAAAACATTCAATTCAATCCAAAAACACATATTTAGGGCAATTTGCAAATTAGCCCTCACATTTTCACATTTTGAAATTTTAGTCCCTATTTCACAAAAAAAAAAAACACATAATTTCAAGTTACCCATGCATAGCTGAATTTTACTCATGCTCATATGATTCCATACATTTCATTTATTTCACAATTTAGTCCTTCAATATTTCATGTTCTCAATTTAGTCCAAATTACTGTAACAGACCGAATTTGACCCTAATCGAAACGGTGGTTTCGGGACCACGAATCTGAGTCCGAGAATTTTTTTAAATATTATATTTTGTGTTATATGTGAATTAATGTGTGTGAAAGTTTCGTAGAAAAATTTAATTGTTTGTGTGCTTAATTAAATAAAAGGACTTAATCGTGTAAAGTGTAAAAGTTACAAACTATAGTAAAAAGTGCTTATTTGTTAGTGGTTTCTTAATATAAAGCCCTTAAAGTAGAAATATATCATAAATATGATAGTGTATGGTTGATGGACAGTTTTAGACATAGTTTATATGTTATACTTATTTTATTATAAAGGTTAAATAAGTAAAATAATTAATAAGTAATATTAAACAAAACCAAAGGCCATTATCATCTTATTTTTCCTATGACCGAATGTAAAAGGAGGAAGCACTTAGAGTTTCTTCAACATTTCGGCATTTTGAAGCTTGATTAAGGTATGGTTAGTTTTCGATTTTTGATAATTTTTACGTTTTTAGATCGTTGCTTCGGACAGTAGCTGACCCATGTTAGAATTTTTAAATTTAAGCATGTTTGATGTTCGGCCATTGACTTGTTCTTGGGGTTTTTGATGTTTGATGATTTTATATTAAAGATATGTTAAAGATTAGCATGTTTTGTATTTGAGATTTTAGTGAATTTGAGTATTTTGGGCTAAATTGCAAAAATGAATTTTTGAGGGGACCAAAATACAAAATAAATGAAAGAAATGGACTTGTATAGTCCCTATGAACATTCGGCCCTAAGGTGTTATAGTGAAATTTTGTGTATTTTGTGTTTTGTGCAAATAGGACTAAATTGTAAAAATGTGAAACATTAGGGGTAAAATGGTAATTTGCCCATTTATATGTTTTGGGACTAAATTGAGATGAAATGTGCTTGAATGAGCTAAATTTTAATATGTTTAGATCAAGAACAAAGAAAAACGGATTTGGATCGGGGAAAGGCGAAGGTTACCGAATAGCCGGTCTACGTTGTCCCTCGACAGTCGAGGTAAGTCCTTAAGCAAATAAATGTCAAAGAATTAATTATGAACTTAGTAAATGATGAAATTTGGAAATTTAAAGCATAAATATAGGAGATGGCCGAATATGAGGGTATGTTATTGAAGTGAATTTATTTTGTTTAATGTAATGTGAATAAGTATGTTCGGTTTGATATGTGAAAGTAATTTGAAGTATATGAGATGTTTGTGATTTTAGTATTAAGTAATGTGTATTGAAATGTTAAAGGTGTTGATATTCGGGCTTCGAGCCTAGCAAGCCTTGTGCCGGTGATTTATATCGGGCTTAGAGCCTAGCAGGCCTCGTGCTGGTGAATTATTTCGGGCTTATTGCCTAGCAGGCTTAATGCCGGTGTTCAAACTTCGGACCTTTGGTCTAGCAGGCTCAATGCCGGTGTGTAATTCGGGCTTAAAAGCCTAGTAGGCTTAATGCCGGTGATATGCTATAAACGGAGAATTCGAGAATTAAACGAGGTGAGGCATATATTTAATGCAATGTGCCATCAGCTCGGGTAAGTGCTATTCTACTAGTGTAGTAAGGAATGAAGTGAGTAAGTATAATATCAATTGAGTTAAGTATTATGAGATCAAGTTGATAATTCAAATAGAATTTTTATTATGTGTAATTGAGCTTAATGTATACATTACTTTGATGACTCGGTTATAAGTGGAATTGTTAATGGAAAGTGAATTTGTATGTGTTTGTATATATGTAAAAAAAAAAAGATGAAATGTGATTGATATGCATGATATTTTCATTCGACTTGGAATATACAGATACTTATGATTAATATGTGATTTAATGGTGTATGCATTCATGGTAGAGAAATATCAATACTTAGATTAAGGGTATTAATGATATTCGGCTATGACTAATTTACTTAATATAATGTGTATAATCTTTGCCATGAATTGAATGATTAAAAGTTTAAATGTATGAATATTATTTTGTATTTGCTTAAGACTTACTAAGCTAGTAAGCTTACTCCGTTTAGGTTTAATGTTTTGTTTATAGATTTTGGTCAAGCTACGGTGTAACATCCTAAAAATTTGAGTATCAAAATGTTGCATGTTTTTGGTGCTTAGTTTGTGAATGATTAAATTTATGTACTTAATATATAGTCTTGAGAAGGCTCGAGATTTATTTAGTATTAGAATAAATTTTAGAAATGAGTACTTTATTGAAGTGGATCAAGTGACCCTGATGCTTAAGGGAATTTAATTGGTAAAAGTTTGCATAAGATGAGCTAGTAGCAAGGTGGAATTGGTGCCATGAGTGTAGCTTGAGGGGAGAGGTTTGAATCCCATGGATAGCATTTTGGTGACATTTATTTTTGCTCTTTCTTAGCAAGTGTCGGCCAAGCTCTATTCTTGGTAAGGATGGACTAATTCTTTTATGGTTAGGTGGCTAAAGGTTATGGCAAACATGAATTTAGGGATAGAATTTGCTTGATTTTGGGGATAGGATTTCTAAACTTTTGGAAGGTGGAGGAACATAAGGCACCTCTTAAGGGAGAGTGTTTTGGAAAGTTAAGATGGCCAAGTTTGACCATGTATTTGGACGGAATAGGGGGCTAAGGGGGGAGGCCGAATTTTGGTGATAGGTTTGGTATGGTTAGTAGCTTTTGGGTGATTCCATTTGGTCACTTTTGTTTTTACAAGACATCTTTTTCTCTTTTCATCTCATGCCCTCAAAAAAACCAAATGTGTATTGGCTAGGAAGAATTATCTTTGTTTCACCTTTTTTGTCATATTTTGTCAATTCAATTTGTGTCTCTTTTCTAGTGCCATAAACATCAAAAGCAAACATCATCACTTCCTTCTCTCCCATGGCCGAATGCACCATTTTTTCAAACCCTCTCTCTTTGCTTTTCTCTTATCTTTGAAAATTTAAATCATAAACCTCACATCCTCATTCTCTTTCTTTCTTCTTTTATTTTCTTTTCAACCATACTTCCTTCATCATTTTTCTCACATGGCCGAATGTTAGACTACCTCCATTGTAACACCCCAAACCCGGCCCAAACAATATGACTGAATTTGGTTTGCTACAGAGAAAACATTTGGAAAACCATTTTAAAACCGATTTTAAAATTAGTCGAAATGCCTTTCAATTTCAATTTTCTTTGTTAAAAACCACACTTAAAAATATTTGTTGAGTCGAGTTGTTTAAAAATTTCAAATGTACTCGATAGTACTTTAAAAACATTTTGCGTTTAATTTGAGAAAACATGTGCAACCGTTTTAACATCATCAAGTAGTTTAAACCAAACATTCAAACATGCAGCAATAATAAAATCATCCTAGGAGGCCTTATTACAATTAAGCAACATAAACCTAAACAAAAGATAGATAAAATCCAAAATTCATTTATTAAAAATCTCCACTGCATGGCCACCTCGAGTCCATCCGGCTCCTCACCCGCGATCTACGAGTCACCTGAAAAATTAAAGGAGAAGGTGAGTCACCAAGACTCAATGTGTAACCCTTCCCCGATTTAGTGCAATAACATACACAAATCATAACCAATTAACATGCATAAGTTTAAAATGCACCCAACCTAACCATCCAAACGCCTTTCTCTACCCCGTGTGGTACCAAATCACTGGTGGTGCCAAACCACTGGTGACATATAGTCACAGATGTGATGCCAAATCACTGGAGATACCAAATCTCTGGTATCCGAAGACACAAATCGAATGATGGGGCCAACCCATCGTGTGATACCAAATCACTGGCAGACGATCCCATATCTCAAAGTGGGGCCAACCCACGGTGGTATCAACCACAGGGACAAGTCGCTATGAGGTGCCAAACCTCTGGAGGTACCAAACCTCTGGTGACCGTAGTCACAATGTGTTACCAAAACACTGGTGTCCGTCGACACGAATATCACTGCCCCCTCCACTCATCAACCCATATCAAACACTTATGTATATTTACTGAAATCATGCAAAAAGGTTTATTTTAACAACATTAATAAATTTATCATTACCATATATCCAATAATACACATACCAAATGTGTCATGCTTCCCAAAAGCATCAAATAGTAATCTCATAGTCACAAAGTCTTACCCGAATCCTTGTTAATACCATGATGGTATTACATCCATATCTACACAAATCGATTAGGCATAATATAACACTTAGCATATTAAAAAGTTATAAGATGTGTATGCATACACCTGATACTAACGAGAGTCCTAAATCCCGAATAGACAAATTGTCCACACAAGCTTTCTTTGCCCCTATATTCGGCCAAACACTAGATTAGCGTCATGGCCTATTCGGCCAAACCAAAATAATTGAGAAGGGTTCCTTGCGAACCTAAAATCTTACCCAAATGCCTTCGAACACTAGCCAACACACTCCTAAATGAATCGGCCTCACTTCCCTACAATCAACCATCATCATTAAGGTTATTAGCCTTCGGTTTAAAGGAATACTTAAAAGAATAATCCTTTGAAATAGACCCTTACCACCTTACCAAAACCGATTGCTAGAGAAGTCCCGAGGAAATCTATGCTACCTTCAATATTCGGCCAAAGTTGATCAAGATAGGAGAAGAAAATTTTCGGCACAACAAAGAGGTATATTCGGCTATAGGACAAAAAAGAAAATAATAGGAAAAGGGAATAGAGTTTCGGCAAAGAAGAGAGTATAAGAGATTTTTGGTGTTTAAGCAAAACAAATAGGAGAACGAGATGTTGATGAAGGTTTCGGTTTTGAGAGAATGAAATGGAGAAAATAGAAATTGAGCAAAAAAATGACCAAATGGTCAAAAAGTATTAGGCTTAACAAAGGATAAAAATTCGGCCAAAAAGAAAAGAGTTTGAGAGAGGATTGCAAACTTTTTCACCAAATGCAAGGAATGACCAAAAATAACAAGGTCAACACTTACCATATATAAGCTTGGCCGACACTTACCATACAAAAGCAAAAATAAAAGTTTTCTAAATGCTAACTAAGGGATTCGAACCACTCCCCTCAAGCTAATATCCATGCGCCATTACCAACTTGCCATGCACTCATCTTGTGTCACTTATTGACACTTAAATTAACTTAAGTACTAAGCTCACATAATCCACTTCATTAAATAAACCATACTAAAAATTATCCTACTTAACCGAGCTTACTCAAGACCCCTAATTGAGTCTTATAGTTCCGCAAATAATATCACAGAAATTTAAACATAAGCAAAATAATTCCATAGTCGAACCATTCTTTTCTCTCCTTTGTTTTTATCAAAGCCGAGTCTTCTCTTCATCTATATTGTTTTGTTGATTATTCTTTCAACCTTCGTTTAAGCAATCGTGTTGTAAAGAAGGCCGAACTCGGAGTATTCGTTATCATAGTGACTCGCTAGAAATCGAGTCGAAGTGTTAAGGTAAGGGTTCCTATCAAGGATTTCTATATTACTCGTCATATAATTATAGAAGGACTACTAATCAATTTTGTTTTAGGGGACGTTATCGCTTGATTCTCATTTCGATAACATAAGGATATTTATTTTTGTGGTAAGCCAATTTCGCCTTAAAATCGATAGTCATAAATTTTTGATATATTGTTAGGACTAATAATCCTTTGTCAATGGAGGCAAACAAGATAGGTTCGAAAAGAGTGGTGAATAGTGTTCGAAAAAGGGGTGGATTCGCTATTCCCTCTAGATTCAAGCGAAGGGCTGTTTCGGCAATCTGAGATTTTCCACCGGGTTGTGGACCCTCATCCGACAAAAATCAATTAATTGAAGTCGTTCGTACTCCTGAGCCTTTGTTTGTTCGTGGATATTCAACGGGTAACGAACCATCAATCGGGGAGAAACCACAAATAGAAGTTGTTCAAAATTTCGAGGGTAAAAGTTTAGATCGCTTATTTTAAGAATAGATTTGTAAATAAGTATTAGTGTTCTAATCCATCGTGATGCGTGTTTAGGTATCGACGTGCGGGAAAGTATAGTTCTCACCGTAATCAGGTGTGTAACTTCACACTTATCTCACAGGTTATACTTGTAACATCCTAAAATTGGGCCTAGTAGGATTGGGCCGAGGGCTTTAGGAAAAATTTTTATGTCATCTAGTTATTTGTGTTAGCTTGAGTACTATTGTTTGTGTGCTTAGCATAGTCTTGTGAAGGCTTGTTTTTATTTAGGAAGTTAGAATAAATTCTAGTATAGTTTATTTAATGAAGTGGATTAAGTGAGCTTGACACTTAAGTTAATTTAAGTGTTAAATTAAAGCACATGAGGAGTTAGTGGCATAGTGGATAAGGCTCTTGAAAGGTTACTTGAGGTTAGTGGTTCGAGTATCAAGGAAAGCATTTTGAAGATTTTTATTTCATCATAGCATTTATGGGCGGTCAACTTATGTTTATGATAGGTTGGACTTTCATCTTTTGGTAAGTTGAATATATGTTTAAGGAAAGCTTGATATTGGGGATAAGATTCTTAAGGTTAAGGAAGGTTGGGGAGACATAAGGCTAGACTTTAGGATGATGTTTTGGAAAGTATTCTTAGGCCTTTAGTGATTGTATGTGGACGGCATGGGTGTCTAGGAGGGTGGCCGAATGTGGTTAGGTGGTTTGGGGGAGGAATAGTTGATCAACTTTTCTTTTTGTGCATCTTTTTGCATTTTGTTTTTCCTCTCCAAAAACTCTTTCTTTTGGCCGAATGTAGCTTATGCTTTTGTGCAAATTTTGCTTTTGATTTTAACCTCATTTTGTTTGAACCAAATACCATTTCCTTTCTTTCATTTTATCCTTTTGAAACCGAAACAACATTTGTACTTTTGTGCACTTTTCTTTTTGGCAAACAAGGAGTTGGCCGAATCTCTTAACCCCATTTTCTCTCTTATTCTTTTTCTTCCTTTTGGCCGAATCTCTCCTCTCCAAACTCCCTTTTCTTTTCTCCATTGTTGCTAAAATCGAACTCTCTCTCTCTCTCTTTCATTCTCTTTTCTATTCACATATTTTCTTCTCTCATAACCAAATTGCCGAAACTCCCTACTTCCCTTTAGTCTTTGTTTTGACTGAATATTCAAGGGTAGACTCTCTTTGGTTTTCTTCAATCGATTTTGGAAAAGAGTAAGTATTCTTGGCCGATTTTTTTCTATTATTTCTTTCTCCTTTCTATATCACTTTCTTGTGGACATAGGCCGAATCTGTGGGCATTGGTTTGCAAGGTTCTAATCATTCTAGGAATTGATTTCATTTAGGCTTCTCGGGACGTTGGAAGCAATCAATCTATGCCTCGTTTCTTTGTCAATCGATTTCGGTAAGTTTAGGTAAGACTTGGTATTTCGAAGTGATAACTCATTGGATTTAGTGATATGGCCGAATGACCTTTGTTTATAATTTAAGTGTTGGCCGATTGTAGGACAAGGTGATCTAGTGCGATAGATCGGATCTCCGAAAGTTAGATTTTTGCTTTGGTGAAAGGTGTGTATCTTACACACTTTATAACTTGGATTATATATGTATTCATGTGTGTTTTATAACTAATCATATTATGAAAGTGGGAAAAACGATGAGTTTTGGATATGATACCTTGATGGTATGAATGAGGATTCGGGTAAGTCTGTTTCGATATGTTGTTAATACATGTGGATTGAAATCATGATCTATGATTTATGGTATTATTATATGATTCATATTAAAGTGTATTAACATGATTTGGTTATCTATTGCATTGGTATGGGCAATATGAGAGGAGGGGGAAGATTAATATCGTGTCGACGGACACCAGAGATTTGGTATCTCCAGTGATTTGGTATCACATTCGTGTCTTCGGACACCAGAGGTTTGGCACCTCATAGCGTCTCGTCCCTGTGGTTAACACCACCGTGGGTTGGCCCCACTTTTGAGATATGGGATCGAAGCCAGTTATTTGGTATCACACGTGGGTTGGCCCCACAACTTGATGATTTGTGACTTCGGTCACCAGTGGTTTGGCACCACCAGTGATTTGGTATCACATTCGTGTCTTCGGACACCAGAGGTTTGGCACATCATAGCGACTTGTCCCTGTGGTTAACACCACCGTGGGTTGGCCCCACTTTTGAGATATGGGATCGTCTGCCAGTGATTTGGTATCACACGTGGGTTGGCCCCACAGATGGATTATTCGTGACTTCGGTCACCAGTGATTTGGTATCACAATTGTGTCTTTGGACACCAGTGGTTTGGCACCACCAGTGGTTTGGTACCACACGGGATAGAAAAGGAGTTATGGATGGTTAGGATGGGTGCATTATACATATATGTTGCTTTATTATAATTTGTGTAAGTATGTGGTAATTACCCGGGAGAGGGAATATGCACTGAGTCTTGTGACTCACCTTCTCCCTTATCATTTCAGGTTATTCGTGAGATTGCGGATAAGGAGCCGGATGAACTCGAGGAGGCCATGCAATAAAAGTTGGTTTTATATGAACTTCCATTTGGGTATTTTATTTTAATTTGGTTTTCATATTTTATGGATTTGTAATAAGGCCTGTTTAATTATGTTTTGGATTATTTATATGTTTTGGATTTGTTTTAAATTGGGCTTACAAATTACATGTTTGATAATAATTTGAGCATAAAGTTTTCTAAACTACAAAATGCAATGGTTTTTAAAACGTTACCATCAGGTAACATAAAACATTTGATAGTTTTAACAACTTAAGTGTTTTTGATAATTTAAAAGATTTTCAAAAATTAAGTTTCTACAATCAAATGCAAATGGTTTTCAAAGTAATAATTCGAGTTTTCTTAAAATGATATAAATGTTTTCTAACTTATGATTTTTTTATTTATTTTAAAGTTTTATGTAATTTCAAAGTAAATTTCAGTTTTAACTTATTTTCTACAAATAAAGAATTTCAAAGAGTTTTTCACAAAATTTAATTGTTAATTCGATTCTTTCAAAAATATTTTCCTTAGTGACATACCAAATTCGGTTGTGGCGTATTGACCGGGTTTGGGGTGTTACAAATTGGTATCAGAGCCAAGTTCAAAAGCTCGGCTGTGGGCTCGATGCCCAAAATGTTTTAAAGTATGGTTTTAAAATGTTTTTGTTTAAAATTATATGATTGGAAAGGCATGGTCCCGAGTCTCCGGCATCAATCCGCCCTGGTAAGTACATCAAAACTGTTGATTTTGATGATATGATGATGTTGATATGACTATATAGTAGTAGGAACTACTTTAGAGACCCAAAAATTATTGGTTGGATGTACTCGCGAAACAACCACTTATAGAAACTTTTTCATAAAACTGTGCTTTAAAGAAAGTGGAATATTGATTAATTCATAAAACTTTTAAATCAGATAAGTCGAGATCTTAGAAATGAGTACTCGAGGTCGATGTCATGTTACTCGTGGACGTGGTCGAGGTAGGATGGCTGTGTCTGAGCCAGAGAGGTCTGGTCAAGGATCTGAGAATGAAGTACCACCAGTTCCACCACCAGCGGTTGGAGTTGAGCATCAGGATCAAACGGGGGATGACGCAGTGTCTCAGGCGATGCTGCGAGTTCTTGAGAGGGTGGCTGAAGTAGGTGGAAGCGCGGGAGCTCGGAAGTCAGTACCTGAGCGACTCCGAGCCAACGGAGCCGAGGTATTTCGAGGTGTTTCGGGTGTAGCTCCCAGCTCAGCTGAATATTGGTTAGAGGCGACGGAGCGAATTATGGATGATCTGGATCTGAATGCCGAGGAAAAGCTGAAAGGGATTGTATCGCTTCTTCGTGATGAGTCATATCAGTGGTGGCTCACGGTTCGGAATGGTGCTGCAGCGGAGGATCTCACTTGGGACTTCTTTAAGGCAGCGTATCAGAAGAAGTATATCGAGTCTAGTTACGTTGATGCGCAGCGTAAGGCATTTTTGAGTTTGGTCCAAGGGAGTAAATCTGTATCAGAGTATGAGGCTGAGTTCTTAAGATTGAGCCGGTATGCTGGAGGTATTGTGGCTTCGGAGCACGAGCGATGTGTTCGATTCGAGGATGGGTTGAAGGACGAGCTGAGATTGTTGATTGCTCCACATCAGGAGCGAGAGTTTGCTGCTTTGGTTGAAAAGGCTAAGATAGCCGAAGGGATAAAGGAATCTGCAAGGCAGAGTTACGATAGGAATAAGCATAAGAGAGGTTTTGAATCATCTGGGTCGGACGAAGATTCTCAAAAAAGGGTTAGGCAGAATGGGCCGAATCAGTCTGGGAGGCCTGTTACTGCTAATCAGGGACCAGCACAGTGTAACAGATGCAGAAAATTTCATTGGGGCGAATGTTGGACCGGTGGGAAAGGATGTTTTGAGTGTGGCTCGCTGGATCATAGTGTGAGGGACTGTCCACGTAAGCAAGCCAGGAATCAATCTGAAGGTCAAGATCGTGCTCAGTTCAGAAAGGAGGGACCGTCACCGCAGAGAGGTCGTGATAACGGTAGAGGAGGTAATTGTTCTGGTCGAGGTCGCGGAGCATCGGGCAGAGGTGCAGGCAACACTGAGGTAAGACAGCCTGGGTTGGTGTATGCAGCGAGACGTCGAGAGGAGGGCGACGCACCGGATGTCATCACCAGTATGTTCTTGATCATTGGATTTCCATATACTGCTTTGATTGATGTGGGTTGACGTATTCAAATGTCGTTAGTAGTATAGTAGTGTTATTAAGATCAGAGTGCGCAGCAAGAGCGTAGTGTGACGAGATAGGATGTACGATTGTTAGTTAGTTGGAAATTTCGAGGACGAAATTTCTTTAAGGAGGGTAGAATTGTAACATCCTGAAATTGGGCCTAGTAGGATTGGGCCGAGGGCTTTAGGAAAAATTTTTATGTCATCTAGTTATTTGTGTTAGCTCGAGTAGTATTGTTTGTGTGCTTAGCATAGTCTTGTGAAGGCTTGTTTTTATTTAGGAAGCTAGAATAAATTCTAGTATAGTTTATTTAATGAAGTGGATTAAGTGAGCTTGACACTTAAGTTAATTTAAGTGTTAAATTAAAGCACATGAGGAGTTAGTGGCATAGTGGATAAGGCTCTTGAAAGGTTGCTTGAGGTTAGTGGTTCGAGTATCAAGGAAAGCATTTTGAGGATTTTTATTTCATCATAGCATTTATGGACGGTCAACTTATGTTTATGATAGGTTGGACTTTCATCTTTTGGTAAGTTGAATATATGTTTAAGGAAAGCTTGATATTGGGGATAAGATTCTTAAGTTTAAGGAAGGTTGGGGAGACATAAGGCTAGACTTTAGGATGATGTTTTGGAAAGTATTCTTAGGCCTTTAGTGATTGTATGTGGACGGCATGGGTGTCTAGGAGGGTGGCCGAATGTGGTTAGGTGGTTTGGGGGGGAATAGTTGGTCAACTTTTCTTTTTGTGCATCTTTTTGCATTTTGTTTTTCCTCTCCAAAAACTCTTTCTTTTGGCCGAATGTAGCTTATGCTTTTGTGCAAATTTTACTTTTGATTTTAACCTCATTTTGTTTGAACCAAATACCATTTCCTTTCTTTCATTTTATCCTTTTGAAACCGAAACAACATTTGTACTTTTGTGCACTTTTCTTTTTGGCAAACAAGGAGTTGGCTGAATCTCTTAACCCCATTTTCTCTCTTATTCTTTTTCTTCCTTTTGGCCGAATCTCTCCTCTCCAAACTCCCTTTTCTTTTCTCCATTGTTGCTAAAATCGAACTCTCTCTCTCTCTTTCATTCTCTTTTCTATTCACATATTTTCTTCTCTCATAACCAAATTGCCGAAACTCCCTACTTCCTTTTAGCCTTTGTTTTGACCGAATATTCAAGGGTAGACTCTCTTTGGTTTTCTTCAATCGATTTTGGAAAAGAGTAAGTATTCTTGGCTGATTTTTTTCTATTATTTCTTTCTCCTTTCTATATCACTTTCTTGTGGACATAGGCTAAATCTTTGGGCATTGGTTTGCAAGGTTCTAATCATTCTAGGAATTGATTTCATTTAGGCTTCTCGGGATGTTGGAAGCAATCAATCTAAGCCTCGTTTCTTTGTCAATCGATTTGGGTAAGTTTAGGTAAGACTTGGTATTTCGAAGTGATAACTCATTGGATTTAGTGATATGGCCGAATGGCCTTTGTTTATAATTTAAGTGTTGGCCGATTGTAGGACAAAGTGATCTAGTGCGATAGATCGGATCTCCGGAAGTTAGATTTTTGCTTTGGTAAAAGGTGTGTATCTTACACACTTTATAACTTGGATTATATATGTATTCATGTGTGTTTTATAACTAATCATATTATGAAAGTGGGAAAAACGATGAGTTTTGGATATGATACCTTGATGGTATGAATGAGGATTCGGGTAAGTCCGTTTCGATATGTTGTTAATACATGTGGATTGAAATCATGATCTATGATTTATGGTATTATTATATGATTCATATTGAAGTGTATTAACATGATTTGGTTATCTATTGCATTGGTATGGGCAATATGAGAGGAGGGGAAGATTAATATTGTGTCGACGGACACCAGAGATTTGGTATCTCCAGTGATTTGGTATCACATTCGTGTCTTCGGACACCAGAGGTTTGGCACCTCATAGCGTCTCGTCCCTGTGGTTAACACCACCGTGGGTTGGCCCCACTTTTGAGATATGGGATCGAAGCCAGTGATTTGGTATCACACGTGGGTTGGCCCCACAACTTGATGATTTGTGACTTCGGTCACCAGTGGTTTGGCACCACCAGTGATTTGGTATCACATTCGTGTCTTCGGACACCAGAGGTTTGGCACCTCATAGCGACTTGTCCCAGTGGTTAACACCACCGTGGGTTGGCCCCACTTTTGAGATATGGGATCGTCTGCCAGTGATTTGGTATCACACGTGGGTTGGCCCCACAGATGGATTATTCGTGACTTCGGTCACCAGTGATTTGGTATCACAATTGTGTCTTTGGACACCAGTGGTTTGGCACCACCAGTGGTTTGGTACCACACGGGGTAGAAAAGGAGTTATGGATGGTTAGGATGGGTGCATTATACATATATGTTGCTTTATTATAATTTGTGTAAGTATGTGGTAATTACCCGGGAGAGGGAATATGCACTGAGTCTTGGTGACTCACCTTCTCCCTTATCATTTCAGGTTATTCGTGAGATTGCGGATAAGGAGCCGGATGAACTCCAGGAGGCCATGCAATAAAAGTTGGTTTTATATGAACTTCCATTTGGGTAATTTATTTTAATTTGGTTTTCATATTTTATGGATTTGTAATAAGGCCTGTTTAATTATGTTTTGGATTATTTATATGTTTTGGATTTGTTTTAAATTGGGCTGACAAATTACATGTTTGATAATAATTTGAGCATAAAGTTTTCTAAACTACAAAATGCGATGGTTTTTAAAACGTTACCATCGGGTAACATAAAACATTTGATAGTTTTAACAACTTAAGTGTTTTCGATAATTTAAAAGATTTTCAAAAATTAAGTTTCTACAATCAAATGCAAATGGTTTTCAAAGTAATAATTCGAGTTTTCTTAAAATGATATAAATGTTTTCTAACTTATGATTTATTTACTTATTTTAAAGTTTTATGTAATTTCAAAGTAAATTTCAGTTTTAACTTATTTTCTACAAATAAAGAATTTCAAAGAGTTTTTCACAAAATTTAATTGTTAATTCGATTCTTTCAAAAATATTTTCCTTAGTGACATACCAAATTCGGTTGTGGCGTATTGACCGGGTTTGGGGTATTACAATACTATGCCGTAGTAATAGAATAAAAATTGTAAATTCGGCAAAATTGGAAAATACGGTATATTAGCACTTTTTGGTGTGAATGCATGAAACCGGTATTAAGGTTGTGGAAAAAATTACGGATTTGCCCTTAATGGGCTATATTGTTAAAAAGTGATATTTTGGGCCATATGATTATTTTGATAAGTTTGCCAAGTGTGAAAATAGTGAAAAAGGCCTCATGTGTTAAATGGGCCAAATTTGCTAGATCGTTAAATGGGCCAAAATTTGCTAGATCGTTAAATGGGCCAAAATTTCCTAGATCGTTAAATGGGCCAAAATTTGCTAGATCGTTAAATGGGCCAAATTGCTATTTTGACTAATGGGCCAAATTGATAACTTGTAATATGGGCTTTTTGTTGAAATTTACCTTATGAATATATCGTTATGCATTATATATATATATACATGACTGCATGGGTTGGGATAATTGACGAAGAGAAGAAAGGTCTGTTGCCAAAATCTAGTTCGGTGGCTCTACCACAAATATTTTAATTGGCTTAATGCCTCTAGTTCGGTGACTCTGTCACAATCTAGTTCGGTGGCTCTGCCACAAATATTTAAAATGGCTTAATACCTGTGATTGGTGTGTTGGCGAGGTGGGTTGACTTGATCCCCACAGGTGTGATGGTTGGTACAGGTGGTGTGTAGCGGATGGAAATTAGGCTTGGTTGGGAATTGCATATCACATGCATATTTATTTGATTTATATATTGTACATTTGTAAATGGGCTCAAGCCCAAATGAAATGCTTAAATGATTCTGGCCCAGTGAACAAGGTAAGTGGGTTACACATTGAGTTCTAAGTAACTCACCCTGTTTTTCTTACCCATCTCAGGTAATGACAATTGATGGAGGCTTGGGCCGGAGATGACTTCGTGTGGAGGCCATACTACGAATGATGAGTTATAATAACTTTGAACTTCTTTTAAGTATTTTTATTTAAGTACTATTTCAATTGCGATGTAATAAGTCCTCTGGTATTATTTTTATGGATTTTTATACGTGGATGGATTTTAATATGTTTTAGATACTTGAATGGGGCTGTTAAATTTTTATAAATGTTTTCTTAAACTTGCGTATAAAAAAAAGGGGGTTTTTCTTAAATATCACTTACTCGTAAAATTTTGTGAAAACTCTTTTATAAATTTATTCCAACCAATTATTTAAGTTTTTAATCAATTATTTCTCTGAAAATCAAATTATAAACTCTTATATTTTAAAATCATGGTTTTCAAATAAATCTCGATTTTTTTTTATAAACTCCATCTTAAAAATTCGTTTTGAAGAATTGTTTTCATTAAAAGCATTGATGACTGGACGTAAGTTCGAATTTTGTGGCATGCCAAGTCTGGTCTTAATGCATAGGCCGGGTTTGGAGTGTTACATTTTAAGGTATCAGAGCCAGTTTCAAAACTCGGCTGTGGTTTGGGTTCAACAACAATTTTTGTTTAAAAACTGCTTAAATTTCTAGATTTTATGTTTTAAAGGTAGTATGGCACCACGAGCATCCGGCACCAAGTCAAGTAAGTATTTGTATATTGAATGTACATTATTGTGATATGATCATAGGAACACTCTAGAACTTCTAGTTTTAGGTGTTGAAAACGGTAGAGATTGAGACTATAGGATGTTATTGCAAAAACAACTTTATCTCTTATATCTCATAAAATATTGTTAATAAACACTGAAATAGTATTCTGATTCATAAAACTTGTAATCAGATAAAACTGAATTAGTCATTATGAGTACTAGAGGACGTGGTCGTGGACGCGGTAGACGTGGCCGTGGTAGAGGACGAGGTGCTGTGTCTGAAGCGCCGGGTCATATGCCGGAAATGGATGCACCTGCGTCACCCGGGAGTGAGACTGGATCACATGATCATACGAGAGAGGACAATGCATTGACGCAAGCAATGTTGCGAGTCCTATAAAGGGTTGCTGGGACTAGAACTGGTCCAGCAGTTCGTGGATCAATATCGGAACGACTTACATCAAGTGGTGCCGAGGTTTCTAGAGGTGTCTCCGGTGTAGCTCCAAATGTTGCGGAATACTGGCTCGAGGCTGTAGATCGAATTATGGATGATCTGGAGTGCACCATCGAGCAGAAACTGAGAGGAGCCGTGTCCTTGCTAAGGGACGAGGCGTATCAATGGGGGCTTACTGTTCGAGAAGGCACCGAGGCTGCATTGGTTACTTGGGATTTCTTTAAAGCTGCTTTTCAAGGGAAGTATGTCGAGACAAGTTATGTAGATGCCCGGAGGAAAGAATTCGTGAATTTGGTTCAAGGAAATAAGACGGTGGCAGCTTACAAGGCAGAATTTCTTCGCTTGAGCCGTTATGCTCGTACAATAGTGCCGACTGATCATGAGCGCTGTGTACGTTTTGAAGATGGGCTGAATGATAAGTTAGGGTATTGATAACCCCACAATAAGTACGGACTTTTGCCTCGCTTGTAGAGAAAGCCAAGATAGCCGAAGAGGCTAAGAACTCAGAACGCCAGAACCGGGAAAGAGTCAGAGGCAAGAGGGATTTTAAATACTCGGGTTCTTCTAAAAGGTTTCAGAAGAGGCCACGGAATGACGAGCCAGTTCAAGCTAGAGCACCTGTGACTACCAATTAGAGTCGGGATTGTGCCGACTGTGGGAGACAACACCCCGGGGAATGCTGGAGGAAAACTGGTGCTTGCTATAAATGTGGTTCCAAGGATCATCAGTATAAGAATTGCCCTCGACGGACTGATACGACTCAGGAAGCTCGTAACCCTAATGCTCAGCCAGCTAGGAGTACTTAGCAGCCACCAAGAGGTCGTGGACCAGGTCGTGGTGGTAATGGTGTTGGACGTGGTCAAGGTGTACCGGGTCGAGGTAATGGTTTTAGAGGTAACGCAGAGGCAAGACAGCCGGGGTTGGTCTATGCGGTTAGGCGTCGGGAAGACGGCGATGCACTTGATGTGATAACTGGTACGTTCTTCATCTTTGATGTACCTGTTACTGCTTTGATAGATATCGGGTCTACACACTCGTATGTTGCTAATGCCATATCTGGAAACCTAAATATTAGATCTGAGATTACCGATAGAGAGATGACGGTACTTAGTCCTTTAGAACAGTCGGTAATTGTGAATAAACTGTTTAAAGATGTGCCCTTAGAAATCCAAAGAGAAATATTTCTGGCGGATTTGATGGAATTGCCTTTTGGCGAGTTCAATCTTTTTTTAGGCATGGATTGGTTGGTGAAGCTCCGAGCGCAATTGGATTGTACCGAAAAGCGGATGTCAATAAGGACTGTAGATGATGAGGAGGTAGTAATGATAGACGAGTGAAGGAACTTTTTGGCAAATGTGGTATCTGCTTTGAAGGCAGAAAAGTTGGTGTGGAAAGGGTATGGAGCATTCCTAGCCTTCGTTAGTGCTTTGGATGCCAAGGAATTATCAGTGGAAGGTGTGAGAACGGTGAAAGAATTTCCAGATGTCTTTCCCGAGGAACTTCCGGTCTACCTCCAGATTGGGAAGTAGAGTTTGGCATTGAGCTTTTGCCCGAAACGGCTCCGGTGTCCATTGCTCCTTATAGAATGGCGTCGAAGGAGTTAGCAGAGCTTAAAGCTCAAATTCAAGAATTGTTAGATCGGGGATTTATTCGACCGAGTGTGTCTTCGTGGGGAGCACCGGTTTTGTTCGTCAAGAAGAAGGATGGGTCGATGTGAATGTGCATTGATTATAGGCAGTTGAATAAGTTGACGATCAAGAATAGGTATCCATTGCCGAGAATCGACAATTTGTTTGATCAATTGAGAGGAGCTTCAGTTTTCTCCAAGATTGATTTGAGATCGGGTTATCATCAACTCAAGGTGAAAGAGGCAGACATTCTTAAGACGGCATTCCGAACTCGTTATGGACATTATGAGTATTTGGTGATGCCGTTTGGTTTGACTAATGCACCAGCTGCATTTATGGACATGATGAATCGAGTCTTTCAACCCTACCTAGACCGGTTCATAGTGGTGTTCATAGATGATATCGTGGTATATTCGAGGAATGAAGAAGAGCATGACTCACATTTGCGTATTGTGTTGCAAATTTTGCGAGATAAGCAACTTTATGCCAAATTCAGTAAATGCGAATTTTGGTTGAAGGAAGTGACTTTCTTGGGTCATGTGCTGTCAGCCGAATGAATAAGAGTTGATCCTCGGAAGGGTAAGACAGTATTGGATTGGAAACCGCTGAAGTCAGTGGCTGAGATTCGGAATTTCTTGGGTTTGGCTGGTTACTATAGACGCTTTGTTGAGGGGTTTTCATTAATTGCTGCACCCCTAACTAAGCTGTTGTGAAAGGGAGTATCGTATGTGTGGACCGATAAACAACAAGAAAGTTTCGAGATATTGAAGATTCTGACGGAAGCGCAGTACTGATTCAACCTGAGGCTGGAAAAGAGTTTATCGTTTACTATGATGCATCACATACGGGTTTAGGATGTGTTCTGATGCAAAGTGGAAAGGTGGTGGCTTATGCTTCTCGACGGTTGAGGCCGCATGAAGTCAACTATCCTACTCATAACTTGGAGTTGGCTGCGGTGGTGTTTGCCTTAAAGATTTGGAGGCACTATCTCTATGGTGAGAAGTCAATCATTTTTACGGACCATAAGAGTCTTAAGTACCTCCTTACCCAAAAAGAGTTGAACTTGAGACAACGGAGATGGGTGGTGTTGCTAAAGGATTATGACTTCTCAATCGAGTACCATCCTGGAAAGGCTAACGTGGTGGCAGACGTGTTGAGTCGTAAGGTAGTATCAGAGTAAAGAGCAATGTTTGCTCATCTCAGTTTGTATGAGGATGGCAGTCTGCTAGCGGAACTTCAGGTGAAGCCTTTGTGGTTGGAGCAAATCAAGGAAAGGCAGTTATCAGATGAAAAGTTGGGTCTTTTAATGCAACAAGTGGAAAGTGGTATAATAGGGGACTTTGGATTGAACAAAGATGGCGTACTGTGTTTTCGTGGAAGAGTTTGTATGCCCATGGATTCAGATTTGAGACAAATGATTCTACGAGAGGCGCATAGTAGCTCTTATGCTACGCACCCCGGAGGAAATAAGATGTATCGGGATCTCCGTGAGCAGTATTGGTGGCCAAGGTTAAAGCGGGAGGTTACTAATTTTATGGGTAAGTGTTTGACTTGTCAACAAGTGAAGGCAAAACATCAATTACCATCGGGTTTATTGCAACTGATAAAGATTCCTCTATGTAAATGGGAACGGATAACGATGGATTTTGTTAGTGGGTACCCTTAACACCTACTAAGAAAGATTCTGTTTGGGTGGTAGTAGATCAATTAACGAAGACTGCTCATTTTCTACCAGTTCGTACGAATTACTCACTGCAAAAGTTGGCTAAGCTATATGTATCTGATATTGTGAGGTTGCATGGGGTACCAGAGTCTATCATATCGGATAGGGATCCCAGGTTTACATCACGGTTTTGGAAAGATTTACATGAGGCTTTGGGAACAAAGTTAAACTTCAGTACGGCTTTTCATCCTCAGTCAGATGGTCAGTCAGAAAGAGTAATTCAGATTTTGGAAGACATGTTAAGAGGTTGCGTGATCGACTTCAGAGGTAGTTGAGAGGATTTTCTACCATTGGCAGAGTTCGCGTATAATAACAGTGCACCCTATGAAGCGTTATATGGACGTAGGTGTCGTACCCCTACTTGTTGGACTGAATTGGGGGAACGACAGTTGTTGGGTCCTGAGTTGATTTCTGAGACGGAAGAAAAGGTAAAGGTGATTCGAGCGCGGATAAAGGAAGCTTCGGATAGACAAAAGTCTTATGCGGATCTGAAGCGTAAGGATATTGAGTTTGCGGTGGGAGATCAGGTATTTCTGAAAGTCTCACCTTGGAAGAAGATTTTCAGATTTGGAAGGAAGGGCAAGTTGAGCCCTAGGTTCATTGGACCGTACCGTGTGTTGAAGCGTGTAGGACCAGTGGCCTATCAGCTTGAATTACCTCGGGAGTTGAGTCAGATTCATAGTGTCTTCCATGTTTCTATGCTGAGGCGTTGTAGATCGGATCAGTCTCACATAGTACCAGTAGAAGAAGTGGAGTTAAGGCCAGACTTGTCTTTCGAGGAAGAACCAGTGAAAATATTAGACCGAGATGTTAAGATGCTAAGAAAGAAGACTGTACCGTTAGTTAAGGTTCTTTGGCATAATCATAGAGCGGAGGAAGCTACGTGGGAGCCTGAGGACGCAATTCGGCAACAATATCCTCACCTCTTTTAACCAGGTAAATTTCGAGGACGAAATTTTCTTTAAGGGGGTAGAATTGTAACATCCTAAAAATTTGAGTATCGAAATGTTGCATGTTTTTTATGCTTAGCTTGTGAATGATTAAATTTATGTGCTTAATATATAGTCTTGAGAAGGCTCGGGATTTATTCAGTATTAGAATATATTTTAGAAATGAGTATTTTATTGAAGTGGATCAAGTGACCCTGATGCTTAAGGGAATTTAATTGGTAAAGGTTTGCATAAGATGAGCTAGTAGCAAGGTGGAATTGGTGCCATGAGTATAGCTTGAGGGGAGAGGTTTGAATCCCATAGATAGCATTTTGGTGACATTTATTTTTGCTCTTTCTTAGCAAGTGTCGGCCAAGCTCTATTCTTGGTAAGGATGGACTAATTCTTTTATGGTTAGGTGGCTAAAGGTTATGGCAAACATGAATTTAGGGATAGAATTTGCTTGATTTTGGGGATAGGATTTCTAAACTTTTGGAAGGTGGAGGAACATAAGGCACCTCTTAAGGGAGAGTGTTTTGGAAAGTTAAGATGGCCAAGTTTGACCATGTATTTGGACGGAATAGGGGGCTAAGGGGAGGAGGCCGAATTTTGGTGATAGGTTTGGTATGGTTAGTAGCTTTTGGGTCATTCCATTTGGTCACTTTTGTTTTTACAAGACATCTTTTTCTCTTTTCATCTCATGCTCTCAAAAAAACCGAATGTGTATTGGCTAGGAAGAATTATCTTTGTTTCACCTTTTTGTCATATTTTGTCAATTCAATTTGTGTCTCTTTTCTAGTGCCATAAACATCAAAAGCAAACATCATCTTAAAAATTCGTTTTGAAGAATTGTTTTCATTAAAAGCATTGATGACTGGACGTAAGTTCGAATTGTGTGGCATGCCAAGTCTGGTCTTAATGCATAGGCCGGGTTTGGGGTGTTACATACGGGCTCGGGGAAATCGTTAGCAAAGTCAACCACATTATCATCTTTTTGGTACACCTTTATTTTGTCTTATTTTGGATAAAGGCATGTATAGGATGGTAAATGTCTTTGTTTGTGTTGAAAACTTTGTTATTGTATGTAATCTAGCCATACGAATATGGCTTATATACTAAGTTAGTTGAAGTGGAAATATACAGTATATCAAAGTGATCAAATAGTGCATATGGATATGTTATTATGATGCATGGATGATATGGATTTTATTTGGTTATATCCGGCTATGGTCTGATCCTTTTGGTCAAGTATATGTATTGTGCATTTGATGTGATTACTTGTTTATAATGCTAATGTTTGAGTTAGTTTAGTCATGTATTTTGGCCTTTAGATTAATGGTTGAATTTCATTTAAAGGCTAATCGTTGCATGTACTAGATCATGGTTTGAAATGTTGTAAGAAAAAAATATATTATCCATGGCTATACTTTTGAGATGGTTGTTTAGGTAAATTCTAATTATTGGAAATGCTAAGGTTAGTTAGCTTTGTAAATAAATTCATTTGGGATTCGCATATATGATATGGTTTTAAGTGTAATATTTAAATGGAAAGAGAATGCGAACAATCTATGATTTGGTTATGCATTTTACAAATTGTTTTGGTTTCAAAGTTCACAGGTGTAATTAGTTGTTAACAGATATGATATGATGGATTGTACAATTTCATAGATGTAATATAATATAAATTTTATATATATTCGAATAGATAGTAGATTTATTTGTTGAATACGCATATTGTATCTATGATGTTTGGTTATTTGTAATAAATGTATTATTAATGGTACATGTGTACAAGATGCTTAGAACCACCATGGTATATAAATATATATATGCTTGAAATGCTTTAAAATGATAAAGTATACGATAAGTTTGGTATATGTTCTTTGGATTGATTATAAAGCAAACGAGTTTGGTATGATATGAATTATTCTTTATGTTCATAAATGTATTATATAATCATGTAGGTATGCAATGTATGTACCGCATAGACATCTTAGATTCATTTATATGCATGCAAATGAGTTCATGTAAGCTTTGAGTTGATGGACTATTTGGTTTATTCTGAATTTTGGGTATGAACTATTAGTAGAATATTGGGAGATTAAATATGCGTTTTTGGATTTGTTAAATGTATGAATTGCGATAAATGCCTGCGATATTCTGAGTCTAGTTCGGTAATGCCTCAAAACCCTAATCCGGCGACGGATACGGGTTAGGGGTGTTACAATTACCTAAAATCATCAAAACTCCAAAGACAAACTATGTTAATTTCTCACATATAATTCACATTTCACCATCAAACATCCAAAAACTCACATGTTCATCAATGGCACATTACAAAATATTCATCAATTCACAAAATTGAAGTATGGTTTTTGAAGTTTACAAAGAAACGATTACGAAAACGTAGAAATTTTCAAATACATTTCTTTGTATATCGACTTACCCCGTATAAGAGGAACGGAAATGGACGGCTATACAACTATTTTTGATTTTCCACGATCTAAGTCTGTTTTTTTAGTTCTTGGTCAATACATATTCAAATTTAACCCTTTTATTCACCAAAAAATTCAATTCAATTCAAAAACACATATTTAGGGCAATTTACAAATTAGCCCTAACATTTTCACATTTTGAAATTTTAGTCCCTATTTCACAAAATTACAAAATACACATAATTTCAAGTTACCCATGCATAGCCGAATTTTACTCATGCTCATATGAGTCCATACATTTCATTTATTTCACAATTTAGTCTTTCAAAATTTCATGTTCTCAATTTAGTCCAAATTACCTAAAATCCTCAAAACTCCAAAGACAAACTATGTTAATCTATCACATATAATTCACATTTCACCATCAAACATCCAAAAACACACATGTTCATCAATGGCACATTACAAAATATTCATCAATTCATAAAATTGAAGCATGGGTTTTGAAGTATACAAAGCAACGACTACGAAAACGTAGAAATTATCAAATACATTTCTTTGTATATCGACTTACCTCATATAGGAGGAACGAAAATGGATGGCTATTCAACTATTTTTGATTTTTTATGATCTAAGTCCCTTTTTTTAGGTTCTTGATCTATACATATTCAAATTTAACCCTTTTATTCACGAAAACATTCAATTCAATCCAAAAATACATATTTAGGGCAATTTGCAAATTAGCCCTCACATTTTCACATTTTGAAATTTTAGTCCCTATTTCACAAAATTACAAAATACACATAATTTCAAGTTACCCATGCATAGCCGAATTTTACTCATGCTCATATGAGTCCATACATTTCATTTATTTCACAATTTAGTCCTTCAAAATTTCATGTTCTCAATTTCGTCCAGATTACCTAAAATCATCAAAACTACAAAGAGAAACTATGTTAATCTATGACATATAATTCACATTTCACCATCAAACATCCAAAAACACACATGTTCATTAATGGCACATTACAAAATATTCATCAATTCACAAAATTGAAGCATGGATTTTGAAGTATCCAAAGCAACGATTACAAAAACGTAGAAATTATCAAATACATTTCTTTGTATATCGACTTGCCTCGTATAGGAGGAACGGAAATGGATGGCTATTCAACTATTTTTGAATTTTTACAATCTAAGTCCGTTTTTTTCGGTTCTTGATCTATACATATTCAAATTTAACCCTTTTATTCACCAAAACATCCAATTCAATCCAAAAACACATATTTAGGGCAATTTTCAAATTAGCCCTCACATTTTCACATTTTGAAATTTTAGTCCCTATTTCACAAAATTACAAAATACAAATAACTTCAAGTTACCCATGCATAGCCGAATTTTACTCATGCTCATATGAGTCCATACATTTCATTTATTTCACAATTTAGACCTTCAGAATTTCATGTTCTCAATTTAGTCCAAATTACCTAAAATCATCAAAACTCCAAAGACAAACTATGTTAATCTATCACATATAATTCACATTTCATCATCAAACATCCAAAAACTCATATGTTCATTAATGGCACAGTAATATCCTTAAATCGGGGTCTCTGCATTTTGTTTGTGTTTGCATGTGTTGATATGTTTGCTGTGTTCGTTTGGTGTGTTTTGGGGTCTAGGCATGACCTCGGGATAGTCTTGGGTCATGGCCAAAAGTTTTGTTTTTAGTACTTGGGAAGAGGGAGCTAGGTGAGATAGGGGTTAAGAGAATTTATTGGGGAACTTTAACACAAGAAATCAATTGGAAAAAATGGAAAGGAGGCGCCACTTAAACACCAGGGAGATGACGCCACATGCAGAAAGGGAGTGCCTGTGTTCGAGCTGCAAGAAATTGCACTCCTGCTTATTCTTTTTCACGCCACGAGCAAGGGGAGGAGTGCTCAGGTGGGACTCTCTTGATGGATGAGGATTAAGCTATCAGATTTTAAATGGATGAAGGGGAGAGATTTTAGGTGTGGGACTCATTCAAACTTGTTTCAATGTGTGGATGGGAGGAATTCAAGGAGGGATGGAAGGGGACGGCTAGTGTTTGAGTGAGAGTGGGTTTTGCTTAGCCGAATTTTTGGTTGTGGTATGAGTTTGGGAAGCAATCGGTTTTGGGGTTTTGGTAGTGGCCGAATGTGCCTAGGGTGGTAACTAAAATTGGCAAAGCTTGGCAGGTCTTATTTTTTTTTTGTGTTTAGTGTCAAACCGAAACCTCAATTGCACTCCTCCCAATCTCTCTTTTCTCTTTTTGGCAATTTTGAGCACTTGGTCAATTGTTCACTTCTTCTCCTTCTTGTTGCTCAAAGCCGAAACTCTCATAGCTACCTTCTCTTCTCTTTTCGATTCACTCTTTGCTAGATTTCTTCTTGCTGAAATCACCTTGTTCACTTCTTTTCCCTCTATCTTGTTCAAAGCTGAAAAACAACAACCTTACCTCCCAATCGGCATCTTTTCTTTTCTCCCTCAAAACCTCTTGTACCGAAAGTGATTGCATTCACCTTGCCGAATTCTTTCTTCTCCATTACATTATTCATCTTCACCTTTCCATTTTCAAAAGCCGAATATCTTGTTCTCAAATTCCTCTCTTTTGCGTTATCTCTTCATCATCACAAGTGCCGAAACTCATCTCTTCTTTTGGATCATAGCCGAAACTCTGGTAAGTGAACTTCCTATTCGTTTTCTTTTCTTGATCAACGTGGGTAGTGCCGAAACCCACTTCTCTTCTATCTTCTTTTTCCATTTTAGATCTAAGTATTAAAAACTCTGTTCTTGTTCTTTGAATGGAGCCGAAACCTTCAACATCATTTTGGGGTGGTGGACATTGGAGTTTGATTAGCCGAATCTATTAATAAGGTAAGGGTGCGGCAACTCTTTTCTTCTTTCGGGATTTATGCCATGGCCGAATGGCCTTTAGACTCAAAATGAAGTGACAAAACCGATTGTAGGGAGGGCTATAGCCGAAATCAGGGAGCCTTCGGGACTTGGTGGTTGATCTAGGTAAGGTCCTAACGTTTCAAGATCTATTTCTTATTCTTTCAGAAGCCGAAGGCTAATCATCTGTGTGTTTTAGTGCTAGCCGATTGCAAGGGAGATCATCACATAGTTTTGGGATTTGGTTGGAAACCAAATCGGCACTAAGGAAGGGAAACAACGCTTCGGGATTTTGCTAGATTCGAGTAGCTTCGGGATTTTTGCTTAGACCTACGTTTAGTCAGGTGTGTAAACGCTTACACACTTTATTAGTATAATGATGCTTATTATGTTACTGTATAACCTTTGGTATTAGTGACTTTGCCTTGTGGGCATGAGCTTGGATTCCGGATAAGTCCCCTGTTATGTGATTTTGCTATACATCATCATGACTTATTAAATGCTATGCTATGCCTTAAATGCATGATACATGATATTATGACACGTATGATATGAGCATGATGATGATGGGATTGATCAGAGGAGGGGGTGATTTATTTGGACTGTCACCAGTGGTTTTGACCACAAGATGGGTTGGCCCCATCAATTGATTTGTGGCTCCGGTCACCAGTGGTTTTGACCACACTATTATTATTTGTGACTAAGTCCCAGTGGTTTTGACCACCAGTGGTTTTGACCACACTTATGATATTTGTGACTACGGTCTCCAGTGGTTTTGACCACATATTGATATTGTGACTCGTCCCAGTGGTTTGGTACCACAGTGGGTTGGCCCCACATGATTATTACGGGATTGTCATCAGTGGTTTTGACCACACGATGGGTTGGCCCCATCACTTGATTTGTGACTACGGTCACTAGTGGTTTTGACCACAACGATATATATTTGTGACTTCCGTCACCAGTGGTTTTGACCACCAGTGGTTTTGACCACACGGGGTAGTTAAAGGAGATTGGATGGCTAGGTTATGGGTTGTATAATCTGCATGTTTTATTGATGATCTGCGTAAGTGCTTGAATTATCGGGTTGGGGATTTACACACTGAGTCTTGGTGACTCACCCCTTCCCTTACATTTTGCAAATGAGGCATAGATCGCGGATATGGAGCCGAGGAGGACTCGAGGTGGCCATGCATCTTAGTTTGGTTTTGGACTTTAAACTACTATTTCGTTTTTATTAGCTTTCTTTTAATTTGGTTTTGGGTTTATAATAAGGCCGCTAGTATTATTTTGGGTTTTAATTACTCTCTTTTACTTTGGTTATATTATTCATATATTGGATTTATGGACTTGTTAAATTAACCGGTAAAAAGCAATGTTTTCAAAACAATAACTCTTTCGGGTTTTAAAAAACGTTACCATCGGGTAACAAAGTTCAAAAAATAATAAGGTAACTTGAATGCTTTTATAACTTAAATTTTCAAACAACTTCAAAAGCAAACGGGTTCTAACTTGATTATACTTGTCACACTCAGCTTTTAATAAATGTTTTCTAAAATTTATAGTATCAAGTAAATTTTTTTAGCATAGGTTTAAAACAACCTTTACACGATTTCAACATCACTTTAACACCTTTTAAACGATCAAAGAATTTCTTGGAAAATTTCCCGACACACTAGTGTTTTCAAATAGTTTTCCACTCCGTAACATGCCAAATTCGGTCGTGGTGTGTTGACCGGGTTTGGGGTGTTACAATTGTGGTACCAGAGCCAGGTTCAACAGCTCGACTGTGGGCCCGAGGCCCAAAAATGTTTTTAAATGGATTATGAAAAGACTTTTTATGGGAAAAGTATGGTTTGGAAAGCATGGCACCGAGTCTCTGGTACCAATCCGCCCAGGTAAGTACCCCAAACTGTTGCTTTTGATGATATGATTATATGATTATTATGATGATGGCATGATTGAATAGTAGTAGGAACTACTTTAGAGACATAAACCATAAGATGATGTGTACTCGCGAAACAATCCTCTATTAAAACTTTTCATAAGACTGTGCTTTAATAGACAGTGGAATAAAAGTCTAACGCATAAAACTTTTAGTCAGCTCGAATATATTGGTAGACATGAGTGCACGTGGACGTGGGCGTAACACTCATGGACGAGGTAGGGGTAGGATGACGGTCTCAGAACCGATAGGGTCTGGTCATGGATCAGAAAATGAGGTACCACCGCCGCCAGCTGTGGGCGCGGAACATCAGGATCAGACGGGTGGTAATGACGCAGTGTCACAGGCTGTACTGCGGGTGCTAGAGAGGGTTGCGAGTGCAGGAGTAGGAACTGGAGCTCGAAAATTTGTGACCGAGCGACTCAAGACTAATGGTACAGAGGTATTTAGAGGTGTATCTGGTGTGGCACCTAGTACAGCGAAATATTGGTTGGAGGCGACAGAACGCATCATGGATGACCTGGATTTTATAGCTGAGGAAAAGCTGAAGGGCATAGTACCTCTGCTACGAGATGAGTCATATCAGTGGTGGCTTACAGTTAGGGATGGAGCGATGGCAAATGACCTCACTTGGGAATTCTTTAGGGCAGCCTATCAGAGGAAGTACATAGGGGCTAGTTATGTTGATGCGCAGCGTAGAGCTTTCTTGAACTTGGTCCAGGGTAATAAGACTGTAGCAGAATATGAGGCGGAATTTCTTCGGTTGAGTCGGTATGCACGGGGTATTGTGGGCACAGAGCATGAGCGTTGTGTCAGATTTGAAGATGGGCTGAGAGACGAGCTGCGGATGATAATTGCCCCACAGCAGGAACGAGAGTTTGCCGTTCTAGTGGAGGAAGCTAAGGTTGCTGAAGGGGTAAGACAGTCTGTAAGGCGGAATCAGGATAGGGGTTGGAATAAAAGGAGTTCTGGATCATCTGGGTTTTCTGTGAATCATCAGAAAAGGGTTAGATATAGTGGATCGAATCAAGCTGCTAGGCCTGCTGCTGCTAATACTCAGTGGCCGCCACGGTGTGCTCAGTGTGGAAAGTCTCACACGGGAGAATGTTGGACTGGTAACAAAGGATGCTTTGAGTGTGGCTCGATGAGGCATCGAGTCAGGGATTGTCCACAGCGATCAGCTAGACTGCAGTCTGAGGATCAAAACCGTACACAGTTTAGGAGGGATAATCAGCAGCCACAGAGGGGTCGTGGTTTAGGCAGGGGAGGTAATGGCTCTGGTAGAGGTCGTGGAGCACCGGGCAGAGGTGCAGGTGGTACAGAGGCGAGACAGCCTGGGTTGGTCTACGCAGCGAGGCGTCGAGAGGAGGGCGACGCACCGGACGTCATAACCGGTATGTTCTTAATTTTTGGAGTACCTTATAATGCTTTAATTGATGTTGGTTTGACACACTCGTATGTTGCTAGTAGCGTAGTGGAAATCATGAACCTAGACTCTGAGATTACTTCTAGGAAGATGACAGTGATAAGCCCTCTAGGTCACTCTGTAGAAGTAAGTAAACTGTATAGGGAGGTACCCCTAGAACTTCAAGGGGTTGTGTTTTTGGCTGACTTGATGCAACTACCGTTTGGGGAGTTCGATCTGATTCTCGGGATGGATTGGCTACTTAAGTATCAAGCTAGTTTGGACTGCGCGGCTAAGCGCATGGTGTTGAGGACAGTGGAAGGTGAAGAGGTGGTGATGATAGGTAATAGGAGAGATTACTTATCTAATGTTGTCTCGGCGCTGAAGGCTGAGAAAATGGTTAGAAAGGGTTGTGAATCATTTTTGGTGCATGTTTGTGCTTTGGAAGCTAAGGATGCAGCTGTGAAGAACATCCGAACTGTAGGGGAATTTGCTGGTGTTTTTCCAGAGGAACTCCCGGGTATACGTCCTGACCGCGAGGTTGAGTTCGGTATAAACTTATTCCGCGGAACCGCGCCAGTATCTATTACTCCATATAGGATGGCGCCGAAAGAATTAGTGGAGTTAAAGGCTCAGATTCAGGAGTTCTTGGACAGAGGTTTCATCCGGCCGAGTGTATCGCCTTAGGGAGCTCCAGTGCTTTTTGTTAAGAAGAAGGATGGTACAATGCGGATGTGTATAGACTACAGCCAGCTGAACAAGTTGACAATAAAGAACAAGTATTCGTTGCCCAAGATTGACGACTTGTTTGATCAGCTTAAAGGAGCATCAGTTTTCTCTAAGATCGATCTTAGGTCGGGGTATCATCAGCTCAAAGTGAAGGAAGCTGATATTCATAAGACGGCATTTCGTACTCAGTATGGACACTACGAGTTTCTGGTAATGCCATTTGGGTTGACTAATGCACCGGCAGCGTTCATGGACATGATGAATCGGGTGTTTCAGCCGTATTTGGATCGGTTCGTCATAGTGTTTATAGACGACATTTTGGTGTACTCGAAATCTGAGGAGGAACATGATGCGCATCTTCGGGTGGTTCTACAGGTGCTGAGGGAGAAGCAGTTATACGCCAAGTTTAGTAAATATGAATTCTGGCTTAAGGAGGTAACTTTCTTGGGTCATGTTGTATCAGCTGAAGGGATTAGGGTGGATCCTCGTAAGATTGAGGCGGTATTTGATTGGAAACCACCTAAGTCGGTTGCAGAGATTCGGAGTTTTCTGGGTTTGGCAGGATACTACAGAAGGTTTGTAGAAGGGTTTTCCTTGATTGCAGCGCCGTTGACTAAGCTGTTGAGGAAAGGGGTTCCGTTTGTGTGGACTGAGAATCAGCAAGAGAGTTTTGATAAGTTGAAGAAGATTCTGACTGAAGCTCTAGTCTTGATTCAGCCTGAGGCAGGAAAGGAATTCACGGTTTACTGTGATGCATCACATACTGGCTTAGGGTGTGTGCTGATGCAAGATGGAAAAGTGGTTGCTTATGCATCTCGGCAGTTGATGCCTCATGAAGGTAACTATCCGACTCATGACTTGGAGTTGGCTGCAGTGGTTTTTGCCTTGAAGATTTGGAGGCATTACTTATATGGAGAAAAGTCAATAGTTTATACGGATCACAAGAGTCTGAAGTATCTTTTGACTCAGAAGGATTTGAATTTGAGGCAGCGAAGGTGGATCGAATTGTTAAAGGACTACGACTGTTTGATTGAGTACCATCCGGGTAAGGCTAACATAGTAGCTGATGCGTTGAGCCGTAAGGTGGTAGCGGACCTGCGAGCGATGTTTGCTCACCTAAGTCTTTATGATAATGGGAGTCTTTTGGCAGAATTGCAAGTAAAGCCATTTGGATTGATCAGGCTTTGGGTACAAGGTTGGATTTTAGCACGGCTTTTCATCCTCAGTCTGATGGACAGTCTGAAAGGGTAATTCAGATTCTGGAAGACATGTTAAGGGGCTGCGTTCTGGATTTCGGTGGTAGTTGAGAGGAGTACCTACCTTTGGCAGAGTTCGCTTATAACAATAGCTATCAAGCGAGTATTCAGATGGCACCATATGAGGCACTATATGGGCGGAAATGTTGTACTCCGACGTGTTGGACAGAATTGGGTGAACGACAGATGTTGGGTCCGGAGTTGGTGGCTGAAACAGAGGATAAGGTTAAGGTGATTCGGGCTCGTCTTAAGGAGGCATCGGACAGGCAGAAGTCTTACGCCGATCTTAAGCGCAGAGATATTGAGTATGCAGTGGGCGATAAGGTCTTTCTGAAGGTATCGCCCTGGAAGAAAGTGTTGAGATTTGGTCGGAAGGGTAAGTTAAGCCCTAGGTTCATCGGGCCATATACAGTGTTGAAGCGAGTGGGACCGGTAGCTTATCAACTTGAGTTGCCAGTAGAGTTGAGTCAGATTCATGACGTCTTTCATGTTTCCATGCTTAGGCGCTATCGATCAAATCCGTAGCATGTTGTGCCAGTTGCGGGTATAGAGGTAAGCCCTGATTTGTCTTTCGAGGAGGATCCAGTGCGGATCTTGGATCGGGATGTCAAGGTTCTGCAAGAAGTCAGTACCCTTGGTAAAAGTATTATTGCGGAACCATGGTGCGGAGGAGGCCACGTGGGAACCAGAGGATGTTATGCGACAGCAGTACCCTCAACTATTCTGACTAGGTAATTTCGAGGCCGAAATTTTTTTTAAGGGGAGTAGAGCTGTAACATCCTTAAATCGGGGTCTCAGCATTTTGTTTGTGTTTGCATGTGTTGATATGTCTGCTGTGTTCGTTTGGTGTGTTTTGGGGTCTAGGCATGACCTCGGGATAGTCTTGGGTCATGGCCAAAAGTTTTGTTTTTAGTACTTGGGAAGAGGGAGCTAGGTGAGAGAGGGGTTAAGAGAATTTATTGGGGAACTTTGACACAAGAAATCAATTGGAAAAAATGGCAAGGAGGCGCCACTTAAACACCAGGGAGATGACGCCACATGCAGAGAGGGAGTGCCTGTGTTCGTGTAACATCCCGAAATTGGGCCTAGTAGGATTGGGCCGATTGGGCCTTGGGCTTAGGAGTGTTTAAAATCTTCAAGAATATGAGAATGGTGTTATTGCAAATTGGACTTATTAGTTAAGTGGATTTGGAAGGTTACAAGGTTTCTATGAAGTCTCGGGTTTAATTGGACTTTAGGAAAAATTTGGTATTTTAGCACTTTAAGGAGAGATGGTAAGTAGCTTCAAGACATATAGAAATTTATGAGTAAATAGAGCTATTAGTAAAGTGGTTATGGCGTTACTTGTAGTACCTTGAGGGAAGGAGTTCGAATCACTTTGTGTGCAAATTGAGATTATTTTTGCATGCTTTCCTTAAGTATCAGTCAAGAGGTATTTTTGGTAAGTTGGACTTTAAATTTTTATGGCAAGATGACAAATAGTTTAGGTAAGCTTGAACTTGGGGAAAGGAATCATTTTGATTAAGGAATGATAAGGGGACATAAGGCTTGGATTAAGGATGAGGTTTTTGGAAACTTTTTAATGGCCAACTTGTCCATGTATGTGGACGGCATTATGATCTAGGGGGGGTGACCGAATTTTGTTGAAGGTTTTGGTAGGTTGGTAGCTAGTTGGTCAAATTCCTTAGCATTTTGGGCATCATTTTCTTTTCTCTCCAAAATCACTCTCCCTAGCCGAATGTGTTATTGACAATAGGCGAAATCTTGTTTTGGTTTTGGCTTTATTCTTTGTTTTGTGTCAAGCCGAAAAACCCCTTTTGGAGCCTTGCCGATTTTCCATAATACACCATATTGAGGTAAAAGCCGAAACCACCATAGGTACTTGTCGTTTTTCCCCTCTAAAACCCTTAGCCGAATGTCTTGCTAAACTTCTTTAATTTTACTTTATTTCTTTTTCTTCTCAAGTGCTTGGCCAAACCTCTCTTATTCCCATCTTTCTTTTCCTTTCTTTTCATATTTGTTCAAAAACCACATCTCTTCTTTTACTTTCTTTTTGGCCGAACCTTCTTCTTCCCCATCTCTCTTGGTTTTTCTTCCATTGTTTGCTCAAGCCAAATCCTCCCTCTCCTATTTTATTTTACTTTGCCACTCTCGTCCTTTATTTCTTTTTAGCCGCATATCATTTGTTTTCTTCTTTCAAAACCTTAGCCGAATCATCTTGGTCACTCAACCTTTGTCGAAATTTCCTTTCTTTCTTCTGGTGTTATCTTGGTCGAATATCAATCAAGGGGTAGATCTTCTTTTGGTTTTTCTCCAATCGGTTTTGGAAGGGGGTAAGTTTTCATGGCCGAATTTCTTTTGGTTCTTTTCTCTTCTCTTGTCGACTCTCATGCGTAGACAAAAGCCGAATTTCGGCATTTGTTATCGAGATTTCTAATCACCTTTGAAAGCCGATTCTCCTAGGCTCTTCAGGATTTTTGGAAGCATCAGATCGGGAGTAGTATTCTCTGACAATCCATTGTCATCCAGTCTGTGGGGGGAGAATCAGTCTCGCGTATCGTGTGTTGTGATTAGCATTCGTAAGGTAGAAAAGACAAGGGGATCTAGTGTAGTAGATCGGGTTTCGGGATTTAGCAATTGCGTTAGTAACAGGTGTGTAACTCACACACTTTATAACTTGGTAATATATTAATAACCTAATCATGATTAAAAGCCGAAAACTGTGAGATCTCGATATGATACCGTATGGGTATGAGCAAGGATTCGGGTAAGTCCGTTTCGATATGATTTGCTATATGATGCTTAATACCATGATATGTGATATATTTGCTATATGATTCATAATAAAGCATGATGGCATGATTTGCATAATAACTGCACTGTTATGGGTGATATGAGAGGAGGGGGAAGGATTTGATATCCGTGTCTTTGGGACACCAGAGGTTTGGCACCTCCAGTGGTTTGGTACCACAGATTATTTCGTGTCTTTGGGACACCAGAGGTTTGGCACCTCATAGCGACTCGTCCCAGTGGCTTAGCACCACAGTGGGTTGGCCCCACATTTGATATATCAGGATTGTCGCCAGTGATTTGGTATCACAACGTGGGTCGGCCCCACAATTGGAATATTCGTGACTTTGGGTCACTAGTGGTTTGGCACCACCAGTGGTTTGGTACCACACGGGGTAGAAACGGAGTTATGGATGGCTAGGTTTGGGTGCATGATATATTTCTTGGTTATGATTTGTGTAAGCTTGTTGTATTAACCGGGGGAGGGATTATGCACTGAGTCTTGGTAACTCACCTTCTCCCTTATCTTTTCAGGTGATTCGTAGATCGCGGATGAGGAGCCGGGTGGACTCGAGGTGGCCCATGCATTAAAACATTTGGTTTTACTTGGATTTTGGATTGGGTAATTAATTTATATTTTGTTTTTATTATTTGGGTTTGTAATAAGGCCCTTTAAATTATGTTTTGAATAATTTATATGTTTTGGATTTGATTTCGAACATGGTTAAGTGAATTACTTGATTAATTTAATAATGTGAGCGCAAGGTTTTCTAAACTACAAAACGCAATGGTTTTCAAAACTTTTCCATCGGGTAATACAAATCAATTGATAACAACAACAACTCAAATGGATTTCAAACTTAAGTTTTCCACATTGAATTCAACTGATTTTGAAATAACTAAGAAAGAATAATACGGGTTTTTGTAAATGATACACACGTTTTCTAAATCTATAGATCGACAACTAAGTTTTAAAGATTTATTTCCGGGATTTCAAAGTAAACTATCGATTTTTAACTAATCATGCACTTGATTTCTACAAACATAGAGCAACAAAGAGTTTTCCACAAAATTTAATCGGTAACTTGATTTTCTTCAAAACGTTTTTCCTCTGTGACATGCCAGATTCAGTCGTGGTGTGTTGACCGGGTTTGGGGTGTTACAGTTCGAGCTGCAGGAATTGCACTCCTGCTTATTCTTTTTCACGCCACAAGCAAGGAGAGGAGTGCTCAGGTGGGACTCTCTTGATGGATGAGGATTAAGCTATCAGATTTTAAATGGATGAAGGGGAGAGATTCTAGGTGTGGGACTCATTCAAACTTGTTTGAATGTGTGGATGGGAGGAATTCAAGGAGGGATGGAAGGGGACGGCTAGTGTTTGAGTGAGAGTGGGTTTTGCTTAGCCGAATTTTTAGTTGTGGTATGAGTTTGGGAAGCAATCCGTTTTGGGGTTTTGGTAGTGGCCGAATGTGCCTAGGGTGGTAACTAAAATCGGCAAAGCTTGGCAGGTCTTTTTTTTTGTGTTCAGTGTCAAACCGAAACCTCAATTGCACTCCTCCCAATCTCTCTTTTCTCTTTTTGGAAATTTTGGGCACTTGGCTGATTGTTCACTTCTTCTCCTTCTTGTTGCTCAAAGCCGAAACTCTCATAGCTACCTTCTCTTCTCTTTTCAGTTCACTCTTTGCTAGATTTCTTCTTGCTGAAATCACCTTGTTCACTTCTTTTCCCTCTATCTTGTTCAAAGCCGAAAAACAACAACCTTACCTCCCAATCGGCATCTTTTCTTTTCTCCCTCAAAACCTCTTGTGCCGAAAGTTATTGCATTCACCTTGCCGAATTCTTTCTTCTCCATTACATTATTCATCTTCACCTTTCCATTGTTCAAAAGCCGAATACCTTGTTCTCAAATTCCTCTCTTTTGCGTTATCTCTTCATCATCACAAGTGCCGAAACTCATCTCTTCTTTTGGATCATAGCCGAAACTCTGGTAAGTGAACTTCCTATTCGTTTTCTTTTCTTGATCAACGTGGGTAGTGTCGAAACCCACTTCTCTTCTATCTTCTTTTTCCATTTTAGATCTAAGTATTAAAAACTCTGTTCTTGTTCTTTGAAGGGAGCCGAAACCTTTAACATCATTTTGGGGTGGCGGACATTGGAGTTTGATTAGCCGAATCTATTAGTAAGGTAAGGGTGCGGCAACTCTTTTCTTCTTTCGGGATTTATGCCATGGCCGAATGGCCTTTAGACTCAAAATGAAGTGACAAAACCGATTGTAGGGAGGGCTATAGCCGAAATCAGGGAGCCTTCGGGACTTGGTGGTTGATCTAGGTAAGGTCCTAACGTTTCAAGATCTATTTCTTATTCCTTCAAAAGCCGAAGGCTAATCATCTGTGTGTTTTAGTGCTAGCCGATTGCAAGGGAGATCATCACATAGTTTCGGGATTTGGTTGGAAACCAAATCGGCACTAAGGAAGGGAAACAATGCTTCGGGATTTCGCTAGATTCGAGTAGCTTCAGGATTTTTGCTTAGACGTATGTTTAGTCAGGTGTGTAAACGCTTACACACTTTATTAGTATAATGATGCTTATTATGTTACTGTATAACCTTTGGTATTAGTGACTTTGCCTTGTGGGATGAGCTTGGATTCCGGGTAAGTCCCCTGTTATGTGATTTTGCTATACATCATCATGACTTGTTAAATGTTATGCTATGCCTTAAATGCATGATACATGATATTATGACACGTATGATATGAGCATGATGATGATGGGATTGATGAGAGGAGGGGGATGATTTATTTGGACTGTCACCAGTGGTTTTGACCACAAGATGGGTTGGCCCCATCAATTGATTTGTGGCTCCGGTCACCAGTGGTTTTGACCACACTATTATTATTTGTGACTAAGTCCCAGTGGTTTTGACCACCAGTGGTTTTGACCACACTTATGATATTTGTGACTACAGTCACCAGTGGTTTTGACCACATATTGATATTGTGACTCGTCCCAGTGGTTTGGTACCACAGTGGGTTGGCCCCACATGATTATTACGGGATTGTCATCAGTGGTTTTGACCACACGATGGGTTGGCCCCATCACTTGAATTGTGACTACGGTCACCAGTGGTTTTGACCACAACGATATATATTTGTGACTTCGGTCACCAGTGGTTTTGACCACCAGTGGTTTTGACCACACGGGGTAGTTAAAGGAGATTGGATGGCTAGGTTATGGGTTGCATAATCTGCATGTTTTACTGATGATCTGCGTAAGTGCTTGAATTATCGGGTTGGGGATTTATACACTGAGTCTTGGTGACTCACCTCTTCCCTTACATTTTGCAGATGAGGCATAGATCGCGGATATGGAGCCGAGGAGGACTCGAGGTGGCCATGCATCTTAGTTTGGTTTTGGACTTTAAACTGCTATTTCGTTTTTATTAGCTTTCTTTTAATTTGGTTTTGGGTTTGTAATAAGGCTGCTAGTATTATTTTGGGTTTTAATTACTTGCTTTTACTTTGATTATATTATTCATATATTGGATTTATGGACTTGTTAAATTAACCGGTAAAAAGCAATGTTTTCAAAACTATAACTCTTTCGAGTTTTAAAAAACGTTACCATCGGGTAACAAAGTTCACAAAATAATAAGGTAACTTGAATGCTTTTATAACTTAAATTTTCAAACAACTTCAAAAGCAAACGGGTTCTAACTTGATTATACTTGTCACACTCAGCTTTTAATAAATGTTTTCTAAAATTTATAGTATCAAGTGAATTTTTTTAGCATAGGTTTAAAACAGCCTTTACACGATTTCAACATCACTTTAACACCTTTTAAACGATCAAAGAATTTCTTGGAAAATTTCCCGACACACTTGTGTTTTCAAACTGTTTTCCACTCCGTAACATGCCAGATTTGGTCGTGGTGTGTTGACCGGGTTTGGGATGTTACAGGCACATTACAAAATATTCATCAATTCACAAAATTGAAGCATGGGTTTTGAAGTATACAAAGCAACGATTACGAAAACGTAGAAATTATCAAATACATTTCTTTGTATATCGACTAACCTCGTATAGGAGGAACGGAAATGGACGGCTATTCAACAATTTTTGATTTTTTACGATCTAAGTCCATTTTTTTCGGTTCTAGATCTATACATATTCAAATTTAACCCTTTTATTCACCAAAACATTCAATTCAATCCAAAAAAACATATTTAGGGCAATTTGCAAATTAGCCTTCACATTTTTACATTTTGAAATTTTAGTCCCTATTTCACAAAATTACAAAATACACATAATATCAAGTTGCCCATGCATAGCTGAATTTTACTCATGCTCATATGAGTCCATACATTTCATTTTTTTCACAATTTAGTCCTTCAAAATTTCATGTTCTCAATTTATTCCAAATTACCTAAAATCATCAAAACTCCAAAGAAAAACTATGTTAATCTATCACATATAATTCACATTTCACCATCAAACATCCAGAAACACACATGTTCATCAATGGCACATTACAAAATATTCATCAATTCACAAAATTGAAGCATGGGTTTTGAAGTATACAAAGCAACGATTACGAAAACGTAGAAATTATCAAATACATTTCTTTGTATATCGACTAACCTCGTATAGGAGGAACGGAAATGGACGGCTATTCAACTATTTTTGATTTTTTACGATCTAAGTCCGTTTTTTTCAGTTCTTGATCTATACATATTCAAATTTAACCATTTTATTCACCAAAACATTCAATTCAATCCAAAAACACATATTTAGGGCAATTTACAAATTAGCCTTCACATTTTCACATTTTGAAATTTTAGTCCCTATTTCACAAAATTACAAAATACACATAATTTCAAGTTACCCATGCATAGCCAAATTTTACGCATGCTCATATGAGTCAATAAATTTCATTTATTTCATAATTTAGACCTTCAAAATTTCATGTTCTCAATTTAGTCCAAATTACCCAAAATTGTAACACCCCAAACCCGACCCATACGTTTCGACCGGATCTGGTATGCTATGGGTTGTACATTGAAAACTTTTGCTTTGTTGGGTTTGGAAATTGTGAGTTAATTAGACAATATTCAAAAAAATAAGTGACATTTGAAAAAAAACCTTGTATTATTATTATTTCATTTAATTAAACCTTTGACATAATTTCATAAGTTGCAAATATCAAAAACTACTTAGGTGAATATAAACTATGGGGCCTTATTACATTAATATTCCCAAAATAAAACTTAAAGGAAAAACCGAAAATAATCTATAGAAATAAAAACTTGATGGCCCCTCGAGTCCGTCTCGGCTCCCATGTCCACGATCTACTGCTCATCTGAAAGAGTAGGAAAAAAATAATAGGGTGAGTCACCAAGACTCAGTGTGCAAATCCCGAAAACACATAAAAGGCTTGGGCCCACAAACACATTATGAGCCCTGGCCCAAACATAAAAGCAACAATCATAATTACATGATAAACAATAAATGATGAATGGCCCAACCCAGACCTAGAAATCCATCCTCTACACACCAACCCGTACCAACCATCACACATTGGGGATTTCTACAATCAACCCGCCAACCGCTACACACCATATCGACAGCTGTGCTGCCTGTCTTAAAGACCGATCACTGTGTGACCTATGTGGCAAAGCCACCGATCGCCATGCGACCTTAATAATACATCGTAGCATTTCGACAGCTGAGCTGCCTGTCATAAAGACCGATCACTATGTGACCTATGTGGGAAAGCCACCGATCGCTACGCGACCTTCTTCCCCTTCATCATATCCATCCCATCCCATGCATACATACATGCAAAATCAAGCAATGTATTACCTAAGAGATTTCAGTTTATCGCATACATCGATACACATGGAGAAGTTTCTATGATTACGTACCTGGCATCCCTTGCCTACCCTTTTTGGGTAATTCGACTGTCTATACAGCCTTTTTCCGGCTTTTATCCCATAACATATATTTAGTTCAGATTACTATTCAGCCTTTTTCCGGCTTTTAGTCCATAACATACATAATATAGTTTAATTAGTGTGTTAGAGATCTACACACGACTGTTCATATAGCCTCATTTTTCGGCTTTTCATGTAACACCCCAAACCCGGCCCATTCACTACGACCGAATTTGAAATGCCACTACGGAAAATGTTTGGAAATAATCTGACTTGTAGGTAAAGTATATAAAAATTCTTTAGGAAAGAAAACCTTGTGTATTTAAAATTTCGAAATAAATTAAGTAGTTACAAAATTCCCGGATTAAAACTTTATTGTATATACTTAAGAAAAATAAAATCACTTGCAATTAATATTTAAATTGTCAATCCATAATAGAACATAATAATAGAGATACTTAATGAAAATACTTAAATACTTTAATGGGCCTTGTTACAATAAACACTTAACCAAAATACTGAAACTAATAATACTTAATTAATTAAAATATCTTCTGCATGGTCCACCTCGTATCCACTCCAACCCGGTCCGATCATCATATCACCTGCGATGTTTGATAAAATATTTGGGTGAGTCATAAAGACTCACTGTGTAATTAATCCACTAAATTCCACCCACATGTTAACCACATATTAACCCATTTATCAAATAACAAGATAACTATTCATATAGTAACACATTCTGGGCTTGGCCCATATTCATAACACTTATCAGGTAACAGGGTAATTAACCCCATAATCTCCACATACTGGGCTTAGCCCATTTCTTATTCAAACCACATATCACTGGGCTTGGCCCATTTTCACATTAAACCACATATCACTGGGCTTGGCCCATTTTGACATTAAATTCACATATCAGACATAATTATGCAAAGTGCACCCAACCCAAACCTAGGGTCCATCCTCTACATGCCCTCGAATCCAGCCTACCACACACCAGGGGATTAACAAATCACCCTCTCCTTTTCACTCCAAAGGCAATCAATGCCGTCCACGTGCAATTAAGCACAATAATCCACAACGCGACCTCAGTCAGCGCCAATCCACAATGTAGTCGTAGCTAACACCAAAACCACGATGGGACACATAGTCGCTCATCAACCACGATATGGCACATAGCCGATATCAACCACGATGAGGCACATAGCCACTCATCAAGCCACGCGAACTAAATAGCAATTAATCCACAACGTGACCTCAGTCAACGTCAATCCACGATGTAGCTCAAGGCTAACATCAAACCACGTACTCGAAGTACACCCGTACCTTCTTTCATATCATATCCCAACCCATGCAGATGCAACATTTCATAATGGCATAATAATAAATGCATGCACATGTTATTAAGGCAATCAATCATATTTCCACAGGCATAGTCACATTCACATCGGCACTTTCACATTATTATCAACAGATAATACTAACCTGAACATCTATTTACCCCTTTTTAGGGTATTCACCATATAATTGCCACTGCACTGGTTAGTACATAAATCACACATACAAATATAAAATACACTCGGAAAACAGTAGGCTAACTACACACCTGACTATTCAGCGAAATCCCTAGCTACTTGGATTAACACGATGAACGGAGTTTTTCCTCCTCCTCTAATGCCGATTTGGTCTCCTACCAAATCCCGAAGGCTTTGATTATCTCTGCCGAAATTCCTAAATCACCATAGACAGAATCGGTCAACCATTTATACCCATAATGTGGCCTATGGCCGAATAGTACAAACCTCCTTACCTTGATGACTTCAATTCCCGAAAGGCTCCCCTAATGTCGGCACTATACGTTGCTTACTCCTAGCGATCAACTTCCCGAATCACCCTCCTAGGTGCGGCCACAACCAAGAAATAGAACTAGATCTCCAACCTTCGGCTTTTGAAACTTGTGACAGAAGAAAAGAATAAAGGCACTTTTAATAATCGGCTATGGCTCTTTAATAAAATAAAATATAAAAGGGAGTATGGTACTTACAAGGTTCGGCTAAAATCCTAATTAACAAAGGCACATTCGGCTATTCAAGAAAATATAATGAATTGGATTGAAAGAAAGAAAAAAGAAGGGAAAGTGAGAGATTACAAGAATTTCGGTAATGGTAGCAAGGAAGATTCGGCTTTACTAGAAAAAAGGAGAAAAAGAGAAATTTCTTGGCTTTAAATTTCGGCAATGGAGAGATCAAGAAAGAACTAAAAAAAATGAACTCCCTCCCAATAAAATTCGGCACAAAAGGGTAAAAGAAAATCAAATTTCAGCACCCCCTTCTTAAAAGCTTCAAACCGAAAAGCACACCTCAAGAGTCCTACAATCTGCCACCTTATCTCCATTTATCAAAACCCCCTTTTAATCTCCTATTTTATCCCTATATCACCTATTCAAAAACAAATAAAATAAGGCCACCCTTATCTTCTATCTTAACTAACTAAATAAAATAAATAAAGCCATATTTATCCTACGTTACTGCAGCCGAGTTTTAATAGGAGAATTAAGCCAAATCCTCATCCAATTTAAACTCCATGTGCCGTCCAATTACTCTCCACCTGAAGCAAAAAGCCAAAAATAAAATTCCATTCCTTGCTGCTCACCAGCCTCAAACCCAAGACCTGCTGGAGCAAGCTTACAGGTAACACCCCAGGCCACTCTGCCAAGGCGTTTTTTTGTGATATGATTCACCCTGAATTTATTTTAAGACCTACTTAGCCCAAGCGCCTTCTTGCCGCACAAAAATAAAATGTTCTTTCTTGCTTCCTTCGCAACTCGAACCTGGGCCCTCATTGCCGCAAGCCACATATAACGCTTCAAGCCACTCTGCCATGGCCTTTTTTATGACATAAACTCGCCACAACTAATTTTAAAGCCTCTTTATCTTGCTCCCCTCTTAACGCCAAAAGCAAAAATAAAACACCCATTTGCTTTCCACGCTACTCGAACCCAAGACCTGCGCCAAGCGTCACCTCCAGGCCCTTAAGTGGCGCCTTGCAGCCACTCTACCAAGGCCTGCTTTATGTCCAAAGACCACTGCATATTTCCTTAAAGCCGTCTTCAGTCCAACCTCCCTTCTTGACGCAAAATACAAAAATAAAACACTCCCATG